>OU696588.1:4915000-4917500 GCA_916048095.2 Sacculina carcini
TTCAACATGAAGGCGAGACCGTTACTGAACCAGAGAAAATCTGCGAAATTATGAATTATAGATTTCACATGGTGTTCACTGATGAAAGTCCCTTTGATGGAAGTCGAATCTTGCCGAAATGTAGGCCTATGGGAGATGTGTATTTATCTAAGAAAGATCTGATCGAGAGACTGTCGAAGTTAAAGAATGGGAAATCGGTTGGACCAGACGGAATTGAGGGGAGCATTATCAGGGAATGCAGGGAAGAGTTGACGGAGCCATTGTATGACGTCATATGTACTAGCTTGCGCCTGGGTGAAGTTCCTTCACAATGGCAATGTTCGAGCATTGTTCCAATTCACAAGAAGGGTTCGAAAGAGGAATCTTCCAACTACAGGCCTATATCACTGACCAGCGTGATATGTAAAGTGTGTGAAAAAATCATCAAGGACCAGTGGGTAAAACACCTGGAGAGGGAAAAGGTTTTGTCAAATGCACAATACGGATTTAGACAATCAAGATCATGTGTGTCGAGTCTTTTATTCTTTTACAACAAAATTATTGATGTTGTACAGGAGAGGGACAAGTGGGTGGACTGCATATACTTGGACTTGTGCAAAGCTTTCGACAAGGTCCCATTCAGGAGGCTTCTGTGGAAACTGGAGTATTGTGGAGGAATACAAGGACCACTATTGAAATGGATGGAACATTACTTGACCGATAGAAAAATGAGTACAACTGTGAGGGGAGCGGCTTCTTCGTGGAAGCGGGTGAAAAGTGGGGTGCCACAAGGCTCTGTGCTCGGACCAATAATGTTTCTGATATATATCAATGATATAACGAACGATCTGGACAGCACCGTTCACCTTTTTGCCGACGATGCCAAATTGATGAGAGTCATAACGAGTAAGAGAGACTGTGAACAATTGCAATGTGACATCGACAAGATTCAAGAATGGTGTCAAAAATGGTTAATGAGCCTCAACGAAACAAAGTGTCATGTCATGAAATTTGGCAAAAGCGGGAAGAGACCATCTGTGGACTATGCACTGGGATGCGTCAAGCTGCGAGAGGTGGACAAGGAGCGAGATCTTGGTGTGATTATCCAGAATGATCTGTCACCGCAGGCGCACATTGATGACCTTTTCGCTAAGTCGTATGCACTTATTTCAAAAACGAGAGGAGTATTCAACTACATGGATGAGAATATGTTCAAAAAAATCATGATAGCTCTAATTAGGCCAAAGATCGAATACGCAGCTGTAGTTTGGTCTCCACACGAAGTGAAACATATAAAGAAAATAGAAAAGATTCAAAGACTAGCCACAAAATTGGTACCAAACTTGAAAAACATGTCTTACGAGGACAGATTGAGGAAAATTGAATTACCCAGGCTTGATGAGAGGAGAGAAAGAGGTGATCTAATAAACATATATAGATGCATAAATGACACGGTCAACACAGACGACATCGGATTAGTTTTTCAAGGAAATGTGCGTAGAGGACACTCAAAAAAACTGAGGAAAACACGTTGTCGAAAAGATGTAAAAAAGTATAGTTTCCCGTTTAGGAGCGTAGATCAGTGGAACCAATTAGACAGCAAAATAGTTGAAGCTAGAAATTTAAGTTCCTTCAAAAATATGTTAGATAAATTATGGAAAAGAGACGGGACAGCACGAGCTTAGCTCATATCCTGTAGAACAACTATGTGAGTACTATGTGAGTACACGCACACGCACACACGCACACTGACACTACGAACACACACATACCTAGCTGGTACAGGAGCCCCAGTCTCACCTGATTCTGCGGCAGAATTGGTCGACCAGTTTGTTGACAATTTGTGTGACCCGCTGCTTGTTGACTGCACATTCAGCTGCGGGCAAGTGGTAGCTGGGCAAGTGACGTCGGCGTTTCATGCGGTGCAGTTCCTCCAAACTGACCGGGTTGTGTTTGTGCGTGAGTGTGCGACTCACTTCTTTGTCAGAGTCTGTCATGACTCTCATACTGCTCTCTCTCTCTCTCACTCTCTCTCTCTGTGTGTGTGTGTGTCAGTGTCTACGCCTGCCTTGACTGTGTTCTCACTTGTATGTCAAATTTTCCGACCACGAAATCACACAGAAAATGTACACCGGTTTTTCACGACCATCTTCTCGTGACTGTGTGTGCTGTCATCCCCCAGCTGTGATTTATTAACATAATTTTGGATTAATGACATTAATTCACCCAGAATGTCAACCTGTCTTATTCTAGAATTTTTATTTATTTGAAATAAAAACTGTTATGGATATATTGGCGTTCAGGTGAGGTCTGGAATAGTGGAAGGAGTTCTGGACGTTCAACCTAGTGCAGTACATGCTGTGGATGGAGACTCACTTGGATTCGATATAGAGTATAGGTCGGTACTGCCCATCACTAACAACCATGTAGACAATTGTGACGCGGCTGTCGCGTTAATTGATTTGACGTCAGGAGATCATGTTAATTATCGTTGTTTATTGTGGTAACTATTTTCTAATGT
>OU696588.1:4920000-4922500 GCA_916048095.2 Sacculina carcini
ATTGATACATTGATACATTCATTGATACATTGATACATTTATTGATACATTGACACATTCATTGATACATTGACACATTCATTGATACATTGATACATTTATTGATACATTGATACATTCATTGATACATTGATACATTCATTGATACATTGATACAATCATTGATACATTGATACATTCATTGATACATTGGTACATTCATTGATACATTGATACATTCATTGATACATTGATACATTCATTGATACATTGACACATTCATTGATACATTGACACATTCATTGATACATTGATACATTCATTGATACATTGCCACATTCATTGATACATTGATACATTCATTGATACATTGATACATTGATACATTGATACATTCATTGATACATTGATACATTCATTGATACATTGATACATTAATTGATACATTGATACATTCATTGATACATTCATTGATACATTGATACATTCATTGATACATTGATACATTTATTGATACATTGATACATTAATTGATACATTGATACATTCATTGATACATTGATACATTTATTGATACATTGATACATCTATTGATACATTGACACATTCATTGTGACATTAATTGACGCATTTGTTAATAATATTTGTCACATTAATTGAGTCATCATAGATATGTGAGTGACTTGTATCAGTCATATTGACGAATATGTGAGTGACTTGTATCAGTCATATTGACAAATATGTGAGTGACTTGTATCAGTCATATTGACAAATATGTGAGTGACTTGTATCAGTCATATTGACAGATGTCTGAGTGACTTGTATCAGTCATATTGACAAATATGTGAGTGACTTGTATCAGTCAGATTGACAGATGTCTGAGTGACTTATATCAGTCATATTGACAAATATGTGAGTGACTTGTATCAGTCATATTGACAAATATGTGAGTGACTTGTATCAGTCATATTGACAAATATGTGAGTGACTTGTATCAGTCATATTGACAGATGTCTGAGTGACTTGTATCAGTCATATTGACAAATATGTGAGTGAGTCACCATTTAACACTAGCTCATATTGATAGCTGCATGAGTGTGTTAATTTATAAACCTCGATATAATTTATATAGTTCTTGATATTTTGTGAAATTCTGGTAAATTCATGAAATCCGTGCTAATTTGTGAAATTTTTCATAATTTGTTAAGTTCTTTGTGATTCAGTGGGGTTTATAAACTTCTTGTTGACAGGTTTCTGCTGTTAATTTATCACTGTACACATTCCATTTGACGTCTGACATGTTCGGTCTCAATGACCGGGGTTATTTGATTGTGACCCGACCTGACCTCGATTGTGACCCGCCATCTCCCAGCATTCTCACTCTCCAGGTCAGCTAACGTGATAGTTAAGCTCATAATTACTATAATTATCACAATATTTACTCATTGAGATGTAGTTTATTATCACAATATTTACTCATTGAGATGTAGTTTATTATCACAATATTTACTCATTGAGATGTAGTTTATTATCACAATATTTACTCATTGAGATGTAGTTTATTATCATAATATTTACTCATTGAGATGTAGTCTATTATCATAATATTTACTCATTGAGATGTAGTTAATTATCACAATATTTACTCATTGAGATGTAGTTTATTGTCATAATATTTACTCATTGAGATGTAGTTTATTATCATAATATTTACTCATTGAGATGTAGTTTATTGTCATAATATTTACTCATTGAGATGTAGTTTATTATCATAATATTTACTCATTGAGATTTAGTTTATTATCATAATATTTACTCATTGAGATGTAGCTTATTATCATAATATTTACTCATTGATATGTAGTTTATTATCAAAATATTTACTCATTGAGATGTAGTTTATTATCAAAATATTTACTCATTGAGATGTAGTTTATTATCATAATATTTACTCATTGATATGTAGTTTATTATCAAAATATTTACTCATTGAGATGTAGTTTGTTATCATAATATTTACTCATTGAGATGTAGTTTATTATCATAATATTTACTCATTGAGATGTAGTTTATTATCAAAATATTTACTCATTGAGATGTAGTTTATTGTCATAATATTTACTCATTGAGATGTAGTTTATTGTCATAATAGTTACTCATTGAGATGTAGTTTATTATCATAATATTTACTCATTGAGATGTAGTTTATTGTCATAATAGTTACTCATTGAGATGTAGTTTATTATCAAAATATTTACTCATTGAGATGTAGTTTATTATCATAATATTTACTCATTGAGATTTAGTTTATTATCATAATATTTACTCATTGAGATGTAGTTTATTATCACAATATTTACTCATTGAGATGTAGTTTATTGTCATAATATTTACTCATTGATATGTAGTTTATTATCATAATATTTACTCATTGAGATGTAGTTAATTATCACAATATTTACTCATTGAGATGTAGTTTATTATCATAATATTTACTCATTGAGATGTAGTTTATTATCAT
>OU696588.1:4927500-4975000 GCA_916048095.2 Sacculina carcini
AGTTTGGTTTTTCCGTCGGTTGATTTTTTTGTTTTCTATACAACTATCCAGAGCCGTAGCAACCGCCCCCCGTACCCCCCGGCCGGGGGGGCCGAGTGTTGAGGATCCCCGTTGCTTCACGTATGACATTGAAATTTATCATATTATGTATAGTGTTTACCTTTTTGCTCAGATGTTTTCACCTGATCTTGTATTATGTGATTATGTAAAATAAATAAATTCATTATTTGGTGGTTTATTTATAATGGGGCCCCAAGTGTTGCCTTCGGGGGGGCCTCATAAGTCCTCGCAACGACTCTGCAACTATCAAGAACACAGAGAGTGCGATAACTGACTGCTGAGTTTAAAAGGATGCGAACACTGAAACAAAGGTTGAGAACCATTGGTCTGGAAGACCTTTCGTTTAAGAAATGTCAACCTAAAATCACGTGCAACACTGCAAAATGAACTGCCAACTTTTATTTCGATAATTTCTCAAATATCAAATCAATACCAGCACAACATTGACTAGAGTATTCTGTATTCATAGAAAAACTACAGATATAATATTTTGTGTGGTAAAATTGTTCTCTCTCAGATTGTTGTCAGAGAGAAATATCGTGCGTGGAGGGTCAGTGCTCCGCTGACTCTGAGAGTTAAGGTACTGGACACTAATGACCACGTGCCTCGTCTACCCGTGTTCACCACTATCCGAGTACCAGCCACTAACACCCGCACGCCTGTTGTACAGGTTCGTTTTTGTGTCTGTGTGTGTGTGTGTATGTTTGTGTATACATTTATATATGAAATTACTTCTCAATTAACTTGTGGTTCAATTGCTGATTTTTCCATGCCGGTCGAAAAAACACTTCACAATGCCGCTATATTCAATGTGTGATGAGGCTAATGGTGCGATGAGGCACTGGATCAGGTTGTAATTGTTCGCGGTGACGTAGTGTCACGTGACAATTTGTGCCTCACTTAGTCTCTTGTTTAACAGCCAATCAGCGGCCGACACTACTGTCACGTGACACTGCGTCACCGCTCACAATGACAACCTGATCCAGTGCCGCTCAAACCACCAGTGCACGCAGTACACGCCAGCACTCTTACAAGCACACAAGCACAACTGCGCACACGCACACACAACCACATTACTTCCAGCGCCCACACCGTTTACATGAAGTTCTTGGGGGCTTGAATCTTCTGGTGTGGAGTCAATATTTCCTATATACTGTTTTAACACGTTATAAATTTATGTTAACATATTGTTAGTATTATGTTTTAGCACAAATATGGGATGACGGATAGTTGTTAGTTACAAGTTACGTGTTTTTCCAAATTGCACCTAATACGACACGCGGAATTGGACTCATTTCAACTCATGCTTCTGGGTTTCAGCTCATTTCAACGTGGACGTTGTAAGTTTTCCTCTAACACGTTTAATTGTCTGTTTTTTTAAATTTGACCCTGTGTGTTTGTGTGTGTGTGTGTGTCAGGTGTTGGCGGATGACCCTGACACAGGTCAATGGGGTCAGGTCAGTTACAGCGTGCTGGCAGTGAGGCCGGACAGCGGCCAATCTCGCGTGTATATTGACCCCAGGTCAGGTCAATTATACATTGACCCCGGCTCTCAGCAAGGTCAACAGTGGACCATCACTGTCCAGGTGACACACACACACACACACGCACATACACACACACACACACACACACACACACACACACACACACACACACACCTGTATGTTATTGTGTTGTTAAGTGTTGTTTATGAAGATTCGCTTTCTCTGTGTCATATTGTTTGCGTGATGTTTGTTATTGGTCATTATATTGTCGTGGTGGTGGTGGTGGGGATGTGTGTGTGGGGAGGGGCAGGCGCGTGACGGGGGAGACTTGTGGTCGTCCAGTGATATCACAGTGTTGGTGGTGGCCGGCAGTGGTAGTGCTGGTGATGCGGCGAGATCGCCCGTCTTCTCGCAGGCTCGCTACAACATCAGCGTGCCAGAAGACAGCAGGGTCGGCACCGTCGTTCTATCAGTACAAGTACCTGTCTGACACACACACGTTCTATCAGTACTAGTATCTGTCTGACACACACACGTTCTATCAGTACTAGTATCTGTCTGACACACACGTTCTATCAGTACAAGTACCTGTCTGACACACACACACACACACGTTCTATCAGTACAAGTACCTGTCTGACACACACACGTTCTATCAGTACAAGTACCTGTCTGACACACACGTTCTATCAGTACAAGTACCTGTCTGACACACATGTTCTATCAGTACTAGTACCTGTCTGACACACACGTTCTATCAGTACAAGTACCTGTCTGACACACATGTTCTATCAGTACAAGTACCTGTCTGACACACATGTTCTATCAGTACTAGTTCCTGTCTGACACACATGTTCTATCAGTACTAGTACCTGTCTGACACACATGTTCTATCAGTACTAGTACCTGTCTGACACACACGTTATATTAGTACAAGTACCTGTCTGACACACACATTCTATCAGTACTAGTACCTGTCTGACACACACATTCTATCAGTACAAGTACCTGTCTGACACACACGTTCTATCAGTACAAGTACCTGTCTGACACACACATTCTATCAGTACTAGTACCTGTCTGACACACACGTTCTATCAGTACTAGTACCTGTCTGGCACACACATTCTATCAGTACTAGTACCTGTCTGACACACAGGTTCTATCAGTACTAGTACCTGTCTGACACACATGTTCTATCAGTACAAGTACCTGTCTGACACACACGTTCTATCAGTACAAGTACCTGTCTGACACACATGTTCTATCAGTACAAGTACCTGTCTGACACACACATTCTATCAGTACTAGTACCTGTCTGACACACACGTTCTATCAGTACTAGTACCTGTCTGACACACACGTTCTATCAGTACTAGTACCTGTCTGACACACACGTTATATTAGTACAAGTACCTGTCTGACACACACATTCTATCAGTACTAGTACCTGTCTGACACACACATTCTATCAGTACTAGTACCTGTCTGACACACACGTTCTATCAGTACAAGTACCTGTCTGACACACACGTTCTATCAGTACTAGTACCTGTCTGACACACACATGTTCTATCAGTACTAGTACCTGTCTGACACACACGTTCTATCAGTACTAGTACCTGTCTGACACACATGTTCTATCAGTACTAGTACCTGTCTGACACACATGTTCTATCAGTACTAGTACCTGTCGGACACACACGTTCTATCAGTACTAGTACCTGTCTGACACACGTTCCATCAGTACTAGTACCTGTCTGACACACACGTTCTATCAGTACTAGTACCTGTCTGGCACACACATTCTATCAGTACTAGTACCTGTCTGACACACATGTTCTATCAGTACAAGTACCTGTCTGGCACACACATTCTATCAGTACTAGTACCTGTCTGACACACACGTTCTATCAGTACTAGTACCTGTCTGACACACACGTTATATCAGTACTAGTACCTGTCTGACACACACGTTCTATCAGTACAAGTACCTGTCTGACACACACGTTCTATCAGTACTATTACCTGTCTGACACACACGTTCTATCAGTACAAGTACCTGTCTGACACACATGTTCTATCAGTACTAGTACCTGTCTGACACACATGTTCTATCAGTACTAGTACCTGTCTGACACACATGTTCTATCAGTACTAGTACCTGTCTGACACACATGTTCTATCAGTACTAGTACCTGTCTGACACACATGTTCTATCAGTACTAGTACCTGTCTGACACACATGTTCTATCAGTACAAGTACCTGTCTGACACACACGTTCTATCAGTACAAGTACCTGTCTGACACACATGTTCTATCAGTACAAGTACCTGTCTGACACACATGTTCTATCAGTACAAGTACCTGTCTGACACACACGTTCTATCAGTACTAGTACCTGTCTGACACACACGTTATATTAGTACAAGTACCTGTCTGACACACACGTTCTATCAGTACAAGTACCTGTCTGACACACACGTTCTATCAGTACTATTACCTGTCTGACACACACGTTCTATCAGTACAAGTACCTGTCTGACACACATGTTCTATCAGTACTAGTACCTGTCTGACACACACGTTCTATCAGTAATAGTACCTGTCTGACACACACGTTCTATCAGTACAAGTACCTGTCTGACACACACGTTCTATCAGTACAAGTACCTGTCTGACACACATGTTCTATCAGTACTAGTACCTGTCTGACACACACGTTCTATCAGTACAAGTACCTGTCTGACACACATGTTCTATCAGTACAAGTAACTGTCTGACACACACGTTCTATCAGTACAAGTACCTGTCTGACACACATGTTCTATCAGTACTAGTACCTGTCTGACACACATGTTCTATCAGTACAAGTACCTGTCTGACACACATGTTCTATCAGTACTAGTACCTGTCTGACACACATGTTCTATCAGTACAAGTACCTGTCTGACACACACGTTCTATCAGTACTAGTACCTGTCTGACACACATGTTCTATCAGTACTAGTACCTGTCTGACACACACGTTCTATCAGTACAAGTACCTGTCTGACACACACGTTCTATCAGTACAAGTACCTGTCTGACACACATGTTCTATCAGTACAAGTACCTGTCTGACACACACGTTCTATCAGTACTAGTACCTGTCTGACACACATGTTCTATCAGTACAAGTACCTGTCTGACACACATGTTCTATCAGTACAAGTACCTGTCTGACACACATGTTCTATCAGTACTAGTACCTGTCTGACACACACGTTCTATCAGTACAAGTACCTGTCTGACACACATGTTCTATCAGTACTAGTACCTGTCTGACACACATGTTCTATCAGTACTAGTACCTGTCTGACACACACGTTCTATCAGTACTAGTACCTGTCTGACACACACGTTCTATCAGTACAAGTACCTGTCTGACACACATGTTCTATCAGTACAAGTACCTGTCTGACACACACGTTCTATCAGTACAAGTACCTGTCTGACACACATGTTCTATCAGTACTAGTACCTGTCTGACACACACGTTCTATCAGTACTAGTACCTGTCTGACACACATGCTCTATCAGTACTAGTACCTGTCTGACACACACGTTCTATCAGTACAAGTACCTGTCTGACACACACATGTTCTATCAGTACTAGTACCTGTCTGACACACACGTTCTATCAGTACAAGTACCTGTCTGACACACACGTTCTATCAGTACTAGTACCTGTCTGACACACACGTTCTATCAGTACTAGTAACTGTCTGACACACACATGTTCTATCAGTACTAGTACCTGTCTGACACACACGTTCTATCAGTACAAGTACCTGTCTGACACACACGTTCTATCAGTACAAGTACCTGTCTGACACACACGTTCTATCAGTACAAGTACCTGTCTGACACACACGTTTTATCAGTACAAGTACCTGTCTGACACACATACACGTTCTATGAGTACTAGTACCTGTCTGACACACACGTTCTATCAGTACAAGTACCTGTCTGACACACACGTTCTATCAGTACAAGTACCTGTCTGACACACACGTTCTATCAGTACAAGTACCTGTCTGACACACATGTTCTATCAGTACAAGTACCTGTCTGACACACACACACACGTTCTATCAGTACAAGTACCTGTCTGACACACACGTTCTATCAGTACAAGTACCTGTCTGACACACACACGTTCTATCAGTACTAGTACCTGTCTGACACACATGTTCTATCAGTACAAGTACCTGTCTGACACACACGTTCTATCAGTACAAGTACCTGTCTGACACACACGTTCTATCAGTACTAGTACCTGTCTGACACACATGTTCTATCAGTACTAGTACCTGTCTGACACACACGTTCCATCAGTACTAGTACCTGTCTGACACACACGTTCTATCAGTACAAGTACCTGTCTGACACACACGTTCTATCAGTACTAGTACCTGTCTGACACACACGTTCTATCAGTACTAGTACCTGTCTGACAAACACGTTCTATCAGTACAAGTACCTGTCTGACACACACGTTCTATCAGTACTAGTACCTGTCTGACACACACGTTCTATCAGTACAAGTACCTGTCTGACACACACGTTCTATCAGTACAAGTACCTGTCTGACACACACACACGTTCTATCAGTACAAGTACCTGTCTGACACACAGACACGTTCTATCAGTACAAGTACCTGTCTGACACACATGTTCTATCAGTACTAGTACCTGTCTGACACACACGTTCTATCAGTACAAGTACCTGTCTGACACACATGTTCTATCAGTACTAGTACCTGTCTGACAAACACGTTCTATCAGTACAAGTACCTGTCTGACAAACACGTTCTATCAGTACAAGTACCTGTCTGACACACACGTTCTATCAGTACTAGTACCTGTCTGACACACATGTTCTATCAGTACAAGTACCTGTCTGACACACACGTTCTATCAGTACTAGTACCTGTCTGACACACATGTTCTATCAGTACAAGTACCTGTCTGACACACACGTTCTATCAGTACAAGTACCTGTCTGACACACACGTTCTATCAGTACAAGTACCTGTCTGATACACACGTTCTATCAGTACTAGTACCTGTCTGACACACACACACACACGTTCTATCAGTACAAGTACCTGTCTGACACACACGTTCTATCAGTACAAGTACCTGTCTGACACACACGTTCTATCAGTACAAGTACCTGTCTGACACACATGTTCTATCAGTACTAGTACCTGTCTGACACACACGTTCTATCAGTACAAGTACCTGTCTGACACACATGTTCTATCAGTACTAGTACCTGTCTGACACACACGTTCTATCAGTACTAGTACCTGTCTGACACACACGTTTTATCAGTACAAGTACCTGTCTGACACACATGTTCTATCAGTACAAGTACCTGTCTGACACACACGTTCTATCAGTACAAGTACCTGTCTGACACACATGCTCTATCAGTACAAGTACCTGTCTGACACACACACGTTCTATCAGTACAAGTACCTGTCTGACACACATGTTCTATCAGTACAAGTACCTGTCTGACACACATGTTCTATCAGTACAAGTACCTGTCTGACACACACACGTTCTATCAGTACAAGTACCTGTCTGACACACACGTTCTATCAGTACAAGTACCTGTCTGACACACATGTTCTATCAGTACAAGTACCTGTCTGACACACACGTTCTATCAGTACAAGTACCTGTCTGACACACACACACGTTCTATCAGTACAAGTACCTGTCTGACACACATGTTCTATCAGTACAAGTACCTGTCTGACACACATGTTCTATCAGTACAAGTACCTGTCTGACACACATGTTCTATCAGTACTAGTACCTGTCTGACACACGTTCTATCAGTACAAGTACCTGTCTGACACACATGTTCTATCAGTACTAGTACCTGTCTGACACACACGTTCTATCAGTACAAGTACCTGTCTGACACACATGTTCTATCAGTACAAGTACCTGTCTGACACACATGTTCTATCAGTACAAGTACCTGTCTGACACACACGTTCTATCAGTACTAGTACCTGTCTGACACACACGTTCTATCAGTACAAGTACCTGTCTGACACACATGTTCTATCAGTACAAGTACCTGTCTGACACACACACACGTTCTATCAGTACAAGTACCTGTCTGACACACACCTTCTATCAGTACAAGTACCTGTCTGACACACATGTTCTATCAGTACTAGTACCTGTCTGACACACATGTTCTATCAGTACTAGTACCTGTCTGACACACACGTTCTATCAGTACTAGTACCTGTCTGACACACACGTTCTATCAGTACTAGTACCTGTCTGACACACATGTTCTATCAGTACAAGTACCTGTCTGACACACATGTTCTATCAGTACAAGTACCTGTCTGACACACACGTTCTATCAGTACAATTACCTGTCTGACACACATGTTCTATCAGTACAAGTACCTGTCTGACACACACGTTCTATCAGTACTAGTACCTGTCTGACACACACATGTTCTATCAGTACTAGTACCTGTCTGACACACACATGTTCTATCAGTACTAGTACCTGTCTGACACACACGTTCTATCAGTACTAGTACCTGTCTGACACACACGTTCTATCAGTACTAGTACCTGTCTGACACACACGTTCTATCAGTACAAGAACCTTTCTGACACACATGTTCTATCAGTACAAGTACCTGTCTGACACACACGTTCTATCAGTACTAGTACCTGTCTGACACACATGTTCTATCAGTACAAGTACCTGTCTGACACACATGTTCTATCAGTACTAGTACCTGTCTGACACACATGTTCTATCAGTACTAGTACCTGTCTGACACACACGTTCTATCAGTACAAGTACCTGTCTGACACACACGTTCTATCAGTACAAGTACCTGTCTGACACACACATGTTCTATCAGTACTAGTACCTGTCTGACACACATGTTCTATCAGTACTAGTACCTGTCTGACACACATGTTCTATCAGTACAAGTACCTGTCTGACACACACGTTCTATCAGTACAAGTACCTGTCTGACATACACGTTCTATCAGTACTAGTACCTGTCTGACACACATGTTCTATCAGTACTAGTACCTGTCTGACACACATGTTCTATCAGTACTAGTACCTGTCTGACACACACACGTTCTATCAGTACAAGTACCTGTCTGACACACACATGTTCTATCAGTACTAGTACCTGTCTGACACACACGTTCTATCAGTACTAGTACCTGTCTGACATACACGTTCTATCAGTACTAGTACCTGTCTGACACACATGTTCTATCAGTACAAGTACCTGTCTGACACACACGTTCTATCAGTACTAGTACCTGTCTGACACACACGTTCTATCAGTACTAGTACCTGTCTGACACACACGTTCTATCAGTACTAGTACCTGTCTGACACACACGTTCTATCAGTACTAGTACCTGTCTGACACACACGTTCTATCAGTACTAGTACCTGTCTGACACACACGTTCTATCAGTACAAGTACCTGTCTGACACACATGTTCTACCAGTACAAGTACCTGTCTGACACACACGTTCTATCAGTACAAGTACCTGTCTGACACACATGTTCTATCAGTACAAGTACCTGTCTGACACACACGTTCTATCAGTACTAGTACCTGTCTGACACACGTTCTATCAGTACTAGTACCTGTCTGACACACGTTCTATCAGTACTAGTACCTGTCTGACACACATGTTCTATCAGTACTAGTACCTGTCTGACACACATGTTCTATCAGTACAAGTACCTGTCTGACACACACGTTCTATCAGTACTAGTACCTGTCTGACACACACACATGTTCTATCAGTACTAGTACCTGTCTGACACACGTTCTATCAGTACTAGTACCTGTCTGACACACATGTTCTATCAGTACTAGTACCTGTCTGACACACACGTTCTATCAGTACAAGTACCTGTCTGACACACATGTTCTATCAGTACTAGTACCTGTCTGACACACACGTTCTATCAGTACTAGTACCTGTCTGACACACACGTTCTATCAGTACTAGTACCTGTCTGACACACACGTTCTATCAGTACAAGTACCTGTCGGACACACACGTTCTATCAGTACAAGTACCTGTCTGACACACACGTTCTATCAGTACAAGTACCTGTCTGACACACACACGTTCTATCAGTACAAGTACCTGTCTGACACACATGTTCTACCAGTACAAGTACCTGTCTGACACACATGTTCTATCAGTACAAGTACCTGTCTGACACACATGTTCTATCAGTACAAGTACCTGTCTGACACACATGTTCTATCAGTACAAGTACCTGTCTGACACACACGTTCTATCAGTACAAGTACCTGTCTGACACACACGTTCTATCAGTACAAGTACCTGTCTGACACACACGTTCTATCAGTACTAGTACCTGTCTGACACACGTTCTATCAGTACTAGTACCTGTCTGACACACGTTCTATCAGTACTAGTACCTGTCTGACACACATGTTCTATCAGTACTAGTACCTGTCTGACACACATGTTCTATCAGTACAAGTACCTGTCTGACACACACGTTCTATCAGTACTAGTACCTGTCTGACACACACACATGTTCTATCAGTACTAGTACCTGTCTGACACACGTTCTATCAGTACTAGTACCTGTCTGACACACATGTTCTATCAGTACAAGTACCTGTCTGACACACACGTTCTATCAGTACAAGTACCTGTCTGACACACACGTTCTATCAGTACAAGTACCTGTCTGACACACACGTTCTATCAGTACTAGTACCTGTCTGACACACACGTTCTATCAGTACAAGTACCTGTCGGACACACACGTTCTATCAGTACAAGTACCTGTCTGACACACATGTTCTACCAGTACAAGTACCTGTCTGACACACACGTTCTATCAGTACAAGTACCTGTCTGACACACATGTTCTATCAGTACAAGTACCTGTCTGACACACACGTTCTATCAGTACTAGTACCTGTCTGACACACGTTCTATCAGTACTAGTACCTGTCTGACACACGTTCTATCAGTACTAGTACCTGTCTGACACACATGTTCTATCAGTACTAGTACCTGTCTGACACACATGTTCTATCAGTACAAGTACCTGTCTGACACACACGTTCTATCAGTACTAGTACCTGTCTGACACACACACATGTTCTATCAGTACTAGTACCTGTCTGACACACGTTCTATCAGTACTAGTACCTGTCTGACACACATGTTCTATCAGTACTAGTACCTGTCTGACACACACGTTCTATCAGTACAAGTACCTGTCTGACACACATGTTCTATCAGTACTAGTACCTGTCTGACACACACGTTCTATCAGTACTAGTACCTGTCTGACACACACGTTCTATCAGTACTAGTACCTGTCTGACACACACGTTCTATCAGTACAAGTACCTGTCGGACACACACGTTCTATCAGTACAAGTACCTGTCTGACACACATGTTCTACCAGTACAAGTACCTGTCTGACACACACGTTCTATCAGTACAAGTACCTGTCTGACACACATGTTCTATCAGTACAAGTACCTGTCTGACACACACGTTCTATCAGTACTAGTACCTGTCTGACACACATGTTCTATCAGTACTAGTACCTGTCTGACACACACGTTCTATCAGTACTAGTACCTGTCTGACACACGTTCTATCAGTACTAGTACCTGTCTGACACACGTTCTATCAGTACTAGTACCTGTCTGACACACATGTTCTATCAGTACTAGTACCTGTCTGACACACATGTTCTATCAGTACAAGTACCTGTCTGACACACACGTTCTATCAGTACTAGTACCTGTCTGACACACACACATGTTCTATCAGTACTAGTACCTGTCTGACACACGTTCTATCAGTACTAGTACCTGTCTGACACACATGTTCTATCAGTACTAGTACCTGTCTGACACACACGTTCTATCAGTACTAGTACCTGTCTGACACACACGTTCTATCAGTACAAGTACCTGTCTGACACACACGTTCTATCAGTACAAGTACCTGTCTGACACACACGTTCTATCAGTACAAGTACCTGTCTGACACACACGTTCTATCAGTACTAGTACCTGTCTGACACACACGTTCTATCAGTACTAGTACCTGTCTGACACACACGTTCTATCAGTACAAGTACCTGTCTGACACACATGTTCTATCAGTACAAGTACCTGTCTGACACACACGTTCTATCAGTACTAGTACCTGTCTGACACACACGTTCTATCAGTACAAGTACCTGTCTGACACACACGTTCTATCAGTACTAGTACCTGTCTGACACACACGTTCTATCAGTACTAGTACCTGTCTGACACACATGTTCTATCAGTACAAGTACCTGTCTGACACACACGTTCTATCAGTACTAGTACCTGTCTGACACACACACATGTTCTATCAGTACTAGTACCTGTCTGACACACGTTCTATCAGTACTAGTACCTGTCTGACACACACGTTCTATCAGTACTAGTACCTGTCTGACACACATGTTCTATCAGTACAAGTACCTGTCTGACACACGTTCTATCAGTACAAGTACCTGTCTGACACACGTTCTATCAGTACAAGTACCTGTCTAACACACGTTCTATCAGTACTAGTACCTGTCTGACACACACGTTCTATCAGTACTAGTACCTGTCTGACACACATGTTCTATCAGTACAAGTACCTGTCTGACACACACGTTCTATCAGTACTAGTACCTGTCTGACACACGTTCTATCAGTACTAGTACCTGTCTGACACACACGTTCTATCAGTACTAGTACCTGTCTGACACACATGTTCTATCAGTACAAGTACCTGTCTGACACACACGTTCTATCAGTACTAGTACCTGTCTGACACACACACATGTTCTATCAGTACTAGTACCTGTCTGACACACATGTTCTATCAGTACAAGTACCTGTCTGACACACACGTTCTATCAGTACTAGTACCTGTCTGACACACACATGTTCTATCAGTACAAGTACCTGTCTGACACACACGTTCTATCAGTACAAGTACCTGTCTGACACACATGTTCTATCAGTACAAGTACCTGTCTGACACACACGTTCTATCAGTACAAGTACCTGTCTGACACACACACGTTCTATCAGTACAAGTACCTGTCTGACACACACACACACACAACCACACACACACATACACTGACCTACCCATATATGCATACATACACATATACACATATATACACGTGTATGTCTGTGTCACACCAAAAACACATACACATATACAAGCACACATACATACATACATACACACACACACACACACAAACACAAACACATACATACAAACATCCATACATACGCATACACAAACACACGCACACATACACATGCACACACACACACAAACACACACACATCCATACATACGCATATACAAACACACGCACACACACACACACACACATACATACACAAACACACACTCATACATACATACTTACGTATACATATACACATATATACACGTGTATGTCTGTCTGTGTCACAACAATAACACACACAAACACACACACACATATATATATATATATATATATATATATATATATATATATATACATATACACATATAGGCACTAGTATGTTTGTCTGTCTGCGTGTCGCCAGGCCGTTGACCCCGACCAGGAGATGGTGAGTTATTGTATTGTAGAAGAAGGCACAGTGGATGACGTTAGAGAGACAATCGGTGGCCGGTTATTCAGCGTGGCCACAGTGTCGGGAGCTGTCACTGTGGACACACACCTGGACCACGAGACTGACGCACTACACAAACTGGTAACTGACACCTCTCATGTGCATCATTGCTGGGTGTTATTATTCTGCTGTGATGCAGGCCTCTCTAACTAGCTGCATTTGTTCTTATCAGAATGTGTGTGTGTGTGTGTGCATTTGTATATACATATGTGTTTGTATGTTTGTGTGGTGTTTGTGGTCAGGTTGTGCGTGCCACAGATCCCGGAGGATTATGGGTTGATGCTGAAGTCACAATTCACGTGACAGATATCAATGATAATCCTCCACGCTTCAATCAATCTGTTTATGAAGTGTTCGTTGAGGAGGGAGGTGCCCCACATATACTGACACGTGTTCAGGTACAAAACAGTGGCTTTACAACGGCAACATTTGGTATATTTTCTTGAATTGTCAATGCGTATTGTCAATTGTATTAGGCCAATGCAAGGATGCTTATTTATCCTGTTAGTGGTAATTATGTTTTTTTTAAATGAAGAATATTTATTATTTGCAGCATAAATTTCATGTTGTTAAGCCTTTATTGAATATAGTTTTTATGTGTAGGAGTTTTTGTAATTTTGGGCGTGCTATTTTTTGCAGTGAAAAAGTGTTGTGCATTTTATGTGCAATGAATATTTTTTGTTGAATTTCGCAGGCGACGGATGCAGACAGTGCAGCGAACGCACAAATCCACTACTCCATTCTCAATAACTCCAACTTCACTATTCACCCACAATCAGGCATCGTCAGCTCGCTAATTGTACTCGATTTTGAAACTCAAAAGGTTTGCCCGTCACTATTAGAATCACAACAACAACAACAACAACATATATTTAATATAGCGCACATATTTATACACAGGCGCGAAAAAGACAACCGACAGGAACATCACAGCGAGCAGGGAGTAGGCACAAATAGAAAAATGAAAACACGTTTGCAAACTGGAACATGCTAGATGGCCGTTGGCTATCAGATAGCTCATCCGCCCTTGAAGCAGGTTTATTTTCCTGTCGGGTGTCTAGCCACCCTCCTCACTGCAGAACAGTGGGGGAGCCGGTTTAGTTGCCGACGACTCGACCATGAATCTGGTAGTACTGTAATTTCACGGTTATCAGTAGCAGGGCGAAGCCTGACCAGACAACGACGAATGCAAGAGATGCGAAAACGGGACGCAGCAACGAAAACAGATAATTCACAGTGAGTAAAAAGACAAATATCAAGCAAGAACAACGAGGGTACAACACAGGACGATCAGCACGAACAACACACATATAGCCAAGGACCAATCATACATTCAATCATCAAGAGAACGAGTGAGCAGATATTTATGAAGATCAGCAGAAAAGGATCGGAATGAAGACTTGTGGTGAAGGTAAGATGGAAGCGAGTTATAAGATGGAAGCGAGTTATAAGATGGAAGCGAGTTATAAAGATGATCGAATTCTCGTTTGTCAATAAGTATATGAATAGTTACACCCGGATAATGCTGGTACATTAATATTTCGCGTTTTGCTTGATAATAATATATTTTCACTTGAAGAAACAGAAAAAGAAATTAAGCGCAAGATAATTAGTAAAAGCTCGTGTAAGTGACGTCATTCTTATTTCAGCTGTGCTTTTATCAACAAAATCATACAGTTTTATGTGTAGTGTAATCTCCACACTGCTGATTTCGTGTTTGTGTGTGTGTAAGACGTATATTTTTGTCAACAACAATTTCTCATTTTGTATAAACAGTTCATACACTTTTTCTTGACAATGTCTTTTAATATATAGGAAGCTTCTTTCAGGCATCTACGTGTTGGATATTTTTAATAACAACACTATTGTAAAGTAGAAGTCAATTGTCAATAACCAAATACAGTCGGCCCTCCAAATAGCGGACTCGAAGGGACCGAGGAAAAATTGCGCTATTTGGAGGTGTAGGTCGAAACAATGCAAATCAACTTTTCTTTCACTGTAAATACTTTATTTTGAACTGTAAATAGTTCATTTTTACTGTAAATAGTTCATTTTCACTGTACATAGCTCATTTGTAACTGTAAATAGTTCATTTTCACTGTACATAGTTCATTTGTAACTGTAAATAGTTCATTTTTCACTATAAATAGCTCATTTTTCAGTGTAAATTGTTCATTTTTAACGGTAAATAGTTCATTTTTACTTTAAATACTTCATTTTCACTGTACATAGTTCATTTTTACTGTAAATAGTTCGTTTTTCACTGTAAATAGCTCATTTTCCAGTGTAAATTGTTCATTTTTAACGGTTAATAGCTCATTTTTCACTGTAAATAGTTCATTTTTCACTGTAAATTGTTCTTTTTTCACTGTAAATATTTCTTTTTCACTGTAAATAGTTCTTTTTCACTGTAAATATTTCTTTTTTCACTGTAAATTGTTCTTTTTCACTGTAAATAGTTCATTTTTCACAAAATATTTCCATTTTTAATCGTTCCCATATGATTCTACTGAAAATTTTCATTACCCTACAATTTTCTTCAGCTACGCGGCGTTCTCCTCTAGACGCCATGATTTTCATAGGCTGCAGTTTGCAGGAGAGACCCTCTTCTTCAATGTTGAACACATCATTAGTGTCCAATGCAATAGTAATCGTAATTGTCAATGTTATACCAACGTGTAAATTCCTGCATGGTTCCTGTGCGAGATCCTCACCAATCTGAGCTCCTAGTCGGCCACCTAGTTTGCTTATACCTAATAATATACCTGTGTCTATAGCCGGCCCTAATAAGTCACTCGTTTCTACCAATCAGCTTGCAATAGTCAACTGTTGTCAGTCGACAAGCTGGATTAAATATATTCAATACATCTTCTGTTTAATTATCACACAAAATCCTTGTTTTCCGCTATTTGGAGTTGTGCTGTACTAGTGGGAAACTGTGGATCATTCCGCTATTTGAAGGTTTCCGTTATTCGGAGGTTTATATTCTGCTATTTGGAGGTGCAATTAACACGTATTTGATAGGCGTTTGGTCGGGACCAAGGAAGTAGTCCGCTTATCGGAGGGTCCACTGTATACCAGTATGCAGACAACATTTAGCTGTTTTTATTACTTTATTTTTTTCCATGGTTACATTTTTCTTAATACCAATGTGTATATTATTCCGTTATACCATCGTACTTATTATTTACACCAATACTTAATATCAATAATGTGTGTGTGTGTGTGTGTGTTAGTTCCACAACATAACCGTGGTCGCTAGTGACGGAGACGTACACCAGGGGGCGCTGTCTTCCAGCTGCTCCCTACTGATACACGTGACTGATAGGGACGATCACGTGCCCGTGTTTCAGCAGCGCCACATTGATGTACAGCTGCAGGAAAACTCGCCCCCAGGCACAGTTGTCACCACCGTGCACGTGAGTACACACACTGACATCCCCCTGCACCCGGACATCTCACACACTTTCTACATAATCACACATGTTTATATATGTTTCTATATGTTTCTATATGTTTTCACAAGTTTCTACATAATCCCACATGTGTCTATATGTTTTATATGTTTCTGCATATTTTTATATGGTTTCTACGTGTTTTTACATGTTGTACCCGTTTTTAAATGGCTTTGTATGTTTTTACATGCTTCATTTGCTTTTGCATATTTTTACATGTTTTGCCATTGTTTGCATGTACTTAGATGTTTTCACAATTGTTTGCATGTTTCTACATGTTTTAAAAAGTTTTTCACATGTTTTGACACGTTTTACAATTTTTGGCATGTTCCTACACTTTTTCATGTTTTACAATTTCTTGCATGTTCTACAATTGTTTGCATGTTTTACACGTTTTTACATGTTACCTTGTTCATTATTAATGACCAATTGTCTGTTATTTCCGCAGACCTGCCTGTTTTAAGACTACAGTTGTACTTATTCTTGCGCTACGCTACAATTTACCACTTGTAATCAATCTCATTTCTAGTTTGACTTTTAATCGTGTATTTTTGTTTGTGTATCTTTTTTACGTGTTTTTGATTATATGTCGTCTTGTAGGTTCCATGTCTTATATGCCGACAATTATTTGCACACAAATTTCACTAAGTCTACCTGAAAAGTCTTATAGATAGAACGGCATGCCACATTAATCCACTAACTGTGGCTGAATATTGCGGGGTTGAGGCGACTTATACTGCCGTTTTGGCCCTGTGTATCAGTGCGTTCTCATCTGAGCATAATTGTAATAATGCATGTACATATTGTGTCATATTGTGTCATATTTGCAACTGTTCAAAGTGACTGTATTTCAGCAATTTATATCAGTTGGTTGCTTGTATATCAATGCCTCATATGAACTGACTATTAAATTGACTATTTTTTTATTTTTATTTATCGCAATTAATTATATTGTTTGGCTATTTTTGGCAGGCGCTTGATGTTGACACGGTGCCGTTCATACATTATATGATAACTGAGGGACCGACCGATCTTTTCACTGTTGACCGAAACTCAGGTGTGAAATCACGTGCAATCATCAAACTGACACTTCATGTTTATAGCGTTATTTCAACAAAAAACAGAATACATGCAACATATAGACAATTTTTTAAGTTATTTTCAAATTTTAAGTTTTTTCTGATAAATTAAAACTCCTCGTTTTACTCTTATTTACTTTTCACACAGTGTGTCTGTTTGTCTGTCTGTCTGTCTGTTCGTCTGTCTGTATGTTGATGACCAACGTGCATGTATATTACTGTCATGTAACTTATAACGTTACAGCTTTTCACATTCTACTTTGTTTATTGATTTTAATATTAATAATGATATTTATACTGTGTGCATAACTTGTTTTTATAGGACGGTGTTTATTGTCTGTGTGTGTGTGTGTGTGTGTGTGTGTGTGTGTGTGTGTGTGTGTGTGTGTGTGTGTGTGTGTGTGTGTGTGCGTGTGTGTGTGTGTGTCTGTGCGTGTCTGTGTGTGTGTGTGTCTGTGTGTGTGTGTGTGTGTGTGCGTGTGTGTGTGCGTGTGTGTGTGTGTGTGTGTGAGACAGGTGTGGTGTCAACATTGCACGAGCTGGACTGTGAGAACAGTGTTAATCATCTGCTGCTGGTATCCACCGAACAAGCAGTGGCGAGCCGGCTCAATCACTCTGTCACCATCAATATTACGGTACCGACGACACTCAATATTATGTGATGTTTATTCATATTAAGAGTTTATGAGACCACAAAAGCTCACTTCAACTTGTATAAAATACTTGACTTCAACAGTTTAGTACAGTTGAACACGGCAGCTTTCATGTACCGAGCACACAATAATTTACTACCCAAACACCTGCAGGCTTTATTTCAAATAAACAAGAGACACCCGGACAAATTTGCACAGAGGTTCCCGAGAACTCGAGCTAGACAACAAAGCTTGAGCGTAAGAGGAGTAACCGTGTGGAATGGAATAAAAAATGCATCAAACAAAGTAGGACATTGAAGACATTTAATAATACATTCATTGAAGGGATGAATCAAGATCAATGTAAATAATTAGTGATGCTTCGACGTGTCGAGAGACGATCGACTGATTCAGCAGTGTACCTATATTGGTTGTAAATATTTGTATCTTGTTACGATGTCACTGTCTTTTTTGTACGTTGTCTTTATTAATTGTAAAGGGCCCACATGAAAAAAAGCTCATGCTTATGTGGGTCCCTGTCAGAACGATGGTGTAAATTATATGTTGGTGACAAATAGATACATGATACATGAATGCATTGGTTGAGTTGAATTTTTCTCACTGTGTCCCCCTGTTTTGTACTCAACAATATGTGCTGTTGATGGGACTCAATATTTGTGATGTTATGTACATGTGTGTGTATGTTTGTATGTTTATCTCTGTGTACATGTGTGTGTGTGTATGTCTGTGTATATGTAGGCTTGTGTGTGTGTTTTGATATACAGTGAAACACCGATATAAGGCGCTAGTTGGGGCCCAAAAAATTCAACCGCGTTGTCATTCTGATAGCGCCGATTATACACCGATTTGACTGCGTATTTTTTGACCCTCTTGCTACGCGACGATAATACAGAATTTAAGTGTTTCCTAGTGAAATAACATACCAAATAAAACTATTTACACCAATGATATAGTGTATTTTTTAAGTTTTATTTTTACTTTCGAATTGTTAAATAGAAACCTAAAGTAATATGGGTTTCAAGACCTTATTGCGCTCAATTGAGTATCTCGCTTCATCGATGCGTCTTATATCGATGTTTGACTGTATTTGTGTGTTTGTGTGTGTGTATGTGTGTGTGTGTGTGTGTGTGTGTGTTTGTGTGTGATTGTGTTTGCGTGTGTTGTGAGGTGTTGGACCTGAACGATCTTCCGCCAGTGTTTGTTGACCTGGCGCCGACATTCCGGCTGACCTGGCCGCTGACCTCGGGTCATCTGGAGGTCGGCAGTGTACGGGCAGTGGATGATGACGTCACGTCGCCAAACAACCAGGCACACACACACACACACACACACATACACACACACACACACACACACACACACACACACAAACACACACACACGCATACACACACACACACACACACACGCACGCAGCTCTCCGACCTCCATCTGCTCGGCGCACCAGTGCAGACTGGCGGCATTGCAGAGGCGCTCAACAAAATCGAGCACCAAACGTCCCTGCTGATCCAGCGCTCAGTCAACATCGGCTCGCACCCGGCGCTGTTTTTTCTCAGCAGGTACGCATCGGTTCCGCGGGCAATATACCTACTGAGAGCAGCGCCGGTGTACCAGGCCCGCGAACAAATGGGTGACATCGACGAGCAGCTGAGATCGGCCATCAGCGATTGCTGCAATGTCGCCATGTCAGACGCACAGTGGCTGCAGGCTTCTCTTCCGGTCCGCCACGGAGGTATCGGAGCCAGACGGCTGAGCGACGTGGCACTACCTGCCCACATCGCCTCGCTGGAAGCTACCCGAGACTTGGTCTGTCTCATTAACCACCGCACAAGCGGTGACAGACCCTGCTCTCTGGTGGCAGCCATCGAGGAGTTCGTGGACACCATGTGCCCGGACTTCAGCGCGAGCGAGCCACTGCACCAGCGCCACCTAGACGACCGATCTTCCTCCGTCCGCCAACAACATCTCCTCGGAAGCGCGAACCAGCTGTGCCGAGCCCGTCTCCTGGCCGCGTCCGCTCCTCACAGTGGCGCTTGGCTGTCAGCGCTGCCTGTCGCCAGCCTCGGCTTGCTGCTGCCAGACGAAGCCGTCCGAGTCGGCGTGGCGTTGCGACTTGGTGCCGCAGTGCAAGAGCCGCACAGGTGTCGCTGCGGTGCCACAACTGACAGGTGGGGCCACCATAGCCTCTCCTGCAGTCGCAATGCCGGCCGCCTGCCACGCCACACGGCGCTGAACAACATCATTCGCCGCAGTTTGGCGTCGGCAGGAATCGCCGCGGTGCTGGAGCCACGAGGCCTGGACCGCGGCGACGGCCGCCGACCGGACGGAATCACCGTGTTCCCGGTGCGACACGGCAAGTCGCTGCTCTGGGATGTGACCTGCGTCAACACGTTCTGTGACACACATCTGCTGGACGGCGCGGTCACTCCCGGGGTAGCAGCGCAGGCGGCGGAAGTCCGAAAGCGGCGGCGCTACTCAGAACTGTGCCAGCGGTACGATTTCGTGCCGCTGGCCATCGAGACCACCGGCGTGATGGGGGCATCCCTGGACGACTTCGTGAAGCTCCTGGGCGGCAGAATAAGTGAGCGTTCAGGGGAGCCGCGAGAGACGGCCTGGCTTCGACAACGAATAAGCCTGGCCGTCATTCGTGGCAACGCCGCCTCCATTGTTTTATAGTAGTATTGTAAATGTGTGTACACGTTTGTAAATATATTTGTTTGTGTCTCAAAAAAAAAAAAAAAAAAAAAAAAAAAAAAAAAACACACACACACACAAACACACACACACGCATACACACACACACACACACACACATACACACACATCATCCAACACGTGGCGATTTTATCATACTGATTATTCAACGTATGTAAGTCTTGCACTACACCGATTGCTATATGAAAATGGCTCTGTTTGACTTATAGTGTAGAGTATTTTTGTGTGATTGTAGCGAAAACAGTGTGTGAGTGCAATACAAGCATATATCATCAGTGCTAGACTGTTTTTTACATGCAGATGTTGGCGAACTCATCTGTTTGAGTCTGGACTGTTATACACGGTCACATAAATGCCAATCTATAGTGGTAATAGTAATAATTAGGGCTGTCAAAAGTTAATAAAGTTACTTTTTCATCTAAAGGTCACTTTTTCATGAGATGCCTAAAACTGCATGAAAAATTTGCATATGCTAATTATTAAAAAAGTTATTAGGTTACCAAAAGTTAATTTTTCATCGTTAGGTTACTTTTTTTGCTTTTAGGTTACTTTTTTGCTTTTAGGTTACTTTTCCATTGTGAGTTAAATTTTGGCATATTTTTGTTATTTTGTTACTTGATCACTGGTTTTGATAACTTTTTTTCAGGCATAGAAAGTGTATAAATTAGAATAAGGAGGAAAATTGGATGATATATAAGCTCTGAAGATGAAAATATGCCTTTTGTTTGGCTGTTAAAATTTTACATTTGCTTGCTTACACATGTATATTGCTTACCAAGCTTATATTTGCTTGCTATTTATTACCAACTTCTTTACTATTGATATTATATTCTATTCTGTGGTACTGGCTAATGTATATGCTTTTGGATACGTTGGATTGCTTCTCTTTATATCAAGAAGCTCACATGAGTCAGAGTACATTTTTGGAGCGTGGGATAGTACAACGTCTAAACTCTTAATACTCGATACTGCATAGTAACACTTGTCAATACGCACGAGACAGGGAGTATCATGTGATGTTTGCAGCGTGAGACAGTGTCATTTTCCCACGGTCGAACTCAAGAGACGAATCAGTGCCCCCTTATAATAATGCAGTCAGCAAATTATTGTTACATGTAGACATGGACTCACACACGTGCTATGTTCACGCACACACATTCATACATATTGGCGCAAAGAAACAAGCTGAATCACGTGACACCGACAGAAGTACCTCACACTCATATGAAATAATTATGATGCTCATAAAGTCCATTGTCTTGTTGAAGCGCTTGTGAGCTGCTATCACGTTGTTAGTCCAACTTTGTGTATCAATTTATCAACCGATATGCCTAAAATCGCAAGAAGTAGCACATCTAAAATGCGTTCTATCGTAGCCGAATTTGGCAAAGAGTTTGCTATTTCTGTCAAGAATGAACTTGTCTGCATGCTTTGTCATACAACTGTTAAATATGAGAAACGTCATTATGTGGACAAACATCGTGCCACCGGCAAACATCAAAGGTTATTGCCGAGTGCGCTCCGCAGCACATCAAAACAGGTGTTGATTCGGGAAGAATACAGCGACTTTCCGGAAAAGCTGGTGAATGCCTTTCTTGAGGCAAATATTCCTTTGCATAAGCTGTCGCACCCCAGTATCAGGAAGTTTTTCAAAATGATGGAAAGAATGTACCATCTGCAGCCTCGTGCAGAAATATCGTGAATAAGCTGGCACAGGACGAGTTTGACTCAGTGAGAAGGAAATTGGATGAAAAGAAAATTTTCCTAATGGTGGACGAGAGCGATGTTTCTGGAACGAAGTTTGTTAATGTTCTGGCTGGATCGATCGATGATCCAAGCAATACATATTTGTGGAGGTGCGAGAACGTTGAGAGTGCGGTGAATGCGCAGCTCATCATACACATTGTTGATGATGCTGTTAAGGACCTGGGAGTTGCTCGACAGGATTTTTGTCTACTCGTGTCTGACGCGGCTCGATACATGGTTTGTGCAGCGCAGACATTGAAACAATTGTATCCAACATTGTTTCATGTCACTTGCGTTGCACATCTCCTTCACAACTGTGCAATGAAAGTCAGAGGTTTTTACAGAGAAGTGAACAATCTTATTGCTCAGGTAAAAGCGTCAACGGTAAAAAATAAACATAGAAGAAATAAGTTTGCCGAAATAGGGTATCCTCCACAGCCAATCGTGACGCGATGGGCCAGTTGGCTGGAAGCAGCGTTTTACTATGCCGAGCATCTACCGACGGTTCGGCACATTGTCGAAAGCTATGTAGACGACGGAATCATAGTTCAGCGAGCGAAAGAGAGTGTGGAGAGCACAAATTTGGCGATGTATCTCTTGGCGCTGAAGAGAAACTATGCATGCATTGCCGAGCTAGTGAAAATGCTAGAGTCATCCCATTACACAATTGAAGAGGCTGTCAGACAGTTAACTGAATTGAACCTCGGCAAGGATCCGTGTCAAATTTCCAGCTACATAAAGAAACGCCTTGAGAGCAACGACTTGGTGGGAATTGTCAGCATGAACAACAGTCAAGTATCACCTGCTACGTACGATCTTCTACAAAAATGCCAGCCAACATCAGCAGCTGTCGAGAGGTCTTTCTCGATGCTGAACAAAGTGCTTGCCAAAGACAAGATTTTTCCACCCTCCAATGTGAAAAAATATATGATTAAGTACTACAATTGTTCTTCACAAAAATCATCCAGCCAAGTTTGAAATTTAATGTTCAGCTGTGTTATGCATCGCCTAAATTTGTGCTGTGTTGTGTTCTGTGCCGCATAACCGTGTCGCAATTGTTAATAGTATTCTACATCGCTGAATTGTTCCAATTGTTTTTCGCCTGTATTGGGATGTTTTTTGGTGTTTTGTTGTAGGAATGTCACCAAAACCTAAGAGGAGAAAAACAGCTTTGTGGGCATTAACAAAAATTAATCATTTGCAAACGAGCACAAGGATATATTAAGGTTACTTTTTCCTGAAAATGAGATTACTTTTTTCTATTTTTTAGGTTACTTTTTTGATAGCCCTAGTTATTAGGTTACTTTATATGTTCACAAACAAACAACAAGCCGTGTATTTCATATAGTGTACTAATCAGAAAAGGCGTCATAAACATGTGATAAAGCGATACAAAAGTGATAATAACATTAAAATTCATGGGTTATTTTTAGGTTACTTTTTTAGGTTACTTTTTCTCGAAAATATAGTTACCTTTTTCTGATTTTTAGGTTACTTTTTTGACAGCCCTAGTAATAATGAATCAGTGGTTGTGTATTATATTAGTGGATGATATTATATTACTGTGTATTATATTACTGTGTATTATATTACTGTGTATTATATTACTGTGTATTATATTACTGTGTATTATATTAGTGGATGATATTATATTACTGTGTATTATATTACTGGATGATATTATATTACTGTGTATTATATCACTGGATGATATTATATTACTGTGTATTATATTACTGTGTATTATATTACTGTGTATTATATTACTGTGTATTATATTAGTGGATGATATTATTGTTTGTTCTGCTACTGTTATGTACTTGATATTGTGCTCTTATACGCCGGTCTTATCTTTAACACGCCAATTTAGAAGAACATATGTTATTGCCATAATTGTGTGCGCGCGTGTGTATGTGTGTTATTATTATTATTATCAATTGAAGGCAAGTCCAGTAGCATGGGAAGAATGCAAGCACTATTACTCAAAAAACCTTCACTCGATCTCGCTATGTAGCAGTTACCGTCCTATTTCTCTACTCAATTTTCCCTTCAAACTTCTCGAGCCTGCTATTTATTCTCAACTTGCGCCATTCGTCAACGAATCTCTTGACCCCTTCCAATCGGGTTTCAAGTCTGCTCATTCTACTGAATCTGTCCTAACCTCCGTTACTACTACTGTTTTTTCTCATTTCTCTTTCGGTAAATCTGCTCTGCTTATCCTCCTTGATCTGTCAGCAGCCTTTGACTTAGTTGACCATTCAGTTTTAATCAGAGATCTCTCCTTTCTTGGTGTGTCCTCTTCAGCGCTCTCTCTTCTACATTCTTACTCATATCTTACTGATCGTTCCTACTCGGTGCAATTCAATTCCACTACTTCTAAGCAAACTCCTCTTCTTTCTGGTGTGCCACAAGGTTCTATTCTAGCCCCGCTTCTATTCAATCTGTACATGTCTTTTCTATGTCCTATTCTCCGTCGCTATACTCTCCAGTTCCACGTCTACGCAGACGATATACAAATCATTATTCCTCTTCCCTTCCCCTACGCTTCGTTCTTATCAGACATTATCTCTGATATTTCTTCCTGGTGTGCTTCTCGCAGTCTCCTTCTTAACACTTCCAAATCAGAATTCTTCATTCTACATCCTCCTCGCATAACACCTCCGCTGCTCCCTTTACCTCTATCTAAAAGTTTTCGTGATCTCGGAGTCATTCTGGATTCGTCACTTTCTTTTTCTACAAATATTTCTGCTGTTGCTCGCACTTGTCATCTCATTCTACGTTCGCTATATCCTCTCCGCCCTCTTCTCGACCGTCTCTCAGTTATTAAACTGAGTCATTGTTTCATCTTTTCAAGAATCAACTACTGCAATTCTTTATATTTTCATGTACCTCGCTCCTCTCTGAAAATCCTGCAACATATCATTAATAAATCGTGTTGTTTCGTGTTTCCTCCTTCCCACTTTCGTCATACCTCACCCTATCTCTACAAACTTCGATGGCTTCCGATCATCCCTCGCATCCACTTTAAAATTTGTTGTCTTGTTTATAAACTTTTGCATGACCCCCGGCAACCTACTTATTTCTCGCAGCTTCTTACACTCTCTAATTACTTTCTTTCCCGTCATCCACTTCCTTTATCCTGTCCACGAGCCCTCAATGAATCTACCTGGTCTAGTAAATCCTTCCCTTTCTATGCTCCACGTTTGTACAACTCTCTTCCCTCCCATGTTATCTCCTCCACATCCTTATCATCGTTTTCCTCTTCTCTGCGCGATCATCTCTTTGATAAATCTTTTGATCATGACTCTCATTCTCTTACTCCTTACGCTTCGCTCTGAGCCGTCATACCGTACCCGCCTCGCTTGATATATTTACCAGAAGTTTTTTTGCTCTTTCTGTTTCCTTCTTACTATCATGTTTCAGTTTTGCGTTGTGTGTGTGTGTGTATGTATGTGTGTGTGTGCTTGTGTGTGTGTGTGTGCTTGTGGGTGTGTGTTGTTCGCATGTTTATTTTCCCTAAGCGGCGTGTCTTTGTTTTTGTATTTGTTTTTGTTTTTTGCATCAAGATTTGTGTTTTCGCGCGTGTGCCATAATGTGCGCTATACAACGTCAATGTCCATTACCACCCTGCGGTGGTCCCATGTACTGGAAGCGCCCAATAGATGAAAAGAGAAAAATATATCTTGAAAAGTAAACATTTTAGTCAGGAAGATGGATAAAGAATCTGTGTTGTGATAAAAATGTCCTAATGTAATATGATATTTGTGTTGACAGGTGCGGTACTCCACTACTGATAAGCACGTGATTATTCATGAAATCAGCGGTGACATTTCTCTCATTGCAGATCTTGTGGCCAATGTCTCGCAAACACAACAACTACACGTATGTTAACAAACACACACACACACACACACATACACGCGTGAAAGTTGGGGTAGTAGTGGGTTGTGGACAATTTGATATGCATAGAGAGAATGGTGAATTTTTTATAGTACAGTATTATGTGTGCCTGTTGCATGTGTGCGTATGCGTGTGTTTGTTTGTGTGCATGTATATATATGTATGTATATATATATATATATATATATATATATATATATATATATATATATATATATATATATATATATATATATATATATATATATATATATATTTTGGAAGGAGGCCATTATGTATGCACGATTTGTTGAAATCAACAGCAATCTGGGCACTGTTGTGCTGGTACGATAGCTTCTCTATGCTGCGCACGATTTTTCTGTGTTCAGGAGACAACACACTCAGTTGTTCACTGAAGTTGATTCCTCGAGGAATACACAGGAATATACACCGATTAAATTTCACTGAAGCCCAATCACAATTAAGAATGCATCATATTAGCTCCAAGCATGGATGGTGTGGTTTTATTGGGTACAGTTTAATTAATGCTACACTATACTGAATAGAATGGCTTTATTGTCCTCAATATTTACACATGAATTGTTCCGCCCGACGGGCGGGTAAAATTCTACTGGGAACAAAGTTAACTACTGAATTTTACTGTATAATATAATTGGTTTAATTTCAAGTTGCATAAGCTTAAGTTGCATAAGGATATGGGTTGTAATATCATGCAATGCCAACTATATGAATATGCTGTTTTAGCGGAAGCATAAATCTGGAATTATAGAGATGACAGAAAGTTTCATTGTTTTTATAGTGTTACACTTCTGAATTACTACACACGAAGGACGGGTGTGAATTTGAGCAGTGTTGAGGGAAAAACATCGTCAATAATTAAAACAAGAATTTACAAATTTCACTTTTTCTGTTGGTCGTTTTTCATCAATTTTCTTTGTGTTTGTTTCGTGTTTGAGTTCTGAATTATTCCGCACGACGGGCAGCTTTAAATGTGAGGCGGGTTGTGGAAAAACATGTTTTCTAAATTGAAACATAAATTTCACATTTAGACTTTCATATTGGCTAAACATTCCTATGGGTTCGTTTTTCTTTTTCAATTTTCACTAAATTTTTTTTGCACGAGGGGCGGGTTTAAAAAAAGTGTTTCCATTTTTTAGTTCATTTTTTCAAATGGTTCATTTAAAAAAAGGTATTTTTTTAATAAAAATGTTCCGCGGGCAGCAACTATAGACAATAGAACGTTCAATTTACCCTGTAGAATTAATCCATACACAAAACCAATGGATTTGACTTCAAGATCCAGAACGGATCGTGTTCGAGTTCTGAATTATTCAGCACGACGGGCGGGTTTAAAAATGACTCAGTCGGACTGAGGGGAAATATTTTGTCGAAATAAAAATAATTAAACTTATAATTTTCAATAGATGAATATTTCAATGAGTGTACCCTATTTCATTTTTATTTTTCCATATTTTTTATGAATTGAATATGAATTTCATGTTATGAATTGCTCCGCACAACGGGCGGGTTTGAATGATATATATATACATAAAGAAGAAATTATCTGTCTGTCTGTGTATGTATGCTTGAATATGAGGTGACATAATTGCGCTGGTTCATGGCTCGCTGGTTCAATGATCAGGGGCTTCAAACGCAAACGAAGCGATGGCTCATTTTTATGAAATAAAAATGTCCCGCGGGCAGCAATAAAACGTTCAATTTCACCGTGTAGAATGAATTCATATACAAAACTCATGGATTTGACTTCAAGAACCAGAACGGATGGTGTTCGAGTTCTGAATTATTCCGCACGTCGGCCGGGTTTAAATATGAGGCGGGCTGAGTGAAAATATTTTGTCAAAATAAAATTGAAAATAATGAAATTTAGACTTTTTAATTGATTAAGGTTTTTATGAGTTTGCCATATTTGTTTTTAATTTGCAATATTTCAATGAATTGCTCCGCACAACGGGCGGGTTTTAATGCTAGTCTATATATATGAATGAGATCCTCTGTCCGTGTGTGTCTGTCTGTCTGTGTGTCCCACCCTTCTTGGTCCATTTTCTATCAGCTACTACTCGGCCACCACTTGGAGTATCCGCTAACAATTTATACCATCACACTGGGAATTTTTGTTGTCTACACGATAGGTTGAATTTTAAATTCAAAAATTAAAACCAAAAGAATTTATAGCGGTGTAAAGACAAAATGAGGCCTGAAAAATGCGAAAATTTTGGTCAATATTCTGCTATCTACTCCTCATAAACTAAAAATGGTACAACTATACGAATTATACCACTGTGTAGGGAATTTTGTGTTCTACAAGATGGGTTATAGTTCATACCCAAAAATTAAATATATATTATGTAAAAATGTGAAAATATCAATCCATATTCATAATTTCATTTATACTTCGGGCGACCGATTTTCTTTACTTTTTTATCTATTTGTCAACAAGTAATTATCACACATCTAAATAAAGAATACCATCATGGTGGAAATTTTATTTTCTACAACATGGTATAATTTTTAATTTTCCAAAGTGTATTTAAAAAAGTTACGGCGGTGTGAAGTCAAAATGACAAAGTCAAAAAGGAAAAATTTGCACTGAAAAACGGGAATATTTTGGTAAATATTCTCCAATCTACTCTTCATAAACCAGCACTGGCACAGCTATACGAATTATACCACTGTGTAGAGAATGTTGTGTTCTACAAGATAGGTTATTATGTATACCCAAAAATTATTAACAAATTGTGGAAAATTGCCTAAATTAAAATATTCGTCCAAAATCTTTCTTGAACACGGTCCGATTAAAATTAATTCATTTTCTACCTATTTCTCAGTAACTATTTGTCACACATTAAAATAAATTATGCCATTATGCTAGAAGTTTAGAAATTTGGTGTGTACTCCACGCGTCCGATTTTCTGTACTTTTTTCTCTATTTCTCAACAACTAAATATCACACATCAAAATAAATAATATCATCATGCTGGAAATTTTGTTTTCTACAGCACGGTATAAAGTTTAATTTTTCAGAGTCTATTAAAAAAAGTTACGGCGGTGTGAAGTCAAAATGACAAAGTCAAAAAGGCAAAATTAGCACTGAAAAACGTGAATATTCCGGTCAATATTTTGGTTAATACTCCTTATAAACCAGAAAGGGCACAGCCATACGAATTATACCACTGTGTTAAAAAAAATTATTTTCTACAAGATAGGCTATATTTTATACCCAAAAATTGCACGCAAAATGTGTAAAATTGGCAAAATTCATATCTACGTCAAAAATTTAACTTGAACGCCATGCGACTAAAATAATTTAATTTTTCCCTCCATTTCTCAGTAACTATTTGTTACTGAACAAAATGAATTATACCATCGTGCTAGAAATTTTGTTTACTACAATACAAATTTTGGACTCCGTGGTGCAGTTGAAGTTGCGGTTGTATCAGGATCACAATGTTAACACCACAACGTTCAGTGAGCAAGTGGTTTATTGCCTTGACACAGCACAAGTCAACTACTAGGTGGGCGGAGGTCACTTCCGGGTACAATCCACCAAGTGGGTTTCAACCATTTGTCAGTAGTAAAACGTACTTACATTTACAATGACGAAAATACAAATATACATGTGAATTAAATAATGCTGCGTAAATAACAAAGGAATATAATATATAGCTTAAACGAAATTAAACATATTCCAACGAGTGTACCAATTCACGCATGACAAAATACGAACATCGGCGCTACACTACTCCACCCTTCCGAAGCGGAGCGTCACATATATCAAACATAGCTATGATGCAGGAAAATCATGTTCTAAAAGAAATACGTGTGCGAATACTCGTACACTCACATACAACAAGCATACACAAGTACACATATACACACATCTGCCATACATACGCACGTCTTCGCACGCCTAGTAATTTCATTCACCGAGACTTGACACAGAAACAAATATCAACACACACGCAAAACACACAACATCTCTGAATGGACAGCGCATGTTCACGTACCGCACATGACAATATATATCAAAACATGACAGCAAGCATGCAGGTTACACAATCACGCCATATAGCAGACGGCTCGTAAACGTTACACGTTCACATAAGCGTGCAAGCACTATTACAAACACGACACAAACTAATCAAGATGACTGTAAAGACAAATGTTAATAATAATAATAATCCGGACAATGTCTGAATTTCACTGTACGTCCTGATCTTGACACACCAGAGGGCGCTGCATACCGTGGAGCAGGGACAGGTTTATCTGTCGACTGGTTCACTGGTCGATCCGATGGTACATTTTCACAGGTGACTGGGTTCCTTTTCAACGTGGTGGTGCAGCGCTTTGCTGCTCTCGGAGCAGGAAGCGGTGCCACTGAGTCTGAAACCGTATTTTGTACATCACCTGCGGACACATTCACTTGTTTTTCTGCACTTGTTGATCCTGTATCACACGTTGTTGCACGCAGCACCGCTGGCTTCACACGATCAACTGACACAGTCTGTCTCACGCCGGTAGATGATTCAACTTCGAACGTTTTTATGTTACGCCGTAACACTTTCATGGGGCCAGAGTATGGAGCCTCTAATGGCTTTCTAACTCGGTCCACCCTTACCCACACATGAGTGCAGGTTTGAAGTGCCTTTGGAATGTACTCTGTGGCCCTGGAAGAGTGATATCTACCATCACTGACATTAGAAAAATCTATTTGACGCATGTGTCGAGCGAGATTGCGAATGAAATCTACCTGACACTTATCAGACACTGCTTCTGCTGGTACAGCTACACGTGGGTACAGCAGTTCCCCACCTGTTACCGCTGTGAATGGTGACAGTGTAGACTCGTTCGGTGCGCAGCGCAGACCAAGGAGGACGACCGGTAACGCCTGAATCCAGTCTTCTTTCCTCGCGATGATAGCCGTCTTCAACGTGCGGTGCAGCCGCTCCACCATACCGTTGCACTGCGGGTGGTATGACGTCGTGCGCAAGCGGTGAAACCCTATGATACGCGACAAATGCTGAAACAAATCGGACTCAAATTGAGATCCACGGTCAGTGATTACGTATAGGGGTACACCGAACCTGGACACCCATGTGTTGAGGAACGCTGTTGACACCGATACTGCTGTTATATCTTCCAATGACACAGCTTCGATCGAACGAGTACAGCGGTCTATACAAGTGAGTAAATATCGACAGGGTGAACAGTACGACTGACCGTATTGACGAGACGGTGGCAGGGGACCAACAAAATCAATGTGTACTGTTGAGAAGCGAGCAGATGGTATGCACATTGGTGTGACTGTTGACCTCGTGTGTCGATGCACTTTCGCAGATTGACATGCTGTACAAAATCTAGTCCAGTATCTTATCTGCTTTTCCATAACAGGCCAGAAATAACGATCTTTTACTAGACGTAGCGTCGCCTTCACGCCAGCATGTGACATACCGTGCAAATGATTGAAAATCGTCAGTCTGAGTGACTGCGGTACAAATGGTCGCGCTGTTGCTAAAGACATATCACAGTACAAATTACGTTCACCACACGAGAATTTGCGTAGTTTGTCAATGAAATGTTTAATTTCAACGTCTGTTTCTTGTTGCTCGGCGATAGCCGGCAGATCAAACGCATCAACACGCACATGATATGTGATGTGTGACTGACCTTGATATTGGCTCGGTGATGTTGCATTGACAGTTGAAGATACTGCAGTTTGGACTTCACAAACTCCCACTGGTCGTGACAAGCAATCTGCTACTATGTTGTCCGTGCCGGATATGAAGTTGACTTCTGCAACGTACTCTGTAAGCAGCGAAAGATGTCTTTGTTGTCTGTCTAGCTTAGCTGGTTTTCTACTATTGAACGATCCGACCAAGGGGCGATGATCCGTTGACAAGGTCACGTGCTGGCCTTCGATCAGGTGTCGAAATTGTAACACCGCAAGGTATGCAGCAAGCAACTCGCGGTTAAATGTTGAATATCGTTTTTGAGTGTCGGATAGTTTCTTGGAAAACAGCTCCACCAGGTACGCTTTACCGTCAATCATATGATGCAAGGCTGCTCCTACTGCCACCTGAGAACTATCAGTGACCAACTGATAAGTCGTGCATGTGGGCAGTGGATGATGTAAGCACACAGATACAGTCAAAGCTTTCTTACAAGCTGCAATAGCTGCCAATTCCTTGTCACCCAGCATCAATGTTTTGTTGTTGGTTCTTTCCTAACCCTTTCGGTAAGTGGACAGACAATTTCAGCGTACTGTGGAATCATGCGACGATAGAAGCCTGTAGCTCCAAAAAAAATGTCGCGGCTCGTGTGAAGAGGTCGGAGGCTCCTGCTCAGTCAGAGCGGATACCTTGGACGGCGACGGATGAATTCCCTGCGAGGTGACTTCGTAGCCTACAAATTCCAGCTCATTCACACTGAATACACATTTCTCCGCCTTGATACGCAACGAATGCTGCCGCAACACCTCAAACACCTGACGTAGATGACGCTGATGCTCGTTTGAGTCGCGTGAGAAAACAAGCACATCGTCAATATACACAAAAACACAATCTAGGTCACGAAAAATGGAATCCATGTACCTTTGAAAGGTTGATGGCGCGTTTCTCAAGCCAAACGGCATAAACAAATACTCTTACAGGCCTGCTGGAATGGATATTGCCGTTTTAGCTATGTCTTGGTGTGCCACTGGTATCTGGTGATAAGCCTGCAATAAATCAAGCTTTGAAAAACATGCTTTGCCGTAAAGTTTCGCTGAAAAATCGTGTATATGCGGGATTGGGTAGCAATCGCGCTTTGTAACCGAATTCAGCATACGAAAATCACCCGTCAGTCGCCAGCCCCCATCTTTTTTCGCCACTAAATGAACGGGCGACGACCACGGCGAATCAGACGGTCTCACAACACCTGCTTTTAATAAACTGTCAATTTCAGTTTTGAACAGATATTGTTTGAGTGGAGAAAATCTGCGGCGACCAGCATGCAGCATGCAGTGCGGCACTGCCTGTGTCTATAGCGTGACTCACTTTGTGATTGTGTACACTCACCGCTTCTTCATGTGGCACCGTCAAGCTTGAGAACTCCGACAACAATTTTTGCACAGGAACAGAGAACCTGGACGTGTCGTTAACAGTCATGCACGGAATATGAGCTGGCGCAGGCTTGGCTGGCGCGCTAAGTAGTGTGACTGAATCTCTCAGACATCGCAGACTGCAGTCGACGGCCAGACGGTGATGACACAGGAAATCGTTGCCCAGAAGTGGCTCAGTCACTCCGGCTACCACGAATGTCCATGTGAACATGCGACGAAGTGCTTGAAAAGATATATCGAATGTGACGAGTGGGCTTCAACCATTTGTCAGTAGTAAACCTTATTTACATTAACAATGACGAAAATACAAATATACATGTGAATTGAATAATTCTGCGTAAATAACAAAGTAATATAATATATAGTTTAAACGATATTAAACATATTCCAACGAGTGTACCAATTCACGCATGACCAAATTCGAACATCGGCGCTACAAGCACACCCGCCTCACAAGCGGGAGGTCCGTGGTTCGAAACCCGGCGGAGCTGAATTTCATTGGGCGAATTCTATAATTCAACAGCCCCTGTCCACCCAGCAGAAAATGATGGTACCAGATATCAGTCATGAGTTGTGCCATGCGTTCTGGGGAGGTGGCCCTCTCTAATACGTCTTACGTCCTTGTGGCGCCATAGCGTGGAGAGGGTCGGTTCTGCATTGGTAGCGAGCTGCACGGGGCACGCCTGTGTGTTCATAAGCTTCGGCTTCTTCCCGTGTAGCAGCTGCCACTTAGACATTCAAGCTTTTTACTTAATACAGTATAATTTTTAATTTTCCATAGTGTACCTAAAGGAAGTTACGGCGGTGTAAAGTCAAAAGGACATATTGCCAATTTGACAGCTATTATGCGCACTTGCGATTACACAGGAATATACACCGATTAAATTTCACCGAAGTCCAATCACAATTAAGAATGCATCATATTAGCTCCAAGCATGGATGGTGTGGTTTTATTGCCTACAGTTTAATTAATGCTACACTATACTGAGTGGAAAGTCTTTATTGTCCTCAATATTAACACATGAATTGTTCCGCACGACGGGCGGGTAAAATGCTACTGACTGACAAAGTAAACTACTGAATTTTACTGTGTAATTTAATTGGTTTAATTTCAAGTTGCATACGCTTAAGTTGCACAAACGACAAATATACAAATATACGCTCTTGATCATTGCACATGAATAAATTCAGCTTTGGAAATCACACACTGTATTTAACATCTGTATGATATATACTTATTATTGTCGTTAGAATATACAATGTAATCAAATCACTCAACACAATCATTGTATGACAATTGAGCAACGCAATACATCGAGATATCTTCTTAGAGAGTTGCCGCATTCTTTAGAGCTGCTAAAAATAGTGAAGGAATCCTACATTATCCTACAATTCCACCGAATAATCACACAGAGAAAAATCAATTGTGATCTAAATTGATCGCATCAGGCTAGACAATAAATATCGGAATGAATTATTTACGAGGACGTAAGATATTTCTTGCATGCTACAGTACGTTCTGGTGTGATACTGATATTCACTTCTGGTGGAGACGATGACAATATGTACACCCTTCTGTTAGAACAAAATTCGTGTCTCACTATAGAATAATTCACTGTCGAAGCTAGCGTGCGGTTTTCCGGACGTCTGGTTGCAATGGTTGAGAGAGTGTTTATCATTATACGTCGTCTTGCGCTCTTCTGACCTATCAATGTCTTCTGGTGTGGGCGTCAAGCTGATGCCTGGGTACTGGACGAGTGATGATGGTGATGGTGCGGTGGACGACGTCCTATACCTGAACCTTGTAGTGCCGTCATTAGCTGGGTGATGAGGTCCGACGAGCAGGCTTCGGAGAACTGCCAGAGTCCCACCAGTAGCAGGGCAACAATGAGTATCACTCTCATGGCGGAGTAAATAATATATCGGCCTTTTAAATTATTTGCTAATGCGAAATTGCTTGTACTTCGTATTGAAAATCGCCAGCCGAAGGATATCAGACTCTACTGGTGTATTCGTCGTGTTTTATATCACTCTGAGAATGTCGGCTTGGTGTGCAATTGTTTTATGCCATTCAGAAATAATTCATCCACGAATGAAATTGGTACGTCAAGGTTGCGTGCGTCCTATTCGCTGATTGTACTGCTGATTAGACAGTCGCGTGTGAGTTACATAAACTATTTGGATATGAATTTGGTGTCAGTTCGTATCAGTCTATTGTAATTTCAGAAGCCTAGCACAGCAGTTTTGTATTGTGGCTTGCGAACATGCTCAATCTTTGATCTCTTTTACAGAACAGTGAGCTCAAAGTGACGTCAATATTCGAATGATTGTCTCATGCAGGACCAATACGTTGCTAATCGACGACTGAAATATTGACGCATTATTATTCAGTTATTCGTTGGGTAAAGGTTAAAGGCCTAAGTGACAGACACGGGAAGAAGCCGAAACTTATGAACACAGGTGTGTCCCGTGCAACTCGCTGTCAACACAGAAGCAACCATACTCACGTTATGGCGCCACATGGACGGAAGACGTATTGGAGAGGGCTACCTCCCCATAATGCATGACACAACACATTACTAATATCTAGTACCATTTGCAACTGGGTGGACTGGAACTGTTGGATTATAGAATTCGGCCAAAGAAATTCTCCTCCGCCGGGTTTCGAACCACGTACCTCCCGCTTGTGAGGCGGATGTCCTACCGCTGCACCACGGAGTCCAATTGATTTAATCATTGTTGCTACTGACTATTGTTGTACATGTGTTGTGGGTGCTTAGAGTATTGTTTCACGTGTGGTGTTTGTAGCGTTCGGACGCCTCCAGGCACTTGGGCTAGAACATAAGCGCAGCGAATTTCTATTTGTATATTTTTCTAATTGAAAACCCCACTACCCAGATATGTGTAGCGACATTAAACATGTAAGGCGGATGGATTTATTGCTGTTTATTGTAGCAAAATTTGTAAATCTATATATATACAAGAGATCTTCTCTGTGTGTGTGTGTTTGTGTCTGTCTGTCTGTCTGTCTGTCCCACCCTCCTTGGTCCATTTTCTGCGAGCTACTACTCGGCCACCACTTGGCGTACCCGCTAACAATGTATATCATCACGTTGGAAATTTTTTTGTATACACGATAAATTAAATTTTAAATTTGAAAGATAATTTCGTAAAAAGTTATAGTAGTGCAAAGACAAAATGAGCCCTGAAATTTCGAAAATGTTAGTCAATATTCTGCCATCTACTCCTCATAAACCAGAAATGATACAACTATACAGATTATACCACTGTGTAGGAAATTTTGTGTTCTACACGATAGGCTATAATTTATATCTAAAAGTTAAATATAAAATATTTAAAAATTACAAAATTTCAATCTACATTGAAAATTTTATTTATACTCCACGCGTCCGATTTTCTGTACTTTTTCCTATATATCGCAACAACTAAATTTCACACATGTAAATGAATAATACCATCATGCTGGGAATTTTGTTTTCTACAGCACGGTATAAATTGTAATTTTCCAGAGTGTATTAAAAAAAGTTGCGGCGGTGTGAAGTCAAAAGGACTAAGTCAAAAAGGCAAAATTTGCACTGAAAAACGTGAATATTTTGGTAAATATTTTGGTCAATACTCCTTATAAACCAGAAAGGGCACAGCCATACGAATTATACCACTGTGTTAAAAAAAAATTATGTTCTACAAGATAGGCTATATTTTATACCCAAAAATTGCACGCAAAATGTGTAAAATTGGCAAAATTCATATCTACGTCAAAAATTTAACTTGAACGCCATGCGACTAAAATAATTTAATTTTTCTCTCCATTTCTCAGTAACTATTAGTTACACAACAAAATAAATTATATCATCGTGCTAGAAATTTTGTTTACTACAATACAGTATAATTTTTAATTTTCCAAAGTGTACCTAAAGGAAGTTACGGCGGTCTAAAGTCAAAAGGACATATTGCCAATTTGACAGCTATTATGCGCACTTGCGATTACACAGGAATATACACCGATTAAATTTCACCGAAGTCCAATCACAATTAAGAATGCATCATATTAGCTCCAAGCATGGATGGTGTGGTTTTATTGCGTACAGTTTAATTAATGCTACACTATACTGAATAGAAAGGCTTTATTGTCCTCAATATTTACACATGAATTGTTCCGCACGACGGGCGGGTAAAATGCTACTGGGAACAAAGTAAACTACTGAATTTGACTGTGTAATTTAATTGGTTTAATTTCAAGTTGCATAAGGATATGGGTTGTAATATCATGCAATGCCAACTATATGCATATGCTGTTTTAGCGGAAGCATTAATCTGGAATTATAGAGATGACAGAAAGTTTCATTGTTTTGGTAGTGTTTCACTCCTGAATGACTACACACGAAGGACGGGTGTGAATTTTTTAGCAGTGTTGAAGGAAAAAATTCGTCAATAATTAATACAAGAATTTAAATATTTATATTTTTCTATTGGATAAGCTTTTTGCTTTTTGATTCATTACGTTTTATAAATTGTTCCGCACGACGGGCGGGTTTAAATATGATTCTGCTCGAGGGAAAATAGTTTGCCACAGCTAAAATATACACATTTATATTTAGACTTCCTATTGATTTACTTTTTGCTTTTTACATTTGTATTCGTTTTATTTTATGAATCCAATATTTATTTTACTTGATTAATTGTTCCGCGAAACGGGAGGGTCTCAATGCTAGATGATTTTAATTTATAAATATATTTTGGAAACATTATGATGAAAAAGTTTAGTCATTTTTCATTGTGTATTCAGCACGACGGGCAGGTTTAAATATGAGGCGGTTTAGCACAACTATTTTGCCAAAATAAATATAAAGATAGAAATTTAGACTTTTTTACGGGTTTACTTTTTTATTTCATATTCCTTTTCTCTTATGAATTATACACAAATTTAAAAGTATGAATTGTTCCGCACGACGGGCGGGTTTATATGCTAGAATTTTGATTGTTTGTTACGTGCTTGTGTTCTGAATTATTCCGCACAAAGGTTAGGGTTAAATATGAGGCGGGTTGAGGAATATTATTTTGTCAAAATTAAAATGAAAATATCAACATTTAGACTTTTCTATTGGTAAACATATTTACGGTTAAATTTTTTTGCTTTTCAATTTGTGTTCATTCTTTTTTATGGATTGAATATGAACGGGCGGGTTTAAATATGAGACGGGTTGGGGGGAAATATTTTGTCAAAATTGAAATAAAAATAATTAAATTTAAACCCCAATTGATAAAAAAATGTATGATATTACCTTGTTTCCTTTTTAATTTGCCATATTTTTTTATAATTTAAATACGAATTTCATTTTATGAATTGCTCCGCACAACGGGCGGGTTTTAATGCTAGTGTAATATATTTTTCATTCAGTTGTGTGTGTGTTGTAATTAACTAGGCATAAAATTGTTGAGGACTGAATACAATTGGCCAGCTGAGTCAACTTGGAACACTTTGAAAATGTTGGCTGTCATCCTCCCGAGACTCTACACAAATATACGCTCTTGATCGTTGCACATTCATAAATTCAGCTTTGGAAATCACACACTGTATTTAACATCTGTATGATATATACTTATTATTGTCGTTGAAATATTCAATGTAATCAAATCACTCAACACAATCATTGTATGACAATTGAGCAACGCAACACATCGATGTATCTTCTTAGAGAGTTGCCACATTCTTTAGAGCTGCTAAAAATAGTGAAGGAATCCTACATTATCCTACAATTCCACCGAATAATCACACAGATAAAAATCAATTGTGATCTAAATTGATCGCATCAGGCTAGACAATAAATATCGGAATGAATTATTTACGAGGACTTGAGATATTTCTTGTATGCTACAGTACTTTCTGGCGTGATACTGATATTCACTTCTGGTGGAGACGATCACAATATGTTCACCCTTCTGTTAGAACAAAATTCGTGTCTCACTATAGAATAATTCACTGTCGAAGCTAGCGTGCGGTTTTCCGGACGTCTGGTTGCAATGGTTGAGAGAGTGTTTATCATTATACGTCGTCTTGCGCTCTTCTGACCTATCAATGTCTTCTGGTGTGGGCGTCAAGCTGATGCCTGGGTACTGGACGAGTGATGATGGTGATGGTGCGGTGGACGACGTCCTATACCTGAACCTTGTAGTGCCGTCATTAGCTGGGTGATGAGGTCCGACGAGCAGGCTTCGGAGAACTGCCAGAGTCCCACCAGTAGCAGGGCAACAATGAGTATCACTCTCATGGCGAAGTTAATAATATATCGGCTTCTAAAGGTCTTTGCTAATGTGAAATGGCTTGTACTTCGTATTGAAAACCGCCAGCCGAAGGATATCAGACTCTACTGGTGTATTCGTCGTGTTTTATATCACTCTGAGAATGTCGGCTTGGTGTGCAATTGTTTTATGCCATTCAGAAATAATTCATCCACGAATGAAATTGGTACGTCAAGGTTGCGTGCGTCCTATTCGCTGATTGTACTGCTGATTAGACAGTCACGTGCGAGTTACATAAACTATTTGGATATGAATTTGGTGTCAGTTCGTATCAGTCTATTCTAAGTTCAGAAGCCCAGCACAGCAGTTTTGTATTGTGGCCTGCGAACATGCTCAATCTTTGATCTCTTTTACAGAACAGTGAGCTCAAAGTGACGTCAATATTCGAATGATTGTCTCATGCAGGACCAATACGTTGCTTATCGACTACTGAAATATTGACGCATAATTTTTCAGTTATTCTTTGGGTAAAGGTATAAGGCCTAAGTGACAGACACGGGAAGAAGCCGAAACTTATGAACACAGGTGTGTCCCGTGCAACTCGCTGTCAACACAGAAGCAACCCTACTCACGCTATGGCGCCACATGGACGGAAGACGTATTGGAGAGGGCTACCTCCCTATAATGCATGACTAATATCTAGTACCATTTACTGCTGGGTGGACGGGAACTGTTGGATTATATAATTCGCCCAAAGAAATTCTCCTCCGCCGGGTTTCGAACCACGTACCTCCCGCTTGTGAGGCGGATGTCCTACCACTGCACCACGGAGTCCAATTGATTTTATCATTGTTGCTACAGGTTGACTATTGTTGTACATGTGTTGTTTAGGGTAGTAGTAGTAGTAGTATTGTAGTACATGTGTTGTGGGTGTTTAGGGTATTGTTGCACGTGTGTTGTTTGTAGCGTTCGGACGCCTCCAGGCACTTGGGCTAGAACATAAGCGCAGCGAATTTATCTTTGTATATTTTTCTAATTGGAAACCCCACTACCCTGATATGTGTAGCGACATTAACCATGTAAGGCGGATGGATATATTGCTGTTTATTGTAGCAAAATCTGTAAATCTATATATATAAAAGAGATCCTCTATGTGTGTGTGTGTGTGTGTGTGTCTGTCTGTCTGTCCCACCCTTCTTGGTCCATTTTCTGCCAGCTTCTACTCGGCCACCACTTGGCGTACCCGCTAACAATATATACCATCACGTTGGAAATTTTCTTGTCTACGCGATAAATTAAATTTCAAATTTGAAAAATAGTTTTGTAAAAAGTGATAGGAGTGCAAAGACAAAATGAGCCCTGAAATTTCGACAATTTTAGTCAATATTCTGCCATCTACTTCTCATAAACCAGAAATGATACAACTATACAAATTATACCACTGTGTGGGACATTTTGTGTTCTACACGATAGGCTATAATTCATATCTTAAAGTTAAATACAAAATATGTAAAAGTGACAAAATTTCAATCTACATTCAAAATTTTATTTATACTCTACGCGCCCGATTTTTCTGTACTTTTTTCTATATTTCTCAACAACTAAATATCACACATCTAAATGAATAATACCATCATGCTGGGATTTTTTTTTCTACTGGACGGTATAAATTTTAGTTTTCTAGAGTGTATTAAAAAAAGTTGCAGCGATGTGAAGTCAAAATGACGAAGTCAAAAAGGCAAAATTAGCTCTGAAAAACAGGAATATTTTGGTGAATATTTTGGTCAATACTCCTCATAAACCAAAATAAATATAAAAAGATAGAAATTTAGACTTTTTTACGGGTTTACTTTTCTATTTCATATTCCTTTTCTCTTATGAATTATACACAAATTTCAAAGTATGAATTGTTCCGCACGACGGGAGGGTTTATATGCTAGAATTTTGATTGTTTGTTACGTGCTTGTGTTCTGAATTATTCCGCACGACGGTTAGGTTTAAATATGAGGCGGATTGAGGGATATTATTTTGTCAAAATTAAATTGAAAATATCAACATTTAGACTTTTCTATTGGTAAACATATTTACAGTTTAATTTTTTTGTTTTTAATTTGTGTTCATTCTCTTTTATGGATTGAATATGAACGGGCGGATTTAAATATGAGACGGGTTGGGAGGAATATTTTGTCAAAATTGAAATAAAAATAATTAAATTTAGACTCCAATTGATAAAAAATGTATGAGATTACCGTTTTTCCTTTTTAGTTTGCCATATTTTTTATAAATTAAATGCGAATTTCATTTTATGAATTGCTTCGCACAACGGGCGGGTTTTAGTGCTATTTGAAAATAAATATAAAAATGAAAGCACTAAACCAATGTTTAAGGAGTTTAAAATTCTATCTCTCGAAAACCTAAGAGACCTAAACATCTCAGTTTTCTCTTATCAAGCTTTTCACAACAAACTCCCAAGCAATATTCAATGTTTATTTCAGATCAATAGTCGACATCCGGAGATATTTTTGATATCATCTAATAGAACACGTTACAGACAATTTTGTTTTCACAATGTAGGAGCAGGCATGTGGAATAGAATCGGCAAGATAATAAATAGGATACTCCAATTACATTTATTCAAGAGAAATATTACATCGTAATAATTGGCAGATTAATATTGCCGTCAGATGTGTTCACGTGTACATGAGCGAATTGTGTAGATATATTGCGAGCATGTATGCATGAGTATATTGCGTGTGTAAAGCGTGTGGATATAGTATGAGTATGGATATAGTATGTATGCAGGGGTACATTGCGTGTGTGTGTAAACTATGTAGATAAATTGTGAGCATGTGTAGATATATTGTGAGCCCGTGTAGATGCATGTGTGCATGAGAACATTGTGTGTGTATTACACGACGTTATAATGTGTAGCGTATGTGTCTAATGAAAAAATTACTCTTGGTGTTATCAGTGTTGGATTAATATTTCCATTAAATTGTATATTGTTATATTTATTGTATTTGCGCGTTTCTGTATATATATATATATATATATATATATATATATATATATATATATATATATATATATATATATATATATATATATACTAGCATTAAAACCCGCCCGTTGTGCGGAGGAATTCATAAAATGGAATTAATATTCATAAAAATTTATATTCATAAAAAATATTCCTGTAGACCTGTAAACCTGTAAACCTGTAAATACGTCCACCAATAAAAACTCTAAATGTGAATATTTAAATTATAAATTTGACAAAATATTTTCCCTTAATCCACCTCATATTTAAACCTACCCGTCGTGCGGAATAATTCAGAACACTAACACGTACAAAACAATGAAAATTCTAACATGTAAACCCGCCCGTCGTGCGAAACAGCTCATGCTATTAAGTTTGTATTAAATTCATAAGAGAAAATAAATATGAATTGATAAAGAAAAGGGTAAGCCCCAAAAAATCCTATTTAAACCTGCCCGTCGTGCTGAATAATTCAGAACTCTGACACAAAACAATGAAAAATGACTAATTTTTTTATCATAATGTTTTATACATTATTATCATAATGTTTATAACTCAACATCACCATCTAGCATTAAAACCCGAGCACAAATCGGCATCTAGCACAAAATTAGCGCGAGCATTTAGCACAAAATTATCTACACAGTAGTATATTCCTGTGTAATCGCAAGTGCGCATAATAGCTGTCAAATTGGCAATATGTCCTTTTGACTTTACACCGCCGTAACTTCTTTCAGATATACTTTGGAAAATTACAAATTATACCGTATTGTAGAAAAAAAGATTTCTAGCACGATGGTATAATTTATTTTTATGTGTAACGAATAGTTACTGAGAAATAGTAGAGAAATGAATTAATTTTAGTCGCCCGGTGTTCAAGTGTAATTTTGGATGTATTTGAGAATTTTGCCAATTTTACACGTCTTTTGTATCATTTGTGGGTATAAATTATAGCTTATCGTGTAGAACACAAAATTCTCTACACAGTAGTATATTCCTGTGTAATCGCAAGTGCGTAAATTGTGATTGGACTTCGGTGAAATTAAATAAGTGTATATTCATGTGTAATCTCAAGTACGCATAATATATGTCAAATTGACAACATGACATTTTGACTTTACACCGCCGTAACTTCCTTCAGATACACTTTGGAAAATTACAAATTATACCGTATTGTAGAAAACAAGATTTCTAGCACGATGGTATAATTTATTTTTATGTATAATAAATAGTTACTGAGAAATAGTAGAAAAATGAATTAATTTTAGTCGCCCGGTGTTCAAGTGTAATTTTGGATGTATTTGAGAATTTTACCAATTTTACACGTTTTTTGTATCATTTGTGGGTATAAATTATAACTTATCTTGTAGAACACAAAATTCTCTACATAGTAGTATATTCCTGTGTAATCGCAAGTGCGTAAATTGTGATTGGACTTCAGTGAAATTAAATCAGTGTATATTCCTGTGTAATCGCAAGTGCGCATAATAGCTGTCAAATTGGCAATATATCCTTTTGACTTTACACCGCCGTAACTTCCTTCAGATACACTTTGGAAAATTAGGAATTATACCGTATTGTAGAAAACAAAATTTATAGCACGATGGTATAATTAATTTTGATGTATGACAAATAGTTACTGAAAAATAGTAGAAAAATGAATTAATTTTAGTCACCCGGTGTTCAAGTGTAATTTTGGATGTATTTGAGAATTTTGCCAATTTTACACGTTTTTTGTATCACTTGTGGGTATAAATTATAACTTTTCTTGTAGAACACAAAATTATCTACACAATAGTTAAATTTTTATAGCTGTACTATTGCTGGTTTATGAGGAATAGATAGCGGAATATTGACCAAAATATTCGCGTTTTTCAGTGCTAATTTTGCCTTTTTGACTTTGTCATTTTGACTTCACACCGCCGTAACTTTTTTTAATACACTCTGGAAAATTAAAATTTATACCGTGCTGTAGAAAACAAAATTCCCAGCATGATGGTATTATTTATTTAGATGTGTGATGTTTAGTTGCTGAGAAATAGAGAAAAAGTATAGAAAATCGGACACGTGGAGTATAAATATATTTATGAATATTGATTGGAATTTTTTCCATTTACATGTTTTATGTTTCATTTTTGGGTATGAATTATAGCCTACCTAGTAGAACAGAATATTCTCTACACAGTGGCATAATCGGTTTGGCTGTACCATTCCTGGTTTATGAGGAGTAGATGGCGGAGCATTGACCACAATTTTCGCATTTTTCAGGGTTCCTTTTGTGTTTTCACCGCGATAACTTTTTTGGTTTTATTTTTAAAATTTGAAATTTATCCTATCGTGTAGACAAGAAAATTTCCAACGTAATGGTATAAATTGTTGGCGGGTACACCAAGTGGTTACCGAGTAGCAGCTTGCTGAAAATGGACCAAGGAGGGTGGGACAGACAAACAGACAGACAGATAGACAGAGGATCTCTTTTATATATATAGATATATATATATATATATATATATATAATGTTTTTTTCATGCACATGAAAAGCGTATGCTTATATGTGAATTTTCAATACAATTCAATTCAAATACCTGTATCCTGCTCTGTACGTAGTCTTGGTATCATACTCGAAACTATCTTTCTTTCGATCCACACATCTCTGACATTATCAGGTACTGTAACTTTCAACTTAGGCGTGTCTATTCCATTCGTAGTTATATAACTATCTCTGCTGCTTTCAAGTTAGCTAACTCATTCATCTTTAGTAAAACTCAGTACTGCTGTTCTCTTCTACTATCTCTCAACCACCGCCAGCTTAGGAAACTTCAATCTATTATTAATAAAGCTTGTCGTATGATATTTAATCTTCCTTCGGGTTCTCATGTCTCTTCTTCTTTACAAAAACTTAGGTTTTTTAACAACAACAACAACGTGTATTTGCTATAGCGCCGGTAAAACACAAGCGCGAAAAACGGAAAACATCAATTGAGATAAAACGACAATTGTAAAGAATATGGGAGAAATGAGCAAGTAAAAGAAAGAGAAGTCACAAAACAACCAAAATTGGTAAATAGCAAGCACAAGCGCAAAGGGCACAGTTCCAAAAAATCAAGTGGTATGTTCGAACAATAAAATCGACAGAGAATTATTACAGAGAACATTCACAATAGAATAAATAAAGCAGCAAGGAAGGAAAGGAAGCAGTAACTGTGCTCAAGACAGGGAAAAATAAGACAACGAGAATTGAAACAATCATAAAACGGAGAAATAGTTCAAACAATATCACAGAGAGGCGAAAGGAGAGAGAGAGTGCGAGACCGGATCAAATGAAATGTCAAAAAGGTACAGGCGAAGCCGATGGCGGAATGACCGAAATGAAGAGGCGCGGGTGATATGAGAGGGAAGAGAATTATACAAGCGAGGAGCGTAAAAGAAGAACGATTTAGAGGACCAGGAAGATTCATTAGATGCACGAGGACAAGCGAGAGGAAGAGGGCGACGAGAGGAGTGTGAGTCAGTGGGAGACAAAAGATTAGCAAGATAAGAAGGTTGGTGAGGATCATGCAGAAGCTTGTAAATGAGACAGCAAAGGCGAAAATGAATTCGTGGGATGATAGGAAGCCAGTGGAGTTGAAAAAGTAGGTGAGACGTGTGGCGAGAAAAGGTAGGATGAAAGACAAATCGACAAGATTGGTTAATCACACGCTGAAGGATTAAGAGATGAGAACGAGGAGCACTAAAGTAAAGCGAGTTGCAGTAGTCTAACCTGGGGAAAATGAGAGTATGAACAAGAGTGATGGCGGAATTTTTATCAAGATAGGGACGTATAGGGTAGAGAGAGCGCAGAATAAGACGACAAGTGCGGGCGACAGAAACGATATTGTCAAGCAGGAGAGCGAAGAGACAAAGATAGAGCCGAGATTGCGAACAGCAGTTGAGATAGGAAATGGGAGAAGAGGAGGTGAAATACGAGGTGGATGGAGGACGATGAACTCAGACTTAGAAGTATTCAAGTACAACTGCCGAGAGGCGGCCCATGAGGAAATTTCAGAAAGTATATCAGAGAGAAAGGAGGGAGTAACAGGAGTGACAGGAATGAGGAATTGGATGTCATCGGCATAGATTTTGAAAGTAATGGAATGTTTTCGAAGAACAGGGCAAAGAGAAGACA
>OU696588.1:4980000-5377500 GCA_916048095.2 Sacculina carcini
GCAGAGTATGTTCATTTGTCGCATGAATTTGTGTACAAATCGGTCATATTTTTCGTCGACTGTCTTGCCACTGTATACCGGAATCCAATTGGAATTTCGCAGAGTAAAATTCAGTGTTCTCATATCTACTGTCGTGTAATTTCGCATTAGTTTATATTGTTTATCTTCGTTTCTATCGTCTGTTGAGAAAGTATATGAATTATGTGTCCATTTGTGAGGTGAGCCATAGTGAGAATGGAAAACAGAAACGTGTGTGAGTGGTGCGGCACATTGGTGGCTACTATGTCAAGCAAACTGTGTGCTGGAACATATGTAGGAATGGTAGTATTGGTGATATAGAAGTCATAAGCTGTGAGTAGATTCATCAACTTTTCACCTGGCGTGTATTCGGCTTGTTTCAGTAAACAACAGTTGAAATCACCACCAATTACAACTGCTTGATACCGGCTTCTTGTGAGCATTTCTTGCAGTTGTTCTTCAAAATCACTCAGATCTTCATTGACCTGTCCCACGGTGTTATCAGGCGGTCTATACACGCTGGCTAGTAGAACAGTTTGACACTTTTTGATATGCACTTTGACCCACACAATCTCTATGTTGCTGCTTATTGAACATGTACTTGTCTGCATGACTTCACATGTGTATCCATCTTTTATGTAGATAGCAACTCCTCCGTGTTTCGGTGCTCGTCGTGATGTTATTGGTCTGTCATGTCTGACCAAGTAATAATTATGTATATTCAGAAACCGATCGGGTATTTCAGTATGTAGCCACGTTTCGTTGAGTAAAATTGCATCATAATCGTATTTCGTTGCTTGGTCGTTTCTCAAATCAGGTAGCTTTCCTCTGAGCGACTGGACATTCAACTGCGCCACGTCAAATTTGATTGCGTGCTCGTGGTACTTCACAGATGTAGGCTGTTGAGTGCTTTGGTTCAAGAGACTGATATCATAACTGAGATCGCTCGGGCTTACTCGTTTTTTTGTGACTGTCCAGATCAGTTCGTTTTATGATATTCGAATTTATAGCGGAAAATATAGGACACATGGTCGAGAAGGATGCGTGTTGGCTGTCTTGACGTCCGGCAAGGACGCAGTTGTGACATTTTGGGTGATCTTTGCTGCTGCAGTCGTTTGTTTTGTGCGGTCCAGTGCAGTAGCCGCAAACATGCTTGTGTTGACAGTTGATTGTCTTATGATTGAAGCTTTGACATTTCGTACATCTGTTTACCCAGAATCTGTCGTAAACTCTGCATCGCTTTGTACCAATGTATATAAAAGTAGTTGACATTATTGCGGCTCTAAGCATGGACGTTGTTTTCACCACAACTGCTTTGTAATGTTCGTCTGTGTTTTTAAAGGTTAAATAAAGGTTAAATGGCTAAGTGGCAGCTGCTACACGGGAAGAAGCCGAAGCTTATGAACACACAGGCGTGCCCCGTGCAGCTCGCTGCCACCGCAGAACCGACCCTCTCCACGCTATGGCGTCACAAGGACGTAAGACGTATTAGAGAGGGCCACCTCCCCAGAATGCATGGTACAACTCATGACTGATATCTGATACCAAAATTTACTGCTGGGTGGACAGGAGCTGTTGGATTATAGAATTCGCCCAATGAAATTCTGCTCCGCCGGGTTAGTGAAGTGAAGATTATTTGTGAAATCTAGTGATTCTAGATAATCTATCTAGTGAATCTAAGTGAATCTATTTTAGTGAAGATTATTTTGAAATCATCTCGACATTTCATCAGTTCAGATGAATGCGAATTTTTGTGTTTGATACTCTCGTATATTTCATCGTCAGTGATTTCTTTTTCAACATGTGTTATTGTCAGCTTTGGCTGAAGTTTTGGTAGTGGCTGAGCTGAGCACATCAGTGAAGAACTAATGTTGGTCATAACGTTTTGAGCCGTATGGGCATTTGGCAGTTTGACAACGTAGTCTCCTGCATGTGTGCTGGTCAGTTTCACAACAGGTACATCTTTCAGCGCGTTTGCTATTGTGGCCTTGCTGTTGGTCTGTTTGTTTGTTGGTCGTATGATCACATCATGTGTAGGTGTAAACGTTTTAGATTGAAAAACTGGTGCACGTGATTTTGCGCCCTTGTCACTGTCATTTCGATCGGCCTCTATGACTTCAACTCTGTTTTTCAGTTCGTCAACTGTTTGCAACAAATCCTTGTAAGACAGGTTAGATTTGCGTTGATCAATGATTCCAATCCATTTCTCAATCGACGCATAATTGTCATTTTTTGATTTCGTACAATTCTCACAGCAATGCTGCTTTCTGGATGTGAAATATGCGACACATGAATACATTGGAAGACCGGTGCAGGATACATGAAAATATCCAGCGCAATCGCTGCATTTGATGGCATGTTTTTCTATCTCTGAACCACATACCTTGCAAACAGTTTCCGGCGGAGGAATACTCCTCGTCGTGTTGATGTCAGGCGGTGGAGGTTCGCTTGAGCCAGGCTTCATATCTTACAATGATATGGACATCAAAGCGTAATCAGCAGCATATCAAGTCACTGATAACGTAGTTTCAATCGCAAAATCGGAGCAAATATGTACACTACCACTCGGGTCAAGGCCAATAACTGAACTATGTGTGTGTGTGTGTGTGTGTGTGTGTGTGTGTGTGTGTGTGTGTGTGTGTGTGTGTGTGTGTGTGTGTGTGTGTGTGTGTGTGTGTGTGTGTGTGTCGCTCACTGATACAATTGCTAGTGTGTTTGGACATGCTGATATAAGGATGATGCTTATTCGCATCACCATTGTGCAATTAAATTGTCACACTGTTATAATAAGATGGCGACCATCTTACTAACGTTAATGACTGGATGCATGATCGATTAATATTGTGCTGTATTGCTCATATCAATAATACTCTGTTGTACAACAATTAATTCATAATTGAAATGAAGGTGTGGTGATAATATTGATGATTATATCATGATGATATGATAATGATATGATGATGATATCATGATGGTAATATGGTGGTATGGTGATGGTAATATGGTGGTATGATGATGATAATATGACAATGCTCCGGTGATAATATGGTTGTGATGACAGCAGAAGGGACGGTGATGTTTGCTGGTCTTGATGGAGGTGCGGTATCAGTACACTTGTGGCTGGAACCATCACCGTCTCATGATGATGATGATGATGATGATGATAGTGTGGTGGCCGCTCTACCACTGCTGCTATGGCCACCGTCTCAGCACGTGCTCTGTTCTATCAGGCCGACACATGGTGTGTTCCACTGGCATCACTCTATCTGTGTACACGCATTATGCACGTAATGTGTGTGTACGCGTGTGAGTTTGTGTGTGTGTGTGTGTGTGTGTGTTTTTTCTTTGTCTGTGTATGTGTGGGTCTATCTGTGTTTGTGTGCGTGTGTGTGTGTGTGCGCGCTCGCTTGTATGTGTGTGTGCGTGTTATATTTGTGTTATCTTATCATGATGTTGTCTGGTGTTTTGTTGACGACTGTCTTTTGTCATTGCTCTTGCATACAGTCCAGTTTATTGTTGTGTTTCCTGACTGACAGAAGCGTTTTACGCGGCATTATCCGAGGACGGGTCATTCTGTCAGGTCAAGCTGAGGTCACGCTCCAGGCTGGTTGTGGGTCGCCACGAGCTAGAGGTCACTGTGAGGTCAGCCGGCGGATTGTCGCTGACAGAGGTCATTGACACGGCGAAGGTCGAGGTGACAGTGGGTCGTGGCTGGATTTTCACTCCACGCTTCTATCACAAGGCCGCCTACAATCAGCTGATGTCGCGACACGTGTATGTGGCGTGTGTGCTAGCCAGTGATGTCATCTCCACCACGCCTCTCATCACTGTTCACGTGACTCTCCCTCTCTCTCTATCACACCAGCACTCACACACACACTAACACACATACACACACACACACTAACACATACACACTGACAGATACATACAAATACATACAAACACACACATGCATTTTTATCTAACTGCAGCATTTTCCAGCAGTGACAAATGATGATTTTCTGGAGTCATAAATTCTGGTGTTATTTGTCGTATTTTTCTTCTCTTTCTCTCTTTGTTATCAAGTGTCCCGGGTTTTTCGCGGGCAGCATGTAGGGACTGGATGCGCTGACGTTCTTCCCGTGTCACTATTTCTTTTGAGCTATAATGATGATAATAATGAGGAACACTCACGTGAGAAAGTCACGTGTTTGGTGTTATTTTGCAGCGGTACATGCACACAATTACACACGTGGTTTGTCGTGTTTTTACAGGCGTCAGTGGAGCGTGGTGGTCTGTTGAGTCGAATTTTCTACTCGATCGAACGTGTACATGATCTGTATCGACCGTATTTCACAATTGATTCGCAAACAGGCGCCATATCGACCAATTTCACGAGGTTCTGGCCAATTTCACCATTGAAAAACAAAAATTTCTGTAAAATGACAAATACAAAAACAACACGTAAATACACATTATTTCCCGAAATGACTTATAATGCATTTGAAGATATAAACGTCCTTGATTTGTTAAGTATTTGCATTGCCATGTGTTTTGCTTAAACTGGGCATTATTTTTGTGCAAATTTAATAGTTTTTTATTGTATGCATGTTTCCGTATGTTTGTATGTGTGTGTGTGTGTATGTTATGTAGTTACTTGGGCAGAGAGATGAGAGGGGACACAGTGCGCCCCCTCGAGCTCACCATCAAGGCCACGGCTGAGTATTGTCCCGTGTGCGTCAATATGACCGACTACAACCTGCCCATCACTAATTTCTCTATGTCTTCCACCACTATCGTGCTGGTAACTAGCGCTCTAACTTGCTTCAATCACAGCATATTCACACAAACACAGACACGCACATACATACACACATACACACAAACACACACATACACACATTAACACACACACACACACACACACACTAAATTGGCTTGAAAAGTTGAACATGTTCAACTTGAACAATTGAACATGTTCAACTTTTCAAGCCAATTCGCTTGCATTTCAGCCGCTTGTCTCAAGAGGGCGCTAGGCTGCCGTGCGATGAACGCGCACTGTCACGTTGAAAATGATAGAATTCTCGCGCAATGCAAATATTAGATCCTCCGTTTTTTCACCACATGGCGTTGAAGCAACGCGTGAAGCGAATTCAACTCAGTTTGAGAACCTGTGATGTGTTGTGTTTTTGTGTATGTTTTATTGTGGCAATTTTATTATGATGAGGTGGAATCTGTAATATAATATTTGTATTATTTATTTTAATGCTTAATACATTACTAGATCAAAAATTTGATAAATAGATATATAGGTAAAATATATAAAAGCTACATAATATGTTTGGCTTTGATCTGTACATTCAAGAATACACCTGGACAAAATCAAAATTCAAATGGTATAATCAGGAGAGCGAAATAAACCACACCGACGTATTCTGCACCACATCTATTGGCTTGGACAATAATTGGCCTCGTGTGACCACGGCTTAACACACACACACAATTGTCTACAAACATCTTTATCTTAGGGTCTGTGCGTTTCATAACTTCAGAAGTGCAGGAACTTCACAAATGCATGAATCGAACACTCATTGAGAAGTGCAACATTCATTATTGATTATCAGTCAATTTCGGTGATGTTTGTTCCGCTCGCTTGTTAATAATTTTGCTTACTATTTAATTTGTTTCTTGATATTTCAAAATGAATTTCAGTATTTTATTGCATTAGTGTTTATTGCAGTTCAGTGAAACAAGCACAAAATGAACGCCTGTTTTGAGCCATGAATTCCTGTTCCATTCAATGCCTGTTCATTGTTCTCCTTCCTATTGAGTCTCTTGTTATTGTGTGTTTCTATTTCACTGAACGTGCTTGCATGAAACGGACGCCTCACCAAATACACCGACATACAAATACTTCACTGCATGTGTGTGTGTATACACATGCAGGTTCGTGTATGTTTGTGTGCGCGCGTGTGTTTATGTATGTATGTGTGTGTGTGTGTGTGTGTGTGTGTGTGTGTGTGTGTGTGTGTGTATGTGTATGTGCTACCATTCTCGCCGTTTTACTGTAGATAAATTATACATTCATTGCACATTATACATTTATTATAGCTAGATTGAATGATCGGTGTTGGTTCATAGGTGAACTTGGCACAGCGTCATCATGTACTGATGATGACTGCTCGCATGGACCCTGTCAAGTCATCATTGTCATCATCACCATCATCATCATCACAAGCAGACAGAGCAATGATGAGTCGTGCTGGTCAAATATCACGCGACTCAGAACAAGATTTTGTCCAGCGTCTCTTGTCTCTACTGCAACAACACTCGGGTCAGTATATACATACACTGACACACTGATACACTGACACACTGATACACTGACACACTGACACACTGATACAATAACACACTGATACACTGACACAATGACACACTCACACACTGATACACTGACACACTGATACACTGACACACTGATACATTGACACACTGACACACTGACACACTGACACACTGACACACTGACACACTGACACACTGACACACTGACACACTGACACACACACGCACACACACACACACACACACACATACACACACTCACACTCACACTCACACACATACACTCACATACACACTCACATGCTCTCACACACGCATATAAACGCAGCAGTGGAAAGGCGCATTGTGTGTGTGTGTGCGTGTGCGTGTGCTTGATTGTGTGTGTGCGTGTGCGTGTGCTTAATTGTGTGTGTGCGTGTGTGTATAATGATGTAAGCCAATATATATATATATATATATATATATATATATATATATATATATATATATATATATATATATATATATATATATATATATATACATATATATACGTGTGTGTGCGTGTGTGTTGATGTGTGTTGATGTGTGCGTGTGTGTTGATGTGTGTTGATGTGTGTGGGCAGGGTTGGCAGTGATTGTGGATGCTGAGTCTGGTTCACACGATCAATCGATCAGTGTGGAGAGATCTGAGTCAGGTGAGGCGAGAATATCACTGTTGTTCTACGTGCTTGACCCTGTCACCGCTGCTCTTCTGCCACGCAACAATCGTGCCGTGTTCAGGTACACTAACAAACAACATCAACAACAACATTTACACCGAGTGCCGGCGCAACCGTCTGTGTAGTATGGGCGTAGATGCTGGGGGTATGGGGGTATATACCCCCGACAAATAGGCTGGGAGTATGAATATGCAATTATACCCCTCCCCCGGATATTCTGCTGAGTTCAGTTCACATGGGTATCAAAATCAGCATGACAAAGTAACAATACACGACAAGTGTGTGTATGCAACTATATGAAATATACTTCTCATTGAGGAATGTGTGTTGTTATTGACTAGCCGTAAAATGGTTGAGGGTGCCATGCAATTGACCAACTGAGTCAACTTTGAACACTAATACATGATGGCTGTAATCTCTCCACCCGAGCATCGACACAAATCTACTCTCGTTTGATGTGCCACTTATCATAACGACCAGCTTGGCAAAGTGCCAAATGTCAGCCAGCACTGCTCACTACACGGCAAATACGGAACTGTCAAACAACATTTGCGCTTGTTAATGTCTGGTGATTTCAGAAAGCAGTGAAATTGTTAATGTGTGTGTTTTTCAGTGCGTTTCTTGAACCAGTAGCCTTGGAGAAGTTGTCCTACTACATGTGGGCCGTTCTGCGGGTTCGATTGACGGCGATAGAAGCGCCCCTGGCGGTCGAGCGAGCAAACACATCTCTGGCTCTCGCGCCGTCTGTGAGTAACAGCTGAGTGTTGTGTCAGGAGACTGCCCACTTAGCGACAATGGCATTTTGATACAGACTTCACGGCCGCTCTCAACCTCTACATAATTCGACCCGTGCCATGGACGCGCGAAGACCATACCGGAGCTAAAAATGTCCGTTTCAGACAATCCGCTAGAGGGGTCTGAAACTGGCCGTTTGAGACAAAAAGCGAGAGTGCGGGAAATGCGCTAAGCAGAGCCTGTGATAATAAGCCGCTCCTCGCGATTAACGTAGGTTATGCTTGGTTAGGTTAGGTTAGGTGGGCTGCTTAGGCTTGGTTAGGCTTGGTTAGGTTAGGTTAGGTTAGGTGACAAGACCAACATGTTCATATTTATTGACAATTTATACAGACAGCGCCCTATGTAGGATTTTTTCTCGAATTTCAAATTTTAGCTCCAGCACTAGTTAAACTTGTGTGCGCCTATGCTGCCTTCCCTACTAGGACGGCAAAGAGAGAGTATGAGAATTAGGCCTCAAAATGACACTGCCGCTAACAGGTCTATATCCGTTGTGTCAATGTCGTCCGGCAGCATCTGTGTGGCCGTTTGTTTTTGTCGCCTCTGTTCTCATCGTGGAGACGTAAACGATGGTAGATTTGTGCGAATAATGATTACAAGCAGGTGATTGTTCGAGGTAGAATAGGGATTTTTGCTGGTGTGATATCCTGCCACGAATGTCTAGTAATGAGATGTGTCCACGAATGTCTAGTAATGAGATATATCCACGAATGTCTAGTAATGAGATGTGTCCACGAATGTCTAGTAATGAGATATATCCACGAATGTCTAGTAATGAGATATGTTCACGAATGTCTAGTAATGAGATGTGTCCACGAGTGTCTAGTAATGGGATATATCCACGAATGTCGAGCTAGTCAAGTGGTTCCTGTTTCCAGTGTTCGCACCCTTTTCGAATAAGAAGTCAGTTCTGGCACCCCCTGTGTCTCTCTCTGTGTGTGTGTGTGTGTGTGTGTGTGTGAGTGTGCGTGTCTGTCTGTGTAGGTGTGTGTGTATCTGTGCGTGTTTGTGTCTGCGTGTGTATGTGTGTGTGTATGTGTGTGGTATATATGTGTGTGTGCTATGTGTGTGTCAGTGTGTATCTCTGTGTGTGTGTGTGTGTGTGTGTGTGTGTGTGTGTGTGTGTGTGTGTGTGTGTGTGTGTGTGTGTGTGTCAGTGTGTATGTCAGTGTGTGTGGTATGTGTGTGTGTGTGTATGTCAGTGTGTGTGGTATGTGTGTGTGTGTATGTATGTGTGTGTATGTCAATGTGTGTGTGTGCCAGTGTGTGTGCTATGTGTGTGTGTGTATCTGTGTGTCTCAGTGTCAGTGTTTGTACTGAATTTATTTGTACTGAATTAATGTCAGTGGGCTTAGCGTGTTCACATGTGTGCATTGTTCTGGCTTGTAATTGGTTGTTTTTGTGCAATCTCGCTATTGTCGGCTTTGTTATAGTTCAGTGGCTCTTAACACCTGGACTGCGGTTCTAAGATGGTCGCCAAACTATTTTATCGGATTGCCAAGGGTTCGTGGAAATTAATAATCAAATTTAACTGCAAAACTAATAAATGATAATTAAATTGCCTGATGCCTAGTCTTAGAATTCTAAGCAGACCATGTTGATATTATTGTGCACAATTGTGGGTGGCTGCCTAGAAGCGGTGAAGAAGCAGTGTCATGGCTGATGTCTTGTGGTGTTGTGTGGTGCAGGGGCGTGGAGTGACCGCGTCTCGCGTGACACTGGCCGTGCTGGCGTGTGTGAGCGTTATGCTGGTGCTGCTGGGCTGTGCTGTGTTTTATTGGTGCCGCTGTCGCCTCCGCCGCGGCTCCGCCGGCCACACTAGTTCTGATAACGACCGCACAGATGGCTCTGGCTCCGACCAGCCGATTCTGGTGGCGGGCAGGACTCGCACCTGTCACCGCTCAACACAACCATACACAATCTACGAAACTCAGGTATGACACACACTTACACACACACACACACATACACGCACACACACACACACACATACACACACACACTTAGGCGCATAATATACACGTGATTATTATTAGTGTAATATCACTATCATAATATACACGTGATGATTATTAGTGTTATATCACTATCGTAATATACACGTGATTATTAGTGTAATATCACTATCATAATATACACGTGATTATTAGTGTAATATCACTATCATAATATACACGTGATTATTAGTGTAATATCATTATCATAATATACACGTGATTATTAGTGTAATATCACTATCATAATATACACGTGATTATTAGTGTAATATCACTATCATAATATACACGTGATTATTAGTGTAATATCACTATCATAATATACACGTGATTATTAGTGTAATATCACTATCATAATATACACGTGATTATTAGTGTAATATCACTATCATAATATACACGTGATTATTAGTGTAATATCACTATCGTAATATACACGTGATTTCACTGGTCTACAAGCAATACGTTTTTTTTGACATGGAGTTTCAGGAGCGATTTGGACTAATTTGAGTGTGCTGAATTCAAATATGTTCTTAAATTTTCTCCATCACGTCACGTTTTTTCGCTGTGGGCATAATATTTTCACGAATTTCACAAATTCACTGGAGCTACAACAAGGCATCAGGTGGAAAAATGAATTGCATCAACGACTGAATCTGGTATCTGGGAATATGAATGTCATCAATGATTATCTAGTGGATAGGAAGAAAATTGTCTTTCCTCCCTTGCACATATAACCTGGGTTAATGAAACAGATCGTTAGAGCTATTAATCAAAGTAGAGAATGCTTTAGATATATTTGTTCAGCTTTTCCTGATCTTAGTGAAGATAAGAAAAAGGCTGGAATATTTATGAACCTCAAGTTAGAACACTTATGAGAATTTCCTAAGGAACACGAAATCAGACAACTATGAAGATATTATGGAAAAGCTACTAATGAGCCTGTGAGATCTTGGGTGTAAGACTGGTATCAAGGTCACTATTTACATACTATTTGAGGAATTTGGCGGAAATCCTTCGGGTCAGGGTTTGTTTGGTTTAAACCATTTGGTTTAAACCATTTGGTTTAAACCAAGTGTTTTTTATATAAAAAACATGTTTTTTATAATTGTTTTTTTTACAGAAATGATTTTTCTCATATATGAATGATAAATTTTTTTTACAATTAGTAAATGAGTTCATTAATGCAGTTTTAAATCTTCATAAATATTACTTTTTGATATGATTTTAAGGGTTTGCACGATATGGGAAACATTTTTATTTACATTTTTAGTGTTTGCTGGGGAAGCATTGTAGGTGATATTTATGAGAAATCCTAAATTTTTACGACAAAACATTTGAGTTTCTATGAAAAACACTATTTTTAGAAACCTCTGAGTTAAACAAAACTGTGTTTACTCTGAAAACAAACATGAATTAACCTCCATGGACAAAACGATTTGTAGTCACTAGGTTTTCATGAATAAGGCCACTGGGTATTTGGATTTGGACTTTGCAAACATACGTGGATGTTTAAAATCGACTGCTTTTGCAATTGGTAGCGGTTTAAAACTTCCGTTGCCTATAGATGCTACAAGGTGAAATTCAAGATCCCGTGTGTACATTTTTATGATTTTCTCTTTTTTCTTTTTTAAATATTTAAAAAACTCTTGGTTAGTGGTACTAAAATATGTTTAACTATATACTAAATAACATGGTACAATCCTTTTTTTGATTTGTGTGTGCAAAGTATAAAAAACCAAAAAAACAAAAAAAACAATGGTTTATGTTTTTTGCGTGTGAAAAAACGTTTTTTTTCAAACCCTGCTTCGGGTTGAGTGAGGAAAAAGGAGAGCGGCTCTTTCAAGATATTAAAACAATGGAAGATCAGTATCAAGGCTGATGGGACTCACATATTATGGCAGATTTTTGCTGGAGCTTGATGAGAGACAACCCAGAAGGTGTACATCAGCCAATCAGCCAAGAAAAGAACATTAAAATAACTGTAATTTGACGTTGATCTTGTGCAACGTATATATACATATATATGTATGTATTTTTATGTTTTATATCCGAATTTTGTCACTGTATTTTATTTATTGTACATACATCTTGTAGTCTTCGTTATTCATTCACTATGGATATGGAAACTCTTTTGCTTACCAAAAGCATACCATATCATACCAAAAGCATTTGTTTTGATCATGACACCTTCGATATATTGGCTGATGATGAATTTTCATAAATATAGATACTGATATAGCTCAAAATCCTGATGTGATAGAAAATCTCTGAGTTAATTTTCTCATTCAGCAGCCCAAATTTAGTCAGAATTTGTTTTAAAACCTTTGGCCAGAAAAATTGTGTTGAACAGTGTTATTAGTGTTGTTAATATATCAGTTGAAGTGATAGTTGTAGTTGTCATAGCGACCAGGCTACAATTATTAATACTTTGACGATGCAAATATGCCGAACACATACAAGTATATACTGTGTGAAATGTGGAACCAATCACTCACTTTTCAGTGCTTAAATATTATAATTTACAAGAAATAGATAACATAGGTGATATTAAATGTCACCTGCTCTTGCTAATTCAATTTTTAAATATTCATTTTACTGTGTCTATTATAATCAATGTGTGGAGGAAATAAATAAAGTGAAATTGAACTGTAATAAATAGAAGTGCACAGTCAGCGTGAGCAGGAAGTCAATATGCTGGTTAATGTATCATCTGATGAGGCCTCGCTCACAATCAACCGTCAAGTGTGCATTATTAGCGCTAATATATAGTATCAATGAGCCAGGTGAAATGGAATGAGCTTGAACCATATAAATATAATAAATATTTTATATAGCAGGTCTATTAAATGTGTATTTCAAGTGTATAATTTATTTATAGTCTTTTATTTATGTATATATTTATTTATTGTTGATAATCACAGTATTAATAAAAGCGGCCATGTTGTATCAATACTGTGGTACTGCGCACATCGTGTGATGTCGGAGGAAATGTATTGATTTGTCGTCTGAAGCAGGGTAGATCTTGCTATGTGATTTAGATTTTCTCTCATTCTTACTGGAAACCATCGGCAAAAAAGTGATTGAAGTTATTTCTTGGTAAACGTAATTACTCTCGGCTAAGCAAGGAACATACACACATACATACACACACTGACACAAACACACATACATACACACACACTGACACACACATGCGTACATACAGTGGCAGCGGTGTATGTTTTTTACGTGTCGTGGTTTTGTGGCCAGCTGTTACAGTGTAATGCCAATTAATGAGACACATGTCACATCACTCTGCACGAAATCCCTGCACAACTCTGTCTGTCTGTCTGTGTGTGTGTGTTTATATTCGAGTATATATATCATTTTTCCACGGATATAGTGAGAAATAGAATAGACAAACTATTGTGTTGGTTTCGGATTATTTGTTGCGATAATTCTCTTCATTCACCAGGGAGTTGTGGAAAACGTTTCAACCAGCAGCACAATGATTTATGCTTGCTCCATTTCGTCATGTGTATGTGCCATGTAGGTTTATGTGTTTGTTCCACGGGGTGTGTGTGTATGCGCGTATGTGTGTGTGCAGGTGTTGTGCATGGACGTGCCTTGTGACAATGACGTACACCATGTGAAACGCAACATGCACCCGACAGACGCGCATACAAACGAGCCTGGTTTTGTTCTCAGTGCCAACAACGTCGGTTATATAGGCAGAAAACAACAACAACAACACAACTGTGAGCGATATTATCATCGTGTTTAATTATCCATATGCTTTTTACTCATTTTTTCATATATATTTCGTATTACTTTCTCTATTTTCTTAATATTTTATCTATTTCATTTATTTAATTTTATTTTATAATTTTCTATTGCTTTGACTAAATATTCACTTAGTTTTTTCTATTTCTTGAACTTAATTTTTACTCACCTTCTTCTATTTGTTTTAGGTTATTTTCTGAACAACCCTAGTGACAGACAAATTTAAGATAATTGAAAACTGTTCTTGTTTCATAAGAACAAAAGTTGACCCGAGTGAAACCCTGAAATATCACAACAAAACAACAAAACAACGCTAACTGAAATTCACTCTATTCAACAAACTTTCACACAACTTTTTACTTCAGAAATACATCAACACACACACACATGCATACGCACACACATACACACACACACACACACTCACGCACACACACATACACACACACATACACACACACACACGCACACACACACACACACACACGTAATGTTGGCAGTTGACAGAAAACAGCAGGTTTATTTGCCAATTTTTCACGTGTTTTATGCAGTAATATTTATTAGATAGTCTTGTTAATACAACATACTGGTTATAAGACCGTGTATTTTTGAAATTCTCGAGTTTGAGATCACAAATGATTTATTCTCTAGCCTATATAATTATATATCTATTTTTTCGTATTTTTGTTTTATTTCACAAAACCATGGTTCCTCTGCTGAATAATTATTATAATAATAACAAGAATATTACTGTTTTTTCATTGTTATTTGTGTGCGATGTTAGTGTGTTGTTGATTGTGTTGTGTTTGTTGTTGTTGTTGCAGTCAATGAAATGTCGGCTTCATCAACTTGTGCAGTGTCAGCAGCAGTGAAATCATCAGCCAACTCGAACTGTTGTTCCCCTGTCACCTCGTTCTGATTCATTCATCAATTACCATGCTGTTTGTAACTATTGCTGTTTGTAACTATTGTGTGCGCTATATTAAATACATGTTTGTTGTTGTTGTTGTTGTTGTTGTTGATGCATCCCACACCCACACACTACGTACTTATGTACTTGTTTATATACAAGCTGAATATGCAAGCTGAATATGCAAGTATACCCCCGAGAATTCTGCTGAGTTCAGTTCACATTGGGCATATTGTTACTAAAATCAGCATAGCAAAAAGTAACAATACACGACAAGTGTGTGTGTATGCAATTATATGCAATATACTTTTCATTGAGGAATGTGTGTTGTAATTGACTGGGCATGAAATGATTGAGGGTGCCATTCAATTGACCAACTAAGTCAACTTAATGCATGATGGCTGTCATCCCCCCGAGCCTCGACACAAATCCATGTACATGCTTATGTACATATTGCGCATGCTTGTATATGTGTTTATCTGTACATGTGACTGCGTTTATCGGTACATGTACATGTACATCTGTACTGCATGTGTTTATATTTCTATCTGTACATGTGAAACGTAAGTCCGTCTATGAGCATTAGCTCGACGGGTCTTTTTTGCCAATTGATGCTATGTTATGTATTGAAATTGTTTATTTGTTTATGAAAATACATGGCTGAAATACAAACAAATACAAAATACACTCTCAAACTCTCACTCAAATTACGAACTGAACTGAATACACTCTCTCACACTAGTTTTTTTTAGGTATTTGCGTGTAGATGCGTGTGTATGTTTGAAGGGGCGATTATGGTTGGTAGACTGTGTGTGATTGCTGAGCTGAAATTACGCTGTGATTTCGCCGTCCCGCTAGTGTTGTTAGTGGACACGCCATTAAGCTATATTTGCCGCATAATAATGTGCAATGTCGCGTCTGTTTGTGTGTCCGTTTCTGTTGTGTTGTTTGTGTTGCCATAATGTCACAACAACAACAAATACCACGTGACAGTATCATGGGATGCGTCTAGCATCTTCATAACATCGTGTTCGCTCTAATCATGTGTGACATGTATGCATTGATTATGCATGGCATTATGCCACACGATTGCTGTATACTCGTGATGTTTGTGACCCAGCAAATGTGTAATCTATCATTGTATGCCAGGGTTAATCAGATTTGTCATATCTCTGCGTGTTTGTGCGTTTATTTGTATGTTCTTGATATTTTAGTGCCATTGTTTCTTGTGTGAATACATAGCGTGTAACAGTCAAATGCTTCGTTCAGTTGAGTTCCGTGTGTTAAGCCAGTCAATGTACTGTCAATGTAAACAAGGACATTACACCATGACTTCCTCCACGGTGACGTCATCATTACACCGTGACTTCCTCCACTGTCACGTGATCATTACACCATGACTTCCTCCACGGTCACGTGATCATTACACCATGACTTCCTCCACGGTGACGTCATCATTACACCATGACTTCCTCCATTATCACGTGATCATTACACCATGACTTCCTCCACGGTCACGTCATCATTACACCATGACTTCCTCCACGGTCACGTGATCATTACACCATGACCTCCTCCACTGTCACGTGATCATTACACCGTGACCTCCTCCACGGTCACGTGATCATTACACCATGACCTCCTCCACTGTCACGTGATCATTACACCGTGACCTCCTCCACTGTCACGTGATCATTACACCGTGACCTCCTCCACGGTCACGTGATCATTACACCATGACCTCCTCCACTGTCACGTGATCATTACACCATGACCTCCTCCACTGTCACGTGATCATTACACCGTGACCTCCTCCACGGTCACGTGATCATTACACCATGACCTCCTCCACTGTCACGTGATCATTACACCGTGACCTCCTCCACTGTCACGTGATCATTACACCGTGACCTCCTCCACGGTCACGTGATCATTACACCATGACCTCCTCCACTGTCACGTGATCATTACACCGTGACCTCCACCGTAACTATTTCAAACCTTTATTAAGACAGCATATTAATGTATACGTTCCGGCGGTAGTAAGTGTTCATTATTTGCGGTCAGGAATCGTAAACATTGCAGGAACCACATTGTACATACTGTTTTCTACACACGAATCAGAAATGGCAAGACACCTTTGTCCCAGTAAATATTTAGATAGTTCAGTTGTTTGTATGATGTATTGCCAATAAGAGGCGATTTAAGAGGCGATTCAGAGAAAGGTAAAATAATGCTGCATTTACTTGAGGAAAATCCGGTTCCACCCACATTATATGGTTTGCCAAAACTTCATAGAGAGGGGGTTCCAATCAGACCAATCACATCATGCGTAGGAAGCGCTCCACACAGACTTGCGAAATGTCTTGCAACACACACACACACCGAAACAACTGCACACACACACACACACACCGAAACAACTAGACACACTCGCTCACACACTCTCGCACGCAATATACAATTCAACTATACACGATCACACATAGACACACTAACACGTTCACGCACTCACAATCTTTCACACACACACTCTCTCTCTCACTACACACGATTACACCACACCTCCACCTGTTTTTAAAGAAACATAAATCAACAAAAAACCGCGAACAAAGCAAACCAGGAAAAATGAACCAATAACCAAAATCTAATTAGACGACAGCCTCCACCAGATGCACACACCTTGGCTGCGGCGAAACACAACACGTCAGGCCCAGCGTCCACCACGCTCCCGCCTCCGCCCGTGCTCTTCAGTGCTTCGCCGCAGCCTGCCGTCCTCTTCATCACCGGCTGCCGCGACAGGGCACAACACCTCGGCCCCAGCACCCACTGTGCTCCCGCCGACACCCGTGCTATTCAGCACCCCGTCGCAGACAGCCGTGACTCCGCCGCACACGCAAGCCGCACCGTCGTCGTCGTTCGTCATTTCTCCTCCGACTTCAGCAGCTCCCTTCTCTCACGTGCCCTCCAGCACCAGCAGCCTCCACCAGCGATCTTCTTTCTGCCCGGCGACGAGTCTAACACCAGTGCAGGCGGGACGACGAGCAACCCTCGGCCACAGCTACTCCGCTGCTTCCTGCCGGCACCATGCCCTCCTGCCGTCCCCCTGCGCACCAACCTGACACGCCGCCGAGCACCTCCACCACTTCCTCCAGGCCGCTGCTAATACTGGAGGGCACTATCTCTGCTGCTGAAGCCGGGTCGCAGACAAAAAACCACTTCCAAACTAAAAGGCCGAAATAGCTTGTAACAAACAAAAAGACTAAAATATATTACACACAGACGCGCGTGGGCATCACCGCCCCACGCGCGCCTACAAGACGTCACGCCACAACCGCAGCTCAAACAGGACTCTCCAATCGGACCACAAACACGACTCCACGCTCACACCGTGTCACACGGGAGCACACAAGGACACACACACACACACACACACACACACACACACACACACACACACACACACACACACACACACACACACACACAGTCCTCACCCACCGCAACAACCAATCAGCGGCGAGCCGGTCATTCACTCGCCGCTGCGGGGCATGAACAATTCACAAACGCATACACACACACACACCGAAACAACTGCACACACACACACACACACCGAAACAACTAGACACACTCGCTCACACACTCTCGCACGCAATATACAATTCAACTATACACGATCACACATAGACACACTAACACGTTCACGCACTCACAATCTTTCACACACACACTCTCTCTCTCACTACACACGATTACACCACAAACTTATGAAAAAGACAGTCAAAACATCTAGAAACACTCAAACAGGAAACGAACTAACCAATAAAGATAGCGTAGTATATAAAATACCATGTAGTGGATGCGATAAGGCTTATTACGGTGAGACAGGAAAGGGCATTGCAACGAGAATAAAACAACATCGTGCGGATGTGAGACATCACAGAATGTCTAATTCATTAGTAGTACACATTGAGGAATGCGGCAGTTTACCCAACTGGGAAAAGGTGGAAGTTGTAGCTGAATGTGGGAAAAAATCTGAAAGAAAAACAGTAGAAGCCGCCTACATCATAAATAATGTAAATATAAATAGTAGGGATGGGCATGTTAATTTAGGAACCTTGCCTTCACAATTATTATTATAAGAAGACGTAGTAATATATGTGTGTATATAGATGTATATGTATGTATGTGTATATATAAGGGAGAAAAATATGTATTGGTCCATTTTCAGCAAACTGCTACTCGGTAACCACTTGGTGTACCCGCCAACAATTTATACTATTACGTTGTAAATTTTCTTGTCTACACGATAGGATAAATTTTAAATTTTAAAAATAAAACCAAAAAAAGTTATCGCGGTGAAAAGACAAAATGAACCCTGAAAAATGCGAAAATTTTGGTCAATATTCCGGCATCTACTCCTCATAAACCAGAAATGGTACAGCCAAACAGATTATACCACTGTGTATAAAATCTTCTGTTCTACTCGGTAGGCTATAATTCATATCCAAAAATTTAATATAAAATATGTAAAAATGACAAAATTTCAGTCTACATTCAAAATTATATTTAAGCTCGACGCGTCCGATTTTCTGTACTTTTTTCTCTATTTCTCAGCAACTAACTATGACACATCTAAATAAATATTACCATCATGCTGGGAATTTTGTTTTCTACAGCACGGTATAATTTTTAATTTTCCAAAGTGTATTAAAAAAATGTTACGGCGGTGTGAAGTCCAAATGACAAAGTCAAAAAGGCAAAATTAGCACTAAAAACGCGAATATTTTGGTCAATATTCCCCTATCTATTCCTCATAAACCAGCAGAGTTACAGCTATAAAAATTATACTATTGTGTAGAGAGTTTTGTGTTCTACAAGAAATATTCTAATTTAAACCCACAAATGATACCAAAAACGTAGAATTGGCAAAATTCTCAAATACATCCAAAATTACACTTGAACACCGGGCGACTAAAATTAATTCATTTTTCTACTATTTCTCAGTAACTATTTGTTACACATAAAAATAAATTATACCATTGTGCTGGAAATTTTGTTTTCTACAATACGGTATAATTTGTAATTATAATCCAAAGTGTATCCGTATCTGTATGTAATTATAATTGTAATCCAAAGTGTATCTGAAGGAAGTTACGGGGGTGTAAAGTCAAACGGACATATTGCCAATTTGACAGCTATTATGCGCACTTGCGATTACACAGGAATATGCTACTTTGTATAGAATTTTGTGTTCTACAATATAAGCTAAAACTTATACCCACAAATGATACAAAAAACGTGTAAAATTGGCAAAATTCTCAAATACATCCAAAATTACACTAGAACACCGGGCAACTAAAATTAATTCATTTTTCTAATATTTCTCAGTAACTATTTGTTATACATAAAAATACGTTATACCATCGTGCTAGAAATTTTGTTTTCTACAATACGGTATAATTTGTTATTTTCCAAAGTGTATCTAAAGGAAGTTACGGCGGTGTAAAGTCAAAAGGACATATTGCCAATTTGACAGCTATTATGCGCACTTGCGATTACACAGGAATATACTACTGTGTAGATAATTTTGTGTTCTACAAGATAAGTTATAATTTATACTCACAAAGGATACAAAAAAAACGTGTAAAATTGGCAAAATTCGCAAATACATCCAAAATTACACTTGAACACCGGGTGACTAAAACTAATTCATTTTTCTACTAATTTCTCAAAAACTAATTGTCACAAATTAAAATGAATTATACCATCGTGCTAGAGATTATGTTTTCTACAATACGGTAGAATTTTTAATTTTCCAAAATGTATCTAAAGGAAGTTACGGCGGTGTAAAGTCAAAATGTCATGTTGCCAATTTGACAGCTATTATGCGCACTTGCGATTACACAGGAATATACACTGATTTAATTTCACTGAAGTCCAATCACAATTTACGCACTTGCGATTACACAAGAATATACTACTGTGTAGAGAATTTTGTGTTCTACAATATAAGTTATAATTTATACCCACAAATGATACAAAAAACGTGTAAAATTGGCAAAATTCTCAAATACATCCAAAATTACACTTGAACACCGGGTGATTAAAATTAATTCATTTTTCTACTATTTCTCAGTAAATATTTGTCACACATTACAATAAATTATACCATCGTGCTAGAAGTTTTGTTTTCTACAATACGGTATAATTTGTAATTTTCCAAAGTGTATCTGAAGGAAGTTACGGGGGTGTAAATTCAAAATGACATATTGCCAATTTGACAGCTATTATGCGCACTTGCGATTACACAGGAATATACTACTGTGTAGATAATTTTGTGTTCTACAATATAAGCTATAACTTATACCCACAAATGATACAAAAAACGTGTAAAATTGGCAAAATTCTCAAATACATCCAAAATTGCACTTGAACACCGGGCGACTGAAATTAATTCCTTTTTCTACTATTTCTCAGTAAATATTTGTAACACATAAAAATAAATTATATCATCGTGCTAGAAATCTTGTTTTCTACAATACGGTATAATTTGTAATTTTTCAAAGTTTATCTGAAGGAAGTTACGGCGGTGTAAAGTCAGAAGCACATATTACCAATTTGACAGCTATTATGCGCACTTGCGATTACACAGGAATATACACCGATTAAATTTCACTGAAGCCCAATCACAATTAAGAATGCATCATATTAGCTCCAAGCATGGATGGTGTGGTTTTATTGGGTACAGTTTAATTAATGCTACACTATACTGAATATAAAGGCTTTATTGTCCGTAATAATTACACATGAATCGTTCCGCACGACGGGCGGGTAAAATGCTACTGGGAACAAAGTAAACTACTGAATTTTACTGTGTAATTTAATTGGTTCAATTTCAAGTTGCATAAGGATACGGGTTGTAACATCATGCAATGCCAGCTATATGCATCTGCTGTTTTAGCGGAAGCATTAATCTGGAATTATAAAGATGAAAGAAAGTTACATTGTTTTGATAGTGTTACACTTCTGAATTACTACACACGAAGGATGGGTGTGAACTTGAGCACTGTTGAGGGAAAAAACATCGTCAATAATTAAAACAAGAATTTACAAATTTAACTTTTTCTATTGGTCGTTTTTTATCAATTTTCTTTGTGTTTGTTTCGTGTTTGAGTTCTGAATTATTCCGCACGACGGGCAGCTTAAATTATGAGGCGGGTTGTGGAAAAACATGTTTTCTAAATTGAAACATAAATTTCACATTTGGACTTTTATATTGGCTAAGTCTTTTCTATGGGTTTGTTTTTCTTTTTCAATTTGCACTAATTTTCTATGAATTGAATATTAATTATATTTTATTAACTTTTCCGCACGACGGGCGGGCTTGAATGTATCTATAAAGAGTGGGTATAAATGATAGCGAGGTATATGATATTTTGCTAGCAGTAAATATTCCAGCGTTAAAAGTAGAATAGCTCTTGAGCAAATGATGGTGGAGAATGATGTGAACCTTCAAATAATTTTGCGATCTGATGATATATGTATTAGGAATAATACGTAGCAGAATATAGATTGCATAATATAATATCGGCTGTAATATCAAGGGCTGTAATATCGGTGTAATCCAAAAAATAACAACTGTATGAATATGATGCATTAGTGGAAGCATTAACCGGGAATTATGAGATAATATTATGGAAAAAAGTTCATATATATACTAAAAAAATTATTGTTATTTTGTGTTTACATTTCGAAATTATCCCTGACGACAGGCGGGCTTAAGTATGAGGCGGGTTGACTGAATAATATGCCGTCAATTATTAGAATAAGAATATGCAAATTCAGAACAGGAATTTTCTATTGGTATAGATTTTTCAATTTAGAGTTTTCTATTAGACTGGCTGTTTGCATTTAAATATGTATTACTTTTGTTTTATTAATTGTTCCGCACGACGGGTGGATTCAAACATTCAATTTTACCATGTGGAATGAATCCATATACAAAACTCACGGGCTTGACTTCAAGATCCAGACTCACTAATGTAAATGTGACTTAAATGGTGTATAAATATATCGCATTATGCAACAAATGTGAATTTAGCTGTTTGTAACAATTTGGTTCCGATACTATATTGGCGGGTTGAGAGAAAAGTATTGGTGGGCCGCGTGTTTGGGACCCCTGGGGTAGGTAATCTCAGTCTTCTGATTACAAATTATGATCGAATCAGTATATTTTGTGATCACAAACTAATAAGTTAAATCACCTCAGACTAGGCTGGGTGCGGTCAAGATTGGATGGTTGGGTTGGGTTGGGTAGGTTTGACTCAGGTTATATTGGGTTTTAATGATAGCGGAAAATATATAAATTTTAGCAATAAATATTATAGCGATAAAAGTAAAATAATACTTAAGCAAATGATGTCGGGGAATGATGTTGAGTAATAAATATAGTTTGGAAGCATTCTGATGAAAAGATTTCATCATCTTTCATTGTTTGTTTCGTGTTTGTGTTCTGAATTATACCACACGACGGGCAGATTTATATATCAGGCGGGTTGAGGGATAATATTTGTCAAAATAAGAACAAAAATATTCAAATTTAGACTTTTCTATTGGTTAAGATATTTATAGGTTACATTTTTTGGTTTTCAATTTGTATTCATTATATTTTATGGATTTGATATGAATTTTATTGTATGAATTGTTCCGCACGACGGGTGGGTTTAAAAAAGTGTTTTTAGATCATTTTTTCAAATGGTTCATTTAAGAAAGGTAATTTTTTTAAAAATAAAAATGTTCCGCGGGCAGCAACTATAGACAATAGAACGTTCAATTTCCCCTGTAGAATTAATCCATACACAAAACCAATGGATTTGACTTCAAATATGAATTTTATTGTATGAATTGTTCCGCACGACGGGCGGGTTTAAAAAAAGGGTTTCCATTGTTTAGTTCATTTTTTCAAATGGTTCATTTAAAAAAAGTATTTTTTTAAAAATAAAAATGCTCTGCGGGCAGCAACTATAGACAATAGAACGTTAAATTTACCCTGTAGAATTAATCCATACACAAAACCAATGGATTTGACTTCAAGATTCAGAACGGATCGTGTTCGAGTTCTGAAATATTCAGCACGACGGGCGGGTTTAAAAATGACTCAGGCGGACTGAGGGGAAATATTTTGTCGAAATAAAAATAATTAAACTAATAATTTTCAATTGATTAATATTTTTATGAGTGTACCCTAATTCATTTTTATTTTTCCATATTTTTTATGAATTGAATATGAATTTCATGTTATGAATTGCTCCGCACAACGGGCGGGTTTTAATGCCATATGTATACATAAAGAAATTATCTGTCTGTCTGTGTATGTATGCTTGAATATGAGGTGACATAATTGCGCTGGTTCATGGTTCGCTGGTTCAATGATCAGGGGCTTGAAACGCAAACGAAGCGATGTCTCATTTTTATGAAATATAAATGCCCCGCGGGCAGCAATAAAACGTTCAATTTCACCGTATAGAATGAATTCATATACAAAACTAATGGATTTGACTTCAAGAACCAGAACGGATGGTGTTCGAGTTCTGAATTATTCCTCACGTCGGGCGGGTTTAAATATGAGGCGGTTTGAGTGAAAATATTTTGTCAAAATAAAATTAAATATAATGAAATTTAGACTTTTTAATTTATTAAGGTCTTCATGAGTTTGCCTTATTTATCTTTAATTTGCAATATTTTTATGAATTGTTCCGCACAACGGGCGGGTTTTAATGCGGTCTTAATGCTATATATATATATATATATATATATATATATATATATATACATAAAGAAGAAATTATCTGTCTGTCTGTGTATGTATGCTTGAATATGAGGTGACATAATTGCGCTGGTTCATGGTTCGCTGGTTAAATGATCAGGGGCTTCAAACGCAAACGAAGCGATGGCTCATTTTTATGAAATAAAAATGTCCCGCGGGCAGCAATAAAACGTTCAATTTCACCGTGTAGAATGAGTTCATATACAAAACTAATGGATTTGACTTCAAGAACCAGAACGGATGGTGTTCGAGTTCTGAATTATTCCTCACGTCGGGCGGGTTTAAATATGAGGCGGGCTGAGTGAAAATATTTTGTCAAAATAAAATTAAAAATAATGAAATTTAGACTTTTTAATTGATTAAGGTTTTCATGAGTTTGCCTTATTTATTTTTAATTTGCAATATTTTTATGAATTGTTCCGCACAACGGGCGGGTTATAATGCTAGTCTATATATATATAAATGAGATCCTCTGTCTGTGTGTGTGTCTGTCTGTCTGTGTGTCCCACCCTTCTTGGTCCATTTTCTATCAGCTACTACTCGGCCACCACTTGGTGTACCCGCTAACAATTTATACCATCACGTTGGAAATTTTCTTGTCTACACGCTAGGTTAAATTTTAAATTTGAAAAATAATTTCGTAAAAAGTTATAATAGTGCAAAGACAAAATGAGCCCTGAAATTTCGAAAATCTTATTCTGGTCAATATTCTGCTATCTACTCCTCATAAACTAAAAATGGTACAACTATACGAATTATTCCACTGTGTAGGGAATTTTGTGTTCTACAAGAGAGGTTATAATTCATACCTAAAAATTGAATATAAATTATGTAAAAATGACAAAATATCAATCCATATTCATAATTTCATTTAAACTTCGGGCGACCGATTTTCTTTACTTTTTTATCTATTTCTCAACAACTAAATATCACACATCTAAATAAATAATACCATCATGCTGGGAATTTTGTTTTCTACAGCACCGTATAAAGTTTAATTTTCCAGAGTCTATTAAAAAAGTTACGGCGGTGTGAAGTCAAAATGACAAAGTCAAAAAGGCAAAATTTGCACTGAAAAACGTGAATATTTTGGTCAATATTTTGGTCAATACTCCTCATAAACCAGAAATGGCACAGCCATACGAATTATACCACTGTGTTAAAAAATTTATGTTCTACAAGATAGGCTATATTTTATACCCAAAAATTGCACGCAAATTGTGTAAAATTGGCAAAATTCATATCTACGTCAAAAATTTAACTTGAACGCCGTGCGACTAAAATAATTCAATTTTTCCCTCCATTTCTCAGTAACTATTTGTTACACAACAAAATAAATTATGCCATCGTGCTAGAATTTTTTTTACTACAATACAGTATAATTTTTAATTTTCCAAAGAGCACCTAAAGGAAGTTACGGCGGTGTAAAGTCAAAAGGACACATTGCCAATTTGACAGCTATTATGCGCACTTGCGATTACACATGAATATACACCGATTAAATTTCACCGAAGTCCAATCACAATTAAGAATGCATCATATTAGCTCCAAGCATGGATGGTGTGGTTTTATTGTATACAGTTTAATTAATGCTACACTATACTGAATAGAAAGGCTTTCTTGTCCTCAATATTTACACATGAATTGTTCCGCACGACGGGCGGGTAAAATGCTACTGGGAACAAAGTAAACCACTGAATTTTACTGTGTAATTTAATTGGTTTAATTTCAAGTTGCATACGCTTAAGTTGCACAAACGACAAATATACAAATATACGATCTTGATCGTTGCACATTCATAAATTCAGCTTTGGAAATCACACACTGTATTCAACATCTGTATGATATATACTTATTTTTGTCGTTGAAATATACAATGTAATCAAATCACTCAACACAATCATTGTATGACAATTGAGCAACGCAATACATCGAGATATCTTCTTAGAGAGTTGCCGCATTCTTTAGAGCTGCTAAAAATAGTGAAGGAATCCTACATTATCCTACAATTCCACCGAATAATCACACAGAGAAAAATCAATTCTGATCTAAATTGATCGCATCAGGCTAGACAATAAATATCGGAATGAATCATTTACGAGGACTCAAGATATTTCTTGTATGCTACAGTACGTTCTGGTGTGATACTGATATTCACTTCTGGTGGAGACGATGACAATATGTTCACCCGTCTGTTATAACAAAAGTCGTGTCTCACTATAGAATAATTCACTGTCGAAGCTAGCGTGCGGTTTTCCGGACGTCTGGTTGCAATGGTTGAGAGAGTGTTAATCAGTCTACGTCTTCTTGCGCTCTTCTGACCTATCAATGTCTTCTGGTGTGGGCGTCAAGCTGATGCCTGGGTACTGGACGAGTGATGATGGTGATGGTGCGGTGGACGACGTCCTATACCTGAACCTTGTAGTGCCGTCATTAGCTGTGTGATGAGGTCCGACGAGCAGGCTTCGGAGAACTGCCAGAGTCCCACCAGTAGCAGGGCAACAATGAGTATCACTCTCATGGCGAAGTTAATAATATATCGGCCTTTAAAGGTCTTTGCTAATGCGAAATGGCTTGTACTTCGTATTGAAAACCGCCAGCCGAAGGATATCAGACTCTACTGGTGTATTCGTCCGGTTTTATATCACTCTGAGAATGTCGGCTTGGTGTGCAATTGTTTTATGCCATTGTGAAATAATTCATCCACGAATGAAATTGGTACGTCAAGGTTGCGTGCGTCCTATTCGCTGATTGTACTGCTGATTAGACAGTCGCGTGTGACTTACATAAACTATTTGGATATGAATTTGGTGTCAGTTCGTATCAGTCTATTCTAATTTCAGAAGCCCAGCACAGCAGTTTTGTATTGTGGCTTGCGAACATGCTCAATCTTTGATCTCTTTTACAGAACAGTGAGCTCAAAGTGACGTCAATATTCGGATGATTGTCTCATGCAGGACCAATACGTTGCTTATCGACAACTGAAATATTGACGCATTATTATTCAGTTATTCGTTGGGTAAAGGTATAAGGCCTAAGTGACAGAAACGGGAAGAAGCCGAAACTTATGAACACAGGTGTGTCCCGTGCAACTCGCTGTCAACACAGAACCAACCCTACTCACGCTATGGCGCCACATGGACGGAAGACGTATTGGAGAGGGCTACCTCCCCATAATGCATGACACAACATATTACTAATATCTAGTACCATTTACTACTGGGTGGACTGGAACTGTTGGATTATAGAATTCGGCCAAAGAAATTCTCCTCCGCCGGGTTTCGAATCACGTACCTCCCGCTTGTCAGGCGGATGTCCTACCGCTGCACCACGGAGTCCAATTGATTTAATCATTGTTGCTACTGACTATTGTTGTACATGTGTTGTGGGTGCTTAGAGTATTGTTGCACGTGTGGTGTTTGCAGCGTTCGGACGCCTCCAGGCACTTGGGCTAGAACATAAGCGCAGCGAATTTCTATTTGTATATTTTTCTAATTGAAAACCCCACTACCCAGATATGTGTAGCGACATTAAACATGTAAGGCGGATGGATTTATTGCTGTTTATTGTACCAAAATTTGTAAATCTATATATATAAAAGAGATCCTCTATGTGTGTGTGTGTCTGTCTGTCTGTCTGTCTGTCCCACCCTCCTTGGTCCATTTTCTGCCAGCTACTTCGCGGCCACCACTTGGCGTACCCGCTAACAATATATATCATCACGTTGGAAATTTTTTTGTATACACGATAAATTAAATTTTAAATTTGAAAGATAATTTCGTAAAAAGTTATAGTAGTGCAAAGACAAAATGAGCCCTGAAATTTCGAAAATGTTAGTCATATAACAGTATAACAATATATAAATAACAATATAACATATAACAATATAAGTCATCAACCAGAAATGATACAACTATACAGATTATACCACTGTGTAGGAAATTTTGTGTTCTACACGATAGGTTATAATTTATATCTAAAAATTAAATATAAAATATGTAAAAATTACAAAATTTCAATCTACATTGAAAATTTTATTTATACTCCACGCGTCCGATTTTCTGTACTTTTTCCTATATATCGCAACAACTAAATTTCGCACATGTAAATGAATAATACCATCATGCTGGGAATTTTGTTTTCTACAGCACGGTATAAATTGTAATTTTCCAGAGTGTATTAAAAATAGTTGCGGCGGTGTGAAGTCAAAAGGACTAAGTCAAAAAGGCAAAATTAGCTCTGAAAAACGTGAATATTTTGGTCAATATTTTGGTCAATACTCCTCATAAACCAGAAATGGCACAGCCATACGAATTATACCACTGTGTTAAAAAAAAATTATGCTCTACAAGATAGGCTATATTTTATACCCAAAAATTGCACGCAAAATGTGTAAAATTGGCAAAATTCATATCTACGTCAAAAATTTAACCTGAACGCCATGCGACTAAAATAATTTAATTTTTCTCTCCATTTCTCAGTAACTATTAGTTACACAACAAAATAAATTATATCATCGTTCTAGAAATTTTGTTTACTACAATACAGTATAATTTTTAATTTTACAAGGTGTACCTAAAGGAAGTTACGGCGGTGTAAAGTCAAAAGGACATATTGCCAATTTGACAGCTATTATGCGCATATGCGATTACACAGGAATATACACCGATTAAATTTCACCGAAGTCCAATCACAATTGAGAATGCATCATATTAGCTCCAAGCATGGATGGTGTGGTTTTATTGCGTACAGTTTAATTAATGCTACACTATACTGAATAGAAAGGCTTTATTGTCCTCAATATTTACACATGAATTGTTCCGCACGACGGGCGGGTAAAATGCTACTGGGAACAAAGTAAACTACTGAATTTTACTGTGTAATTTAATTGGTTTAATTTCAAGTTGCATAAGGATATGGGTTGTAATATCATGCAATGCCAACTATATGCATATGCTGTTTTAGCGGAAGCATTAATCTGGAATTATAGAGATGACAGAAAGTTTCATTGTTTTGGTAGTGTTTCACTCCTGAATTACTACACACGAAGGACGGGTGTGAATTTGAGCAGTGTTGAAGGAAAAAATTCGTCAATAATTAATACAAGAATTTAAATATTTATATTTTTCTATTGGATAAGCTTTTTGCTTTTTGATTCATTACATTTTATAAATTGTTCCGCACGACGGGCGGGTTTAAATATGATTCTGTTCGAGGGAAAATAGTTTGCCACAGCTAAAATATACACATTTATATTTAGACTTTCTATTGATTTACTTTTTGCTTTTTACATTTGTATTCGTTTTATTTTATGAATCAAATATTTATTTTACTTGATTAATTGTTCCGCGAAACGGGAGGGTTTCAATGCTAGATGATGTTAATTTATAAATATATTTGGGAAACATTATGGTGAAAAAGTATAGTCATTTTTCATTGTGTATTCAGCACGACGGGCAGGTTTAAATATGAGGCGGTTTAGCACAACTATTTTGCCAAAATAAATATAAAAAGATAGAAATTTAGACTTTTTACGGGTTTACTTTTTTATTTCATATTCCTTTTCTCTTATGAATTATACACAAATTTAAAAGTATGAATTGTTCCGCACGACGGGCGGGTTTATATGCTAGAATTTTCATTGTTTGTTACGTGCTTGTGTTCTGAATTATTCCGCGCGAGGGGTAGGTTTAAATATAAGGCGGGTTGAGGAATATTATTTTGTCAAAATTAAAATGAAAATATCAACATTTAGACTTTTCTGTTGGTAAACATATTTACAGTTTAATTTTTTTGATTTTTAATTTGTGTTCATATTTTATGGATTGAATATGAACGGGCGGGTTTAAATATGAGACGGGTTGGGGGAAAATATTTTGTCAAAATTGAAATAAAAATAATTAAATTTAGACTCCAATTGATAAAAAATGTATGATATTACCTTGTTTCCTTTTTAATTTGCCATATTTTTATGAATTAAATACGAATTTCATTTTATAAATTGCTCCGCACAACGGGCGGGTTTTAATGCTAGTGTAATATATTTTTCATTCAGTTGTGTGTGTGTTGTAATTGACTAGGCATAAAATTGTTGAGGACTGAATACAATTGGCCAGCTGAGTCAACTTGGAATACTTTGAAAATGTTGGCTGTCATCCTCCCGAGCCTCGACACAAATATACGCTCTTGATCGTTGCACATTCATAAATTCAGCTTTGGAAATCACACACTGTATTTAACATCTGTATGATATATACTTATTATTGTCGTTGAAATATACAATGTAATCAAATCACTCAACACAATCATTGTATGACAATTGAGCAACGCAACACATCGATGTATCTTCTTAGAGAGTTGCCGCATTCTTTAGAGCTGCTAAAAATAGTGAAGGAATCCTACATTATCCTACAATTCCACCGAATAATCACACAGAGAAAAATCAATTGTGATCTAAATTGATCGCATCAGGCTAGACAATACATATCGGAATGAATTATTTACGAGGACTTTAGATATTTCTTGTATGCTACAGTACGTTCTGGTGTGATACTGATATTCACTTCTGGTGGAGACGATGACAATATGTTCATCCGTCTGTTAGAACAAAATTCGTGTCTCACTATAGAATAATTCACTGTCGAAGCTAGCGTGCGGTTTTCCGGACGTCTGGTTGCAATGGTTGAGAGAGTGTTTATCATTCTACGTCTTCTTGCGCTCTTCTGACCTATCAATGTCTTCTGGTGTGGGCGTCAAGCTGATGCCTGGGTACTGGACGAGTGATGATGGTGATGGTGCGGTGGACGACGTCCTATACCTGAACCTTGTAGTGCCGTCATTAGCTGGGTGATGAGGTCCGACGAGCAGGCTTCGGAGAACTGCCAGAGTGCCACCAGCAGCAGGGCAACAAGGATTATCACTCTCATGGCGGAGTTAATAATATATCGGCCTTTTAAAGGTCTTTGCTAATGTGAAATGGCTTGTACTTCGTATTGAAAACCGCCAGCCGAAGGATATCAGACTCTACTGGTGTATTCGTCGTGTTTTATATCACTCTGAGAATGTCGGCTTGGTGTGCAATTGTTTTATGCCATTCAGAAATAATTCATCCACGAATGAAATTGGTACGTCAAGGTTGCGTGCGCCCTATTCGCTGATTTTACTGCTGATTAGACAGTCGCGTGTGAGTTACATAAACTATTTGGATATGAATTTGGTGTCAGTTCGTATCAGTCTATTGTAATTTCAGAAGCCTAGCACAGCAGTTTTGTATTGTGGCTTGCGAACATGCTCAATCTTTGATCTCTTTTACAGAACAGTGAGCTCAAAGTGACGTCAATATTCGAATGATTGTCTCATGCAGGACCAATACGTTGCTAATCGACGACTGAAATATTGACGCATTATTATTCAGTTATTCGTTGGGTAAAGGTATAAGGCCTAAGTGACAGACACGGGAAGAAGCCGAAACTTATGAACACGGGTGTGTCCCGTGCAACTCGCTGTCAACACAGAAGCAACCCTACTCACGCTATGGCGCCACATGGGCGGAAGACGTATTGGAGAGGGCTACCTCCCCATAATGCATGACTAATATCTAGTACCATTTACTGCTGGGTGGACGGGAACTGTTGGATTATATAATTCGCCCAAAGAAATTCTCCTCCGCCGGGTTTCGAACCACGTACCTCCCGCTTGTGAGGCGGATGTCCTACCGCTGCACCACGGAGTCCAATTGATTTAATCATTGTTGCTACTGACTATTATTGTACATGTGTTGTGGGTGCTTAGAGTATTGTTGCACGTGTGTTGTTTGCAGCGTTCGGACGCCTCCAGGCACTTGGGCTAGAACATAAGCGCAGCGAATTTATCTTTGTATATTTTTCTAATTGGAAACCCCACTACCCTGATATGTGTAGCGACATTAACCATGTAAGGCGGATGGATTTATTGCTGTTTATTGTAGCAAAATCTGTAAATCTATATATATATAAAAGAGATCCTCTATGTGTGTGTGTGTGTGTGTCTGTCTGTCTGTCTGTCCCACCCTCCTTGGTCCATTTTCTGCGAGCTACTACTCGGCCACCACTTGGCGTACCCGCTAACAATATATACCATCACGTTGGAAATTTTCTTGTCTACGCGATAAATTAAATTTCAAATTTGAAAAATAGTTTTGTAAAAAGTGATAGTAGTGCAAAGACAAAATGAGCCCTGAAATTTCAACAATCTTAGTCAATATTCTGCCATCTACTTCTCATAAACCAGAAATGATACAACTATACAAATTATACCACTGTGTGGGACATTTTGTGTTCTACACGATAGGCTATAATTCATATCTTAAAGTTAAATACAAAATATGTAAAAATGACAAAATTTCAATCTACATTCAAAATGTTATTTATACTCTACGCGTCCGATTTTTCTGTACTTTTTTCTATATTTCTCAACAACTAAATATCACACATCTAAATGAATAATACCATCATGCTGGGATTTTTTTTCCTAATGGACGGTATAAATTTTAGTTTTCTAGAGTGTATTAAAAAAAGTTGCAGCGATGTGAAGTCAAAATGACGAAGTCAAAAAGGCAAAATTAGCTCTGAAAAACAGGAATATTTTGGTGAATATTTTGGTCAATACTCCTCATAAACCAAAATAAATATAAAAAGATAGAAATTTAGACTTTTTTACGGGTTTACTTTTCTATTTCATATTCCTTTTCTCTTATGAATTACTAGCATTAAAACCCGCCCGTTGTGCGGAAGAATTCATAAAAATATTGCAAATTAAAAATAAATAAGGCAAACTCATAAAAACCTTAATCAATTAAAAAGTCTAAATTTCATTATTTTTAATTTACATTTTGACAAAATATTTTCACTCAGCCCGCCTCATATTTAAACCCGGCCGACGTGCGGAAAAATTCAGAACTCGAACACCATCCGTTCTGGTTCTTGAAGTCAAATCCATTAGTTTTGTATATGAATTCATTCTACACGGTGAAATTGAACGTTTTATTGCTGCCCGCGGGACATTTTTATTTCATAAAAATGAGCCATCGCTTCGTTTGCGTTTGAAGCCCCTGATCATTGAACCAGCGAACCATGAACCAGCGCAATTATGTCACCTCATATTCAAGCATACATACACAGACAGACAGATAATTTCTTCTTTATGTATATATATAGCATTAAAACCCGCCCGTTGTGCGGAGCAATTCATAACATGAAATTCATATTCAATTCATAAAAAATATGGAAAAATAAAAATGAAATAGGGTACACTCATAAAAATATTAATCAATTGAAAATTATAAGTTTAATTATTTTTATTTCGACACAATATTTCCCCTCAGTCCGCCTGAGTCATTTTTAAACCCGCCCGTCGTGCTGAATAATTCAGAACTCGAACACGATCCGTTCTGCATCTTGAAGTCAAATCCATTGGTTTTGTGTATGGATTAATTCTACAGGGTAAATTGAACGTTCTATTGTCTATAGTTGCTGCCCGCGGAACATTTTTATTTTTAAAAAAAAAACCTTTTTTTAAATGAACCATTTGAAAAAATGATCTAAAAACACTTTTTTAAACCCACCCGTCGTGCGGAACAATTCATACAATAAAATTCATATCAAATCCATAAAATATAATGAATACAAATTGAAAAGCAAAAAATGTAACCTATAAATATCTTAACCAATAGAAAAATCTAAATGTGAATATTTTTGTTCTTATTTTGACAAATATTATCCCTCAACCCGCCTGATATATAAATCTGCCCGTCGTGTGGTATAATTCAGAACACAAACACGAAACAAACAATGAAAGATGATGAAATCTTTTCATCAGACTGTTTCCAAACTATATTTATTACTTAACATCATTCCCCAATATCATTTGCTTAAGTACTATTTCACTTTTACCGCTATAATATTTATTGTTAAAATTTATATATTTTCCGCTATCATTAAAACCCAATATAACCTGAGTCAAACCTACCCAACCCAACCCAACCATTCAATCTTGACCGCTCTCAGCCTAGTCTGAGGTGATTTAACTTATTAGTTTGTGATCACAAAATATACTGATGCGATCATAATTTGTAATCAGAAGACTGAGATTATCTACCCCAGGGGTCCCAAACACGCGGCCCACCAATACTTTTCTCTCAACCCGCCAATATAGTATCGGGACCAAACTGTAAGGTAGCTAAATTCACATTTGTTGCATAATGCGATATAACTTTACACCGTTATCATATTATCTCATAATTCCCGGTTAATGCTTCCACTAATGCATCATATTCATACAGTTGTTATTTTTTGGATTACATCGATAATGCAGCCCTTGATATTACAGCCGATATTATATTATGCAATCTATATTCTGCTACGTATTATTCCTAATACATATATCATCAGATCGCAAAATATATTTAAAGGTTCACATCATTCTCCAAAATCATTTGCTTAAGAGCTATTCTACTTTTATCGCTAGAATATTTACTGCTAGCAAAATATCATATACCTCGCTATCATTTAAACCCACTCTTTATAGATACATTTAATTCGCCCGTCGTGCGGAACAGTTCATAAAATATAATTAATATTCAATTCATAAAAAAAATAGTGCAAATTGAAAAAGAAAAACAAACCCACAGGAAAGTTATAGCTAATCTTAAAGTCTAAATGTGAAATTTATGTTTCAATTTAGAAAACATGTTTTTCCACAACACTATCAAAACAATGCAACCTTCTGTCATCTCTATAATTCCAGGTTAATGCTTCCGCTAAAACAGCATAAGTTGGCATTACATGATATTGCAACCCATATCCTTATGCAACTTATGCTTATGCAACTTGAAATTAAACCAATTAAATTACACAGTTAAATTCAGTAGTTTACTTTGTTCCCAATAGCATTTTACCCGCCCGTCGTGCGGAACGTTATTGAGGACAATAAAGCCTTTATATTCAGTAGAGTGTAGCATTAATTAAACTGTACGCAATAAAACCACACCATCCATGCTTGGAGATAATATGATGCATTCTTAATTGTGATTGGGCTTCAGTGAAATTTAATCGGTGTATATTCCTGTGTAATCGCAAGTGCGCATAATAGCTGTCAAATTGGCAATATGTCCTTTTGACTTTACACCGCCGTAACTTCCTTCAGATACCCTTTGGAAAATTACAAATTATACCGTATTGTAGAAGAAAAGATTTCTAGAACGATGGTATAATTTATTTTTATGTGTAACAAATAGTTACTGAGAAATAGTAGAAAAATGAATTAATTTTAGTCGCCCGGTGTTCAAGTGTAATTTTGGATGTATTTGAGAATTTTGCCAATTTTACACGTTTTTTGTATCATTTGTGGGTATAAATTATAGCTTATCTTGTAGAACACAAAATTCTCTACACAGTAGTATATTCCTGTGTAATCGCAAGTGCGTAAATTGTGATTGGACTTCAGTGAAATTTAATCAGTGTATATTCATGTGTAATCGCAAGTACGCATAATAGCTGTCAAATTGGCAATATGTCCTTTTGACTTTACACCGCCGTAACTTCCTTCAGATACACTTTGGAAAATTAATAATTATACCGTACTGTAGGAAACAAAATTTCTAGCACGATGGTATAATTAATTTTAATGTATGACAAATAGTTCCTGAGAAATGGGTATAAAAATGAATAAATTGTAGTCACCCGGTGTTCAAGTGTAATTTTGGATGTATTTGAGAATTTTGCCAATTTTACACGTTTTTTGTATCATTTGTGGGTATAAATTACACCTTTTCTTGTAGAACACAAAATTCTCTACACAGTAGTATATTCCTGTGTAATCGCAAGTGCGCATAATAGCTGTCAAATTGGCAATATGTCCTTTTGAATTTACACCGCCGTAACTTCCTTTAGATACACTTTGCAAAATTCCAAATTATACCGTATTGTAGAAAACAAAATTTCTAGCACGATAGTATAATTTATTTTTATGTGTAACAAATAGTTCCTGAGAAATAGGTAGAAAAATGAATTAATTTTAGTCGCACGGTGTTCAAGTGTAATTTTGGATGTATTTGACAATTTTGCCAATTTTACACATTTTTTGTATCATTTGTGGGTATAAATTATAACTTTTCTTGTAGAACACAAAATTATCTACACAATAGTATAATTTTTATAGCTGTACCATTGCTGGTTTATGAGGAATAGATAGGGGAATATTTACCAAAACATTCACGGTTTCCAGTGCTAATTTTGCATTTTTGACTTTGTCATTTTGACTTCACACCGCCGTAACTTTTTTTTAATACACTTTGGAAAATTAAAAATTATACCGTGTTGTAGCAAACAAAATTCCCAGCATGATGGTATTATTTATTTAGTTGTGTGATAATTAATTTTTGATACATAGAGAAAAAAGTATAGAAAATCGGACGCGTGGAGTATAAATATAATTTTGAATATAGATTGAAATTTTGTCATGTTTACATCTTTTATGTTCTATTTTCGGATATGAATTATAACTAGGGCTGTCAAAAGTTAATAAAGTTACTTTTTCACCTAAAGGTCACTTTTTCATAAGCTACCTAAAACTGCATGAAAAAGTTGTGTACAATAATTATTAAAAAAGTTATTAGGTTACCAAAAGTTACTTTTTCATCGTTAGGTTACTTTTTTTGCTTTTTAGGTTACTTTTAATCATCAGGTGACTTTTTGATATTTGTCTTGTTATTAGGTAAAATTACCGCGAAGTTTGGTGACTTTTTGCAGATAAGAAGCAAAACAACGATATACATGAGGATAAAATATGAAAAGAGATGGGATATTAGGTCTGAAGATCAAGAAATGTCAAAATTTCTGCTGTTAGGATTTAGCATTTGCTATTCATCTTATATCTGTGCTACTCGATATTTATACGTTTTTGGTTACACAGGACAGGGTCGTTCCATTTTAGGAAATGTCCACGAACCGGAGGGTGTCGTGAGATGTTTGGAGCGTGGTATAGTACGATGTGTGAGCTCTCTATACCAGATACTGCACTGTAGCACTTGACAGTACGCATTTACTTGAACAGGAATTTGCACGTGATTTTCAGGGCGTGAGATAGCGCCATTTTCCCACGTTTGACATTTATAAGACTGGGAGCACAGGGTACTACATATGAGAGGATGGGGGGCATTAACACATGCAGTGTTTACGTTCACACTAATATACAAGCTGTAGTACGTGCTATTTGATAAAAAGTTCCATTGGAACAATATGAAGAACATTATTGCGACCATTACTGAAAATATTTACATTTGAAATTATTGTTTTTCGCATTTGTATTAGCTTTCCACTTTTAATTACATTTTGATGGTTATGCTCTTTTTTGCGAGCTTAGCCTAATCATATTAAGTCACGTTTGGTTGTTTGTTGTAAAATGGTACCAGATCGGAGAGGGTGGAAAAGTAGTACCAACTCGGAAAGATGATAAAAAAGCAGGACTGGTGTATTTTCTTCCTTCAGAACTGCAAACGGAATTTGACCTTTTTTTAAGGAGGTTATTTTTAGGTTACTTTATTGGTTATTAGGTTACTTTTCATGTTCAAGAACAAACATCAAACAAACCGTGTATTTAATATAGCACACTGATCATCAAAGGCATGATAAACATGTGATAAAACGATACAAAAGTGATAATAACATTAAAACTCAGGTTATTTTTAGGTTACTTTTTTAGGTTACTTTTTCTCGAAAATAAAGTTACTTTTTTCTGATTTTTAGGTTACTTTTTTGACAGCCCTAATTATAACCTATCTTGTAGAACAGAAAATTCTCTACACAGTGGTATAATCTGTTTGGCTGTACCATTTCTGGTTTATGAGGAGTAGATGGCAGAGCATTGACCACAATTTTCGCATTTTTCAGGGTTCATTTTGTCTTTTCACCGCTATAACTTTTTTTGATTTCATTTTTGAAATTTAAAATTTAATCTAAAGTGTAGACAAGAAAATTTCCAACGTGATGGTATAAATTGTTAGCGGGTAGGCTGAGTGGTGGCCGAATAATAGCTGATAGAAAATGGACCAAGGAGGGTCGAACACACACACACACACACACACAGACAGACACACAGAGGATCTCTTTTATATATATAGATACACAAATTTCAAAGTATGAATTGTTCCGCACGACGGGAGGGTTTATATGCTAGAATTTTGATTGTTTGTTACGTGTTTGTGTTCTGAATTATTCCTCACGAAGGGTAGGTTTAAATATGAGGCGGGTTGAGGAATATTATTTTGTCAAAATTAAATTGAAAATATCAACATTTAGACTTTTCTATTGGTAAACATATTTACAGTTTAATTTTTTGGTTTTTAATTTGTGTTCATTCTCTTTTATGGATTGAATATGAACGGGCGGATTTAAATATGAGACGGGTTGGGGGGAATATTTTGTCAAAATTGAAATATAAATAATTAAATTTAGACTCCAATTGATAAAAAATGTATGAGATTACCGTTTTTCCTTTTTAGTTTGCCATATTTTTTATAAATTAAATGCGAATTTCATTTTATGAATTGCTTCGCACAACGGGCGGGTTTTAGTGTTATTTGAAAAAAAATATAAAAATGAAAGCACTAAGCCAATGTTTAAGGAGTTTAAAATTCTATCTCTCCAAAACCTAAGAGACCTAAACATCTCAGTTTTCTCTTATCAAGCTTTTCACAACAAACTCCCAAGCAATATTCAATGTTTATTTCAGATCAATAGTCGATATCCTGAGAAATTGTTGATATCATCTAATAGAACACGTTAAAGACAATTTTCAAATTGTAGGAGCAGGCATGTGGAATAGAATCGACAAGAGAATAAAAAGGATACTCCAATTACATTTATTCAAGAGAAATATTACATCATAATAATTGGCAGATTAATATTGCCGTCTGATGTGTTCACGTGTACATGAGCGAATTGTGTAGATGTATTGCGAGCATGTGTGCATGAGTATATTGCGTGTGTAAAGCGTGTGGATATAGTATGAGTATGTATATAGTATGTATGCAGGGGTGCATTGTGTGTGTAAACTATGTAGATATATTGTGAGCATGTGTAGATATATTGTAAACACATTCAATTCAATTCAATTCAAATACCTGTATCATGCGCTGTACGTAGTCTTGGTATCATACTCGATAACTCTCTTTCTTTCGATCCACACATCTCTGATATTATCAGGTGCTGTAACTATCAACTTGGGCGTGTCTATTCCATTCGTAGTTATATAACTATCTCTGCTGCCTTTAAGTTAGCTAATTCATTCATCTTTAGTAAAACTCAGTACTGCTGTTCTCTTCTACTATCTCTCAACCACCGCCAGCTTAGGAAACTTCAATCTATTATTAATAAAGCTTGTCGTATGATATTCAATCTTCCTTCGGGTTCTCATGTCTCTTCTTCTTTACAAAAACTTAGGTTACTTCCCATTAAGGCTCTTATTGAGTATTGTATTTGTTTAAATATTCATTCAGCTCTTCATCTTCGTAAGCCTGCGTATCTGTTTGACCTCCTCTCTTATAAAACCTCATCTCTTTCTCTTAGGTCTTCTAACGATCCTTTTCTACTAGTTGAACCTTCCTTTCCTTCTAGGCATTCTCACTACAATCGTTGTTTCTCTATCTTAGGACCTCGTATCTACAATAGGCTTTCTCCCTCAATACACTCAATCAGATCTCTATCTCTCTTCGAAAAACATACTAAAAATTTCTTTCTCACTATGTCTTAATAACTGTCTTAATAATATTGTTTATATTAGTAGTGAATATAAGGTCTGATTGTTTCCTGATTCTGTCTTCTATGTGTATGTGCTTCATGCGTGTGTCTTCCGTTCTTGTGTATGTATGTTTCTCCATTTTATGCTGTCTGTGTGTTGTTGTGTTGAGCTCTGTTATCTGTGTTTGTGTGTATGTCTATTTGTTTGAGTGTATGTCTTTGTGTGTCTGTTATGTTGTGTTTTCTGGTTTGTATTTGTGTGTCCATTGTGTTGTGATTTGTCAATCTGAGTGTATGTCGTTGTATGCCTGCTGTTTAGCCTTAATGTGTTGTGTGTGGTGTTGTCTTCTGTGCTGTATGTCTGCTGTACTATCTTATTCAATATGTATGTATGTGTGCGTGTGTATATTTTTTGAGTATGTAAACGTGAGTGTATGTTTGTGTTTGTGCGTATATGTACTTGTCTCTTTTGTGTGTGTGTGTATGTGTGAGTGTGTGTGCTCGTGATTATGTACGTGTATGACTATTGTGCTTGAGTGTGTGTGTGTGTGTGTGCGTGTGTGTGTGTGTGTGTGTGAGCGCTTTTGAGACCTCGGGTGAAAAGCGCAGTATATATGTCTTAATGTAAAGTAATGCGTGTTTGTGCATACGTGTATGTGTGTTTGTGTGTTTGTGTGTGTGTGTGTATGTGTATATATATACATGTGTGTACATGTATATGTGTATATATGTGTGTATATGTGTATATATGTGTGTATATGTGTGTATATATGTGTGTATATGTGTGTATATGTGTGTGTATATGTGTGTATATATGTATGTATATATGTGTGTATATGTGTGTATATATGTGTGCATATATGTGCATATATGTGTATATATGTGTTTGTGTGTGTGTGTTTGTGTGCAGGTGAGAGTGACGGCATCAGACTTGGGCACTCCCGTACTTTCTTCCTCAACTACAGTACGACTGTTGCTCATGTCACCCACTCACAAACACAACAATACTACAAGAACTAAACGTGAGTGCACCGCCGTGTGTACTTGTGTATGTTTGTGTGTCTGTATGTGCCTCTCTCTCTCTCTGTTTCTATGTGTGCTCACTTAGTTGAGGTAGAGGAAATGAGCTTACGCTCGCACTGTCCTGTCTCTTTCCTACTGAGTATCCAATTTATGTTTGAACTCTCCTATTGTTTTGGCCTCTACGATAGTCTTGTGTAATTTATTCCATACGTCAATTCTCCTGAAGGGAAAACTGTATTTCTTTCTGTCTTTTTTGCAACAAGGTTTTCTGAGCTTCTTGCCGTGCCTCCTTTATCCTGCTTTATCAGTCCTATTTCCTGCTGAACTGTGATTTCTGTCATGTATGTATGTATGTGTGTGTGTGTGTGTATGTGTGTGTGTGTCGCTCACTGATACAATTGCTAGTGTGTTTGTACATGCTGATATAAGGATGATGCTTACTCGCATCACCATTGTGCCATTAATTACATTGGTCAACAACACATTTGTTGTCTGCGTTTTTCAGCTGATTTAGGACGAATCTAATGCGCTGAATTCAAAAATCACATTGGTTTTGCTCAATCAGGTCAAGTTTTTTAGCTATGGCCACCTGTCGTTTTTTTCGTTTTTGTTCACATGTACGCATGTGTGGAACATTTTAGAAGTTGGTGGGGGTAAAATGCCGTATCGAATAATTGCTTTGATTGAAAATAATTATTTTGATCACAAGAAGTATTCAGGTGCGATAGCTCGGGGTAATTATGTCGAAAATGGATCATTTTGAAGTCATAAAACTTAAATATTTTCCAAAATTGGTGCGGTAAAGCATAAAGCTGGTGTATCAAAATTATGTTAACCCATAATCGGTCAAGTGATCAAATATGATTTTTGTAAAGACATTGACTGGATAAATGGCTTATTCGTGTTGACCTGAACATGGTGAACGTTTTGTTGGGAACACAATCTGGCTTCACCAAGTACCCATTCTTTCTGTGCATGTGGGATAGTAGGAACCGTGCTCAGTATTACACCGAGAAGAACTGGCCTGTGCGAGGGGTGCTTGCAAAGAAAGGAACGTCATCAATCGCCCTCTGGTAGACAGAGACAGAATACTCTTACCACCGCTGCACATAAAGCTCGGCTTAATCAAGCAGTTCACCAAGGCTGTGGACAAGGACGGTGACTGCTTCACTTGTGTCAGGCTTTGCAGGATTGGCAGTGGATAAGTTGAAAGCTGGCATCTTTGACGGTCCTCAGAGCCGTCACCTCATCAGAAATACTGAGTTCGAAAACTCAATGAACGAAGTGGAACTGGAAGCGTGGTCGGCATTTGTTCTGGTCGTGAAGAATTTTCTTGACAAAAATAAGGCCAGAAACTACACAGGACTTGTCAACAAAATGCTGATTGCTTTTAAGAAACCTGGGCTGCAACATGAGCGTCAAGATGCACTACCTATCTTCACAAATGGACCGGTTTCCTGAGAACCGAGGTCTAATGAGTGACAAGAACTGGACTGTGGTGGACTGGAGTGACAAGAACTGAGTACTCCGTGGTGCAGTTGTTAGCACACCCGCCTCACAAGCGGGAGGTCCGTGGTTCGAAACCCGGCGGAGCAGAATTTCATTGGGAGAATTATACAATCCCACAACCCCTGTCAACCCAGCAGTAAATGGTACCAGATATCAGTCATGAGTTGTGCCATGCATTCTGGGGAGGTGGCCCTCTCTAATACGTCTTACGTCCTTGTGGCGCCATAGCGTGGAGAGGGTCGGTTCTGCGGTGGCAGCGAGCTGCACGGGGCACGCCTGTGTGTTCATAAGCTTCGGCTTCTTCACGTGTAGCAGCTGCCACTTAGGCATTTAACCTTTAACCTTTAAGAAGGGGGATATATTCCACCAGGACATGAAAGAGATAGATACCAGGTATTATTGTCGCTGTGACGCAGTCATGATGGCTGAATAATGTTGGACTCTGAAGAGAGACCTTCCTGCCGCTCAACATTCCAGGATCTCGAAGAAACGGAAGTTCAAGCCTGAAGTTTGTAAAATGGTGAAGCAACATGCAATTTGCGTGTACTTACCTTTATTAATGCCCATTAGTAAGTTTATAGTAATCAATGTTTCTATCAGGTAATCAATATATGTTGCTGAAAAACCATTTTTTCCTCCTAAAACATATTTAGGATGATACCTGTTGATAAAAATTAGCTGATAATACCACCAAAATATAATTTATTCTGTCACAAGAGTCTTTTTTAATTAACTTAGCACAAAAACCTGGCCTGATGGAGAGAAATGGATGCCATTTCCGGATTCAGCAGTACAAATATGCCTTAAATCAGTTGTAGAAATCGAGACGACATTTAAAGAGTAATAAATTGTTGCCCAGTGTAATCACACTGTTATAATATGATGGTATCTGTATGATGCCCTCTGGCGGTGTAGCCACCCACTATAGTGACTAATTTACTAACGTTAATGACTGGATGCATGATCGATTAATATTGTGCTGTAATGCTTATATCAATAATACTCTGCTGTACAACAATTAATTCATAATTGAAATGAAGATGTGGTGATAATATTGATGATTATATCATGATGATATGATAATGATATGATGATGATATCATGATGGTAATATGGTGGTATGGTGATGATAATATGGTGGTATGATGATGATAATATGGCAATGCTCCGGTGATAATATGGTTGTGATGACAGCAGAAGGGACGGTGATGTTTGCTGGTCTTGATGGAGGCGCGGTATCAGTACACTTGTGGCTGGAACCATCACCGTCTCATGATGATGATGATGATGATGATGATAGTGTGGTGGCCGCTCTACCACTGCTGCTATGGCCACCGTCTCAGCACTTGCTCTGCTCCATCAGGCCGACACGTGGTGCGTTCCACTGGCATCACTCTATCTGTGTACACGCATTACGTACGTAATGTGTGTGTACGCGTGTGAGTTTGTGTGTGTGTGTGTTTTTTTCTTTGTCTGTGTATGTGTGGGTTTATTTGTGTGCGTGTGCGTGTGTGTGTGTGTGTGTTTCAGTGTGCTCGCTTGTGTGTGTATGTGCGTGTTATGTTTGTGTTATCTTATCATGATGTTGTCTGGTTTTTTGTTGACGACTGTCTTTTGTCATTGCTCTTGCATACAGTCCAGTTTATTGTTGTGTTTCCTGACTGACAGAAGCGTTCTACGCGGCATTATCCGAAAACGGGTCATTCTGTCAGGTCAAGCTGAGGTCACGCTCCAGGCTGGTTGTGGGTCGCCACGAGCTAGAGGTCAGTGTGAGGTCAGCCGGCGGATTGTCGCTGACAGAGGTCATTGACACGGCGAAGGTCGAGGTGACAGTGGGTCGTGGCTCGAGTTTCACTCCACGCTTCTCTCACAAGGCCGCCTACAATCAGCTGATGTCGCGACACGTGTATGTGGCGTGTGTGCGAGCCAGTGATGTCATCTCCACCACGCCTCTCATCACTGTTCACGTGACTCTCCCTCTCTCTCTCTATCACACCAGCACTCACATACACACACTAACACACTAACACTCAAACACACACACACACACACTAACACACATACACACACACACTGACAGATACACACTGACAGATACATACAAATACATACAAACACACACACACACTAACACATACACACTGACAGATACATACAAATACATACAAACACACACATGCATTTTTGTCTAACTGCAGCATTTTCCAGCAGTGACAAATGATGATTTTCTGGAGTCATAAATTCTGGTGTTATTTGTCGTATTTTTCTTCTCTTTCTCTCTTTGTTATCAAGTGTCCCGGGTTTTTCGCGGGCAGCATGTAGGGACTGGATGCGCTGACGTTCTTCCCGTGTCACTATTTCTTTTGAGCTATAATGATGATAATAATGAGGAACACTCACGTGAGAAAGTCACGTGTTTGGTGTTATTTTGCAGCGGTACATACACACAATTACACACGTGGTTTGCCGTGTTTTTTCAGGCGTCAGTGGAGCGTGGTGGTCTGTTGAGTCGAATTTTCTACTCGATCGAACGTGTACATGATCTGTATCGACCGTATTTCACAATTGATTCGCAAACAGGCGCCATATCGACCAATTTCACGAGGTTCTGGCCAATTTCATCATTAAACATTGAAACAAAAATTTCTGTAAAATGACAAATACAAAAACAACACGTAAATACACATTATCTCCCGAAATGACTTAGACTGCATTTCAATTAAATTCAAGTGTATTAATCCACACAAAAGCATTGCTTATCATGGTGTGAATACTACATAAATATATACACATTCATACACTCAACCATATATGTATATACATACACACAAATATATATACACACACTCATATACATACATATGCACATATTCTCGTTCATATACACACATACACCCAGAATATACATATATACACATACACATACATACATATATATACATACATATACACACATATATACATACATATACACACATTCATACATGCATGCGTGTATATATACTGACACACTCACACACGCTCGCACACTCATACATGAATCCATTATTTAGACTGTACGAGACATATACTTGTATACCATACTAAACATTAACATGCATAAACAAACAACACCAACGAATTTGAATCACAATGATAACATCTACCTTGAGGAAGCAAATGGTCTTTATAAGTCGTCCATCAGCTTGGTAATCATTTGTTTTTTAAATAATGCAAGTCTAGGTATTTGCTTGATCTCTTTTTTCAAGTTATTCCAGCAAGTGACTCCATCGTGAGTTATACAAAATCTTCTACATCTTGTTCTACAGGACTGTACCAAGAAATTATGAACATGACGTTTGTTCACAATGAACATATTTTGCAGTACCTTTGGCAGCATGTTGTTGTGGGCTTTATATAAAGTAGTTATTCTATTTAAAGTAACCAATTTTTCCGGTGGTAGAACTCTATATTTTACAAATATTGGTCTTGTGCATTCTCTTGAAGATTTAAACTCAATTAATCTAATTATTCTCTTTTGCAATTTACATAATATTTCCAAATTACTTTTAAATTTTGATCCCCATGTTTCATTGCAGTAAGACAGTTGAGATCTCACTAGGCAATTATATAATAATAAGAAAGTTTCACTATTTATTAGTGGCCTGACCTGTCTTAACATAAAGGCTATTTTTGCAATTTTTGCTTCCAAGTTCTTGATATGCCATTTCCAACTGATGTTTTCTTGAAAAAATACACCCAAGTATTTCATCTGTGAGACTCTTTTGATCTGTTTGTCATTTATTTTCAAGTTCAAGTCTTCTAAACGCCTTTTAGCAAAAATTATATAGTGAGTTTTTTCAACATTCAGCGCCAGTCGATTAATTTCTAACCATTCATTTAATTTTGCAAGTTCAGAATTTATTTTATGCTCTATTACGTTATATTGTTTTCCCGAGAAAAACATGTTTGTGTCATCTGCAAATAATACCAGCTTAGTGTCCGACAAATAATAAAAAATATCATTTATAAAAAGCAAAAATAATTTAGGTCGTAGAATCGAGCCTTGCGGTACCCCACAATATATCCCCTTTGAGTCAGACAGCGATTTATTAAAAATTACATTCTGTGTTCTGAACTGTAAATAATCTTTAATCCATTGAAAAGCATTTCCCCTTATCCCATAGTTGGCCAATTTTTTTCAGCAGCAATGAATGATCTACCATATCAAAAGCTTTTCTGAGATCAATGAAAACACCTACAGTTAATAGGTTTTTTTCCAGCGATTCTGTTATATAATTTTGAGAATCTATTATCGCATGATTTACATTTTTGTTTACTTGAAATCCATATTGGCTGTCGTTAATAATACTATGTTTTGTAATAAAACTGTCTAAACGTTTCATGAAGCACTTCTCTAATAATTTAGAAAACTGAGGAAGCAAGGATATCGGCCTATAATTGGAAAACTGCGTTTTGTCCCCGGATTTATATATTGGACACACCTTTGCTTTTTTCATTCCTGCTGGGAAAACACCTGTATCGAATGACTGATTAAAAACATAATACAAAGGTTCTAGAATATATGGGCATGATATCTTTATTAAGCTCATAATTATGTTGTAAACATCCTCAGATCGTTTACTTGCGCTAGACTTGATTGTGTTGAAAATTTCTGCATGACTTATGGGCTGCAAAAACATACTGTCTGAGTAATTGGCAGGAAATCGTCGAGAGTGGATGTTTGATGTTTGCTGTTGAATTTGAAGATACAAACGTCCTTGATTTGTTAAGTATTTGCATTGCCATGTGTTTTGCTTAAACTGGACATTATTTTTGTGCAAATTTAATAGTTTTTTATTGTATGCATGTTTCCGTATGTTTGTATGTGTGTGTGTGTTATGTAGTGACTTGGGCAGAGAGATGAGAGGGGACACAGTGCGCCCCCTCGAGCTCACCATCAAGGCCACGGCTGAGTATTGTCCCGTGTGCGTCAATATGACCGACTACAACCTGCCCAGCACTAATTTCTCTATGTCTTCCACCACTATCGTGCTGGTAACTCGCGCTCTAACTTGCTTCAATCACAGCATATTCACACACACACACACACACACACACACACACACACACACACACACACACACACACACACACATACACTAACACACTAACACACACACACACACACATACACTTCAGTAATTACAGGTTTTTATAAGCAGATGAAAGGAAGAGGACACAAGTATAAATTAAGGAAACCCCGTTGCAAAAAGGATATAAAGAAGTACAGCTTCCCATACAGAGCTATAGATAGTTGGAATAAACTACCCACGGATATTGTCGAAAGTGAAAAAATATCATAGTTTAAAAGTAAAATTGATAGGTTGAGAGACAGGTCAGCTCGAGCTTAAGCTCAAATCCTGTAGAACAACTCGATGAGTACAACTCGGTGAGTACAACTCGGTGAGTACAACTCGGTGAGTACAACTCGGTGAGTACAACTCGGTGAGTACAACTCGGTGAGTACAACTCGGTGAGTACAACTCGGTGAGTACAACTCGGTGAGTACAACTCGGTGAGTACACACTAAAGCCGTGTTCACACGAGGCAAATTGTTGGCCAAGCCAACGATTGGCTTGGCCAACAATCGTCCCGAAAACCGAAGTTGAACATGTTCAACTTTTCAAGCCAATTGGCCTGTATTTCAGCCGCTTGCCTCAAGAGGGCGGTACGTTGCCGTGCGATGAACGCGCACTGTCACGCTGAAAATGATAGAATTATCGCTCAAGGCAACTATTAGATCCTCCGTTTTTTCACCACATGGCGTTGAAGCAACGTGTGCAGTGAATTCAACTGAGTTTGAGAGCCTGTGATGTGTATTTTTGTGTTCGTTTTATTGTGACATTTTTATCATGATGGGGTGGAATCTGTAATATAATATTTGTATTATTCATTTTAATGCTTAATACATTACTAGATTAAAATTTGATAAATAGATATATAGGTAAAATATATAAAAGCTACATAATGTTTGGCTTTGATATGTACATTCAAGAATACACCTGGATTAAATCGAAATTCAAATGGTATAATCAGGAGAGCAAAATGAACCACACCGACGTATTCTGCACCACATCTATTGGCTTGGACAATTACTGGCCTCGTGTGACCACGGCTTAACACACATACACACAATTGTCTAATAACATCTTTATCTTAGGGTCTGTGCGATTCATAACTTCAGAAGTGCAGGAACTTCACAAATGCATGAATCGAACACTCATTGAGAAGTGCAACATTCATTATTGTTTATCAGTCAATCACGGTGTTGCTTGTTCCGCTCGCGTGCTAATATGTTTGCTTACTATTCAATTTGTTTCTTGATATTTCAGAATGAATTTCAGTATTTTATTGCATTAGTGTTTATTGCAGTTCAGTGAAACAAGCACAAAATGAACGCCTGTTTTGAGCCATGAATTCCTGTTCCATTGAATGCCTGTTCATTGTTCTCCTTCCTATTGAGTCTCTTGTTATTGTGTGTTTCTATTTCACTGAACGTGCTTGCATGATACGGACGCCTCACCAAATACACCGACATTCAAATACTTCACTACATGTGTGTGTATACACATGCAGGTTCGTGTATGTTTGTGTACGCGCGTGTGTTTATGTATGTATGTGTGTGTGTGTTTGTGTGTGTGTGTGTGTGTATGTGCTACCATTCTGCTATCATTCTCGCCGTTTTACTGTAGATAAATTATACATTCATTGCACATTATACATTTATTATAGCTAGATTGAATGATCGGTGTTGGTTGATAGGTGAACTTGGCACAGCGTCATCATGTACTGATGATGACTGCTCGCATGGACCCTGTCAAGTCATCATTGTCATCATCATCATCATCATCATCATCACAAGCAGACAGAGCAATGATGAGTCGTGCTGGTCAAATATAACGCGACTCAGAACAAGATTTTGTTCAGCGTCTCTTGTCTCTACTGCAACAACACTCGGGTCAGTATATACATATACTGACACACTGACACACTGACACACTGACACACTGATACACTGATACAATAACACACTGATACACTGACACACTCACACACTCACACACACACGCACACACACACTCACATACACACACTCACACTCACACACATATACCCACATACACTCTCACACATACAGATACACTCACATACACACTCACATGCTCTCACACACGCATATATACGCAGCAGTGGAAAGGCGCATTGTGTGTGTGTGTGCGTGTGCTTAATTGTGTGTGTGCGTGTGTGTATAATCATGTAAGCCAATATATATATATATATATATATATATATATATATATATATACGTGTGTGTGTTGATGTGTGTGTTGATGTGTGTTGATATGTGTGGGCAGGGTTGGCAGTGATTGTGGATGCTGAGTCTGGTTCACACGATCAATTGATCAGTGTGGAGAGATCTGAGTCAGGTGAGGCGAGAATATCACTGTTGTTCTACGTGCTCGACCCTGTCACCGCTGCTCTTCTGCCACGCAACAATCGTGCCGTGTTCAGGTACACTAACAAACAACAACAACAACATTTACACCGAGTGCCGGCGCAACCGTCTGTGTAGTATGGGCGTAGATGCTGGGGGTATGGGGGTATATACACCCGACAAATAGGCTGGGAGTATGAATATGCAATTATACCCCCGGGGGATTCTGCTGAGTTCAGTTCACATGGGTATCAAAATCAGCATGACAATAAAGTAACAATACAGGACAAGTGTGTGTATGCAATTATTTACAATATACTTTTCATTGAGGTATGTGTGTTGTAATTGACTAGGCATACAAGTGGTTGAGGGTGCCATGCAATTGACCAACTGAGTCAACTTTGAACACTAATGCATGATGGTTGTAATCTCCCCACCCGAGCATCGACACAAATCTACTCTCGTTTGATGTGCCACTTATCATAACGACCAGCTTGGCAAAGTGCCAAATGTCAGCCAGCACTGCTCACTACACGGCAAATATAGAAGTGTCAAACAACATTTTCGCTTGTAAATGTCTGGTGATTTCAGAAAACAGTGAAATTGTTAATGTGTGTGTTTTTCAGTGCGTTTCTTGAGCCAGCAGCCTTGGAGAAGTTGTCCTACTACATGTGGGCCGTACTGCGGGTTCAATTGACGGCGATAGAAGCGCCCCTGGCGGTCGAGCGAGCAAACACATCTCTGGATCTCGCGCCCTCTGTGAGTAACAGCCGAGTGTTGTGTCAATGTCATCCGGAAGCATCTGTGTGGCCGTTTGTTTTTGTCGCTTGTGTTCTGATCGTGGAGACGTAAACGATGATATATTTGTGCGAATAATGATTACAAGCAGGGAATTGTTCGAGGTAGAATAGGGATTGTTGCTGGTGTGATATCCTGCCACGAATGTCTAGTAATGAGATGTGTCCACGAATGTCTAGTAATGAGATGTGTCTACGAATGTCTAGTAATGAGATATGTCCACGAATGTCTAGTAATGAGATATGTTCACGAATGTCTAGTAATGAGATATGTCCACGAATGTCTAGTAATGAGATATGTCCACGAATGTCTAGTAATGAGATATGTCCACGAATGTCTAGTAATGAGATATATCCACGAATGTCTAGTAATGAGATATATCCACGAATGTCTAGTAATGAGATATATCCACGAATGTCTAGTAATGAGATATATCCACGAATGTCTAGTAATGAGATATATCCACGAGTTTCTAGTAATGAGATATGTCCACGAATGTCTAGTAATGAGATATATCCACGAGTTTCTAGTAATGAGATATGTCCACGAGTGTCTAGTAATGAGATATGTCCACGAGTGTCTAGTAATGAGATATGTCCACGAATGTCTAGTAATGAGATATGTCCACGAATGTCTAGTAATGAGATATATCCACGAATGTCTAGTAATGAGATATATCCACGAATGTCTAGTAATGAGATATATCCACGAATGTCTAGTAATGAGATATATCCACGAATGTCTAGTAATGAGATATATCCACGAGTTTCTAGTAATGAGATATGTCCACGAATGTCTAGTAATGAGATATATCCACGAGTTTCTAGTAATGAGATATGTCCACGAATGTCTAGTAATGAGATATGTTCACGAATGTCTAGTAATGAGATATATCCACTAATGTCTAGTAATGAGATATATCCACGAATGTCTAGTAATGAGATATATCCACGAATGTCTAGTAATGGGATATATCCACGAATGTCTAGTAGTGAGATATATCCACGAATGTCTAGTAATGAGATTTGTCCACGAATGTCTTGTAATGAGATATGTCCACGAATGTCTAGTAATGAGATATATCCACGAATGTCTAGTAATGAGATATATCCACGAATGTCTAGCTAGTCAAGTGGTTCCTGTTTCCAGTGTTCGAACCTTTTTCGAATCAGAAGTCAGTTCTGGCACCCCCTGTGTCTCTTTCTCTGTGTGTGTGTTTGTGTGTGTGTATGTGTGTGTGTATCTGTGGGTGTGTGTGTCTGTGTGTGTATCTGTGTGTGTGGTATGTGTGTGTATGCGTGTGTGTGTGGTATGTGTGTTTGTGTGTGTGTGTGTGTGTTATGTGTGTGTACGTCTGTGTTTGTGTGTGTGTCAGTGTGTGTTTGTGTGTGTCTGTGTGTATGTCTGCGTGTGTGTGTGTGCTTGTGTATGTCAGTGTGTGTGGTATGTGTGTCTGTGTGTGTGTCTGCTTGTGTATGTGTGTGTCAGTGTGTGTGGTATGTGTGTGTGTGTGTGTGTGTGTGGTATGTGTGTGTGTATGTCAATGTGTGTGTGTGTGTCAGTGTGTGTGGTATGTGTGTGTGTGTGTGTGTATGTGTGTGTGGTATGTGTGTGTGTGTGTGTATGTCAATGTGTGTGTGTGTCAGTGTGTGTGGTATGTGTGTGTGTGTGTGTATGTCTGTGTGTGTCAGTGTGTCAGTGTCAGTGTTTGTACTGAATTAATTTGTACTGAATTAATGTCAGTGTGTTTAGCGTGTTCACATGTGTGCATTGTTCTAGCTTGTAATTGGTTGTTGTTGTGCAATCTCGCCATTGTCGGCGTCGTTATAGTTCAGGCTCTTAACACCTGGACTGCGATTCTAAGATGGTCGCCAAACTATTTTATCGGATTGCCAAGGGTTCGTGGAAATTAATAATCAAATTTAACTGCAAAAATAATAAATGATAATTAACTTGCCTGATGCCTAGTCTTAGAATTCTAAGCAGACCATGTTGATATTATTGTGCACAATTGTGGGTGTCTGCCTAGAAGTGGTGAAGAAGCAGTGTCATGGCTGATGTCTTGTGGTGTTGTGTGGTGCAGGGGCGTGGAGGGACCGCGTCTCGCGTGACACTGGCCGTGCTGGCGTGTGTGAGTATTATGCTGGTGCTGCCGTGCTGTGCTGTGTTTTATTGGTGCCGCTGTCGCCTCCGCCTCGGCCACACTAGTTCTGATAACGACCGCACAGATGGCTCTGGCTCCGACCAGCCGATTCTGGTGGCGGGCAGGACTCGCACCTGTCACCGCTCAACACAACCATACACAATCTACGAAACTCAGGTGTGACACACACATAAACACATACATTTCACTTATTAAGTCATTTGTAAAGCGCAATACACACATCATGTCTCAATTGCGATGATATAAACATTTAACACCACATACATTCATGTACAATCACATGCATATTCAAATATATGTTTCGGATTCACAAAGCACGACAATACAATGCAGGCAGAACACAGACACACGCACACAAACGTACACGCGCCCATCAGCAAATACCTTAGAAGGTTCCTCAAGATAGCGATGCCACTAATCTTACATAGAATTCAGCCAGGTACTACCTGTACTGAGCGCACGAAAACATCATACATCACAAACACACCGCACACCTCATATATATACAATGATGACATGTAGACGTAGACAGTATTGACAAGTCGAAACAGTTTTGAGGTTACGTTGTCAATCAAAGAACCCACACAGTGGGAACAGCGTGGACCCGCACACACACGCACACACACACACACACACAGGTCAGTTTTTGGTCGTGTCTTATCCGTCGTCTAAGAAAGTGTTGTTTTGCCCTGGCTCCCGCAATTCCCCAGTGTGCACATTTAAACTTGCCCGCGTGTACATTTAAACTTGCCCGTGAGATTTTGTCAGTGTCCGGTGACGTGTTTACACGCTCGTCCGCGACACCTGTCATAATCGATCATCGCGGCGGCGGTTGAGCGGTGTGCGTGTCATAGGTGTGTGTGTGCATAAATCCCAGTGCGACAGTGCGTATAGTGTGCCCCTAGTCATAATTCATCATTGTGACGACAGTTAGACGGTGAGGCCAGTGCGCGTGTATATAGCTTTGCGTGTTTGTGTTCGTTCGCTTACATCGTGTGTCTTTGTTATATGCCCTAGGCACCATTCCTAGTCATCCACCACCCTTGCATTTTTTTTTGTAATTAGGCGTCACCAAATCACGCGTATATAGATTAGGCTTCGTTTTCAACTTTGCCTGTGCTCTGCACGTATGTTCCGGCAATGCCACTCTGACACCGAGTGGAAGAGTCAACGCGACCCACAATGCCTAACCACTGGAGCCCCAAGGCTAGGACAACTGTCTCGAAACCACCGTCCGACCACACATGCAGGGTATGCGGCGACACCGCTCGCATAGGACTCAACTACGGCGTTCGGTCCTGTCCCTCCTGCCGCGAGTTTTTCCGACGTTTTCAGCTAAAAGACCCGGGCACCTGTAAGATGAGCGGCGAATGCCACATCGACAGAACCACACGCGCCGACTGTCCACCGTGCCGGTTGTCCAAGTGTCACGCCGAGGGCATGACTCTGCAGAGGCCGCCAGGTAACACGGATGACAACTCTCGAACACCCGGCGTGTCAACTTGCCAAGTCTGCGACACGGCTAATGCTAGGAAGAGAACCATCTGCTGTTCCAGCTGCAGCGCCAAGGCTCATCTCACCTGCGTAGGGCTGTCGCGTGCTCAGGCCAGCGAACTTCCTGTTTGGCACTGTCAAATGTGCATCAATTCTGAGCTGCAGCATGGCGCCTTGGTACAACCTGTTATCGACGAGACGGCACCGAATGACATGGCAGAGGCCCTAGCCCAGCTGAGAAAGCACTCACGCGTCGCTCAGCACATAGCTCGCAGACACAGGCACCGAGCCGCCACAGAACTGGCAGAGCTCATCACTGCTGCAGTCGAACAGCGTACAGCTCTGGCCTGGTGGCGTATGCTGTCCTATGCATACACCGGTTTAAGTGCTGCCAAAAACGCCATCAAACAGGACGAGCATCAATCCAACAACAAGCCGAACCAGAGCGACGATTCCGGCTCCAATAATGCCTATGTAGCTCGTCGCATTCGGTCAAAATGTGCTGACGGTGACGTCCGAGGAGCCCTGCGTCTAATCACAACGCCGGACACAGTAGCTCCTCTCAACGCCGAGTCGTTAATGGAACTCCGCAACAAGCACCCACCAGCACCGCCCGATGAAGACCTGGACGCCATAGCGTACAAGCACCAGATGCCTCTTTCACCCACTGAAGACGATGTCGCCGCCGCCATCCAGTCGATGTCCCCGGGCTCATCAGCCGGTCTTGATGGAGTGAGACCGCTCCACTTGCGTCAGTTGACGTCTAAAAAAACTGCCGAGGCCGGTCGTCAGCTACTAACCGCCTTGACCGCTCTCTGCCGTTGCGCTGTGGAAGGCGGCATACCAGACCAAGCCAGGAATTCGTTTTACGGATCGTCTCTGATCGCTATCAGGAAAAAGAGCGGAGGGATGCGCCCAATAGCAATCGGCAGCTCCTATCGCCGCCTAGCCTGCAAACTTGTCGCGGGCCGCCTCCTAACGGCAGTCGCAGGCTAGTTACGACCCACTCAGTTAGGAGTCGGCACACCACTGGGGTGTGAGGCCACCGTGCATGCAGTTCGTGAATATGTCTCCGCGGCCGACCACGGCGTGCTGGTGAAGGTCGACCTAAGGAACGCCTTCAACTCGGTGCACCGACAAGTGGTTCTTCAGGAGGCTTCACGGCGATATCCCGCTGCCATGCCCTTGCTTCGTCAGGCTTACGGCAGTCCAACGCCCCTCTTTGTCGCCGATCAGGTCATCTGGTCATGCAGGGGTGTGCAGCAGGGCGACCCACTCGGGCCAGTGTTATTTGCCTTAGCCATTGATCCAGTGATCAGACAGTTGCGCTCTCCGTTGAATGCATGGTATCTGGACGATGGTATGTTGGCAGGTCCGGTCGACACTGTCTCAGCCGACATCGCCAAGCTCATCCCAGCTATGGAGACCCTCGGCCTCATAGTCAATGAAGCCAAGACAGAGGTCACCTGGCTAGCAGGAAGCGCGACACCAACTGTCACCGAATCATTCCTCCCGAACGCTCGGAACACCTCACTCCCCTTACTCACAGTGCTTGGGGCACCACTTTGTCACGAGGGAGTGCCAGCGGCCTTAGAGGCAGCAGCAGAGGTGGTCGACCGCATGAAAGAGCGTACAGCTAATATCGGAAGACATTCAGCTCTGTTCTTTTTGTCGCGCTATGCGTCCGTGCCTCGCTGCACCTACTTGATGAGGGTATCACAGACGTACATGCACAGCGAGCAACTAGAACTGATCGATACCATGATGCGGAACGCTATCTGCAGTGTGTGCAATGTCGACCTGACAGATGACGGCTGGTTACAGGCCACCCTCCCAGTTCGTCTCGGTGGTATCGGAGTAAGACGACTGGTGGACATCGCGCTACCGGCCTACATATCCTCTGCGTCTGCCACTCGCAGGCTGGTCAGTCTGATCACCCGTCGCCCCTGCGACGACAGACCAGCACTGCTAGGCGAAGCACAGAAGATATTTTCCGCCAGGGTTGGAAGCGTACACGACGCTGAAGACTCATTACCCACTCGTCAGCGGCTACTAGATGAGCTAGCCTCTCGCTATCGCAGAAACGAACTTCTCAGCCGTGCCAATCAACTGCACCGCGCCCGCCTTCTTGCCGCAGCAGAGCCTCACAGTGCCGCCTGGCTGGGAGCCGTACCGGTAGAGAGCCTAGGCCTACTACTACCAGACGAGGCAGTGCGCGTCAACATTGCTTTGCGATTGGGTGCGACCGTCTGCTTGCCTCATAGGTGCCGGTGCGGAGCAATGACAGACAGTCTTGGCCACCACCAGCTGTCTTGCCACCGCGATCCCGGGCGTCTGCCACGTCTTGCGGCACTCAACGATGTGATTCGCCGTGCGTTGGCAGCGGCTGGTGTACCAGCCTTGCTAGAGCCTCGCGGCCTCGACCGCGGCGACGGTAGACGACCCGACGGCATTACGATCTCACCGTTCAGCAACGGCAAGTCACTGGTCTGGGACGCCACGTGTACACGTTCACATTCTAACACGTTCTAAAACGTTCTAACACTTTCTAACACGTTCTAACACGTTCTAACACGTTCTAACACGTTCGCTACTCAACTCCGCGATTGCGCCACAAGAGCAGGAGCCGCCGCCAGAGCAGCTGAGAGGCGCAAGCGAGATCGCTATGCCGAGCTGGCGCAGCGTTATCGCTTTTCAGCCACTGGCGGTGGAGACAAGCGGCATGATGGGATCATCCCTTCTGCGGCTACTACAAGGACTGGGTCAACGTATAACGGAATTGTCCGGAGAGCCTCGGGAGACATGTTGGCTTCGACAGCGAGTCAGCCTTGCGGTAGCCCGCGGCAACACGGCAGCCTTAACGATGACCTAGCCCACGTATGTTATACGTTGTGTGTCTGGCCTTTAAATATATTGCTGTTACAAAAAAAAACAAAAAAAAAACACACACACACACACACACACATACAAACACACACATGCGCACACACGCTCACATGCACAGGTTGGGTATACTTACATACGCTCAATTGAAAAGAAACGTACTCAGTGTGGACAGTCGTATACACACACACACACATACACATACACTCTCACACACACAGTATACACACACACATACACACACATACACACATAACTAATTGTACATGTATTGATGTGTTTGTGTATTTGATTTGACATTATTTATTCCTAAATGAAATTTTCCTCCATAAAAAATAGTGCAAAATTATTGAAATGATATGTGCATCAAAGAGCTGCGGCTCGATGTACATGTGCTACTTCTAAATTTATATTGTTCTTGTTTTCTTATGATGCATGATATTGTGACAAATATACTTACTTACTTACTTAGGCGCATAATATACACGTGATTATTAGTGTAATATCACTATCATAATATACACGTGATTATTAGTGTAATATCACTATCATAATATACACGTGATTATTATTAGTGTAATATCACTATCATAATATACACGTGATTATTAGTGTAATATCACTATCATAATATACACGTGATTATTAGTGTAATATCACTATCATAATATACACGTGATTATTAGTGTAATATCACTATCATAATATACACGTGATTATTAGTGTAATATCACTATCATAATATACACGTGATTATTAGTGTAATATCACTATCATAATATACACGTGATTATTAGTGTAATATCACTATCATAATATACACGTGATTATTAGTGTAATATCACTATCATAATATACACGTGATTATTAGTGTAATATCACTATCGTAATATACACGTGATTTCACTGGTCTACAAGCAAAACGTTTTTTTGACATGGAGTTTCAGGAGCGATTTGGACTAATTTGAGTGTGCTGAATTCAAATATGTTCTTAAATTTTCTCCATCACGTCACGTTTTTTCGCTGTGGGCATAATATTTTCACGAATTTCACAAATTCACTGGAGCTACAACAAGGCATCAGGTGGAAAAATGAATTGCATCAACGACTGAATCTGGTATCTGGGAATATGAATGTCATCAATGATTATCTAGTGCAGTGCTTCTCAAACTATCTGATGTGGCGGACCGGCAGGGTTTTTTTCAATGTGTCAGGGACCGGCAAGTGAAGCAATATTCAGTAAATAGTAAAAGTAATATTCATATATTAATAATAATAGTATAATAATAGTAATATTCATATATACAGGAATAATATAATGAATACATAATAATACATAATAGAGATATTCCGGCAGTCTCCCGTGGCATGGAGTTTGACTACTGTTTCTTTCTTTTCTGGAAAATCTCCACGTACCGGTAGACGATGGCTCGCGTACCGTCACCGGTACGCGTACCACACTTTGAGTAGCACTGATCTAGTGGATAGGAAGAAAATTGTCTTTCCTCCCTTGCACATATAACCTGGATTAATGAAACAGATCGTTAGAGCTATTAATCAAAGTAGAGAATGCTTTAGATATATTTGTTCAGCTTTTCCTGATCTTAGTGAAGATAAGAAAAAGGCTGGAATATTTATGAACCTCAAGTTAGAACACTTATGAGAATTTCCTAAGGAACACGAAATCAGACAACTATGAAGATATTATGGAAAAGCTACTAATGAGCCTGTGAGATCTTGGGTGTAAGACTGGTATCAAGGTCACTATTTACATACTATTTGAGAAATTTGGCGGAATTCCTTCGGGTCAGGATTTGTTTGGTTTAAACCAAGTGTTTTTTATATAAAAAACATGTTTTTATAATTGTTTTTTTGACAGAAATGATTTTTCTCATATAGGAATGATCAAATATTTTTAGAATTAGTAAATGAGTTCATTAATGCAGTTTTAAATCTTCATAAATATTACTTTTTGATATGATTTTAAGGGTTTGCACGATATGGGAAATATTTTTTTTTACATTTTTGGTGTTTGCTGGGGAAGCATTGTAGGTGATATTTATGAGAAATCCTAAATTTTTACGACAAAACATTTGAGTTTCTATGAAAAACACTATTTTTAGAAACCTCTGAGTTAAACAAAACTGTGTTTACTCTGAAAACAAACATGAATTAACCTCCATGGACAAAACGATTTTTAGTCACTAGGTTTTCATGAATAAGGCCACTGGGTATTTGGATTTGGACTTTGCAAACATACGTGGATGTTTAAAATCAACTGCTTTCGCAATTGGAAGCTGTTTTAAAACTTCCGTTGCCTATAGATGCTACAAGGTGATATTCAAGATCCTGTGTGTACATTTTTATGATTTTCTTTTTTTTCTTTTTTAAATATTTAAAAAACTCTTGGTTAGTGGTACTAAAATATGTTTAACTATATACTAAATAACATGGTATAATCCTTTTTTTGATTTGTGTGTGCAAAGTCTATAAAAACACACAAAAAAACACAAAAAACAATGGTTTTTGTTTTTTGTGTGTGAAAAAACTCTTTTTTTCAAACCCTGCTTCGGGTTGAGTGAGGAAAAAGGAGAACGGCTCTTTCAAGATATTAAAACAATGGAAGATCGGTATCAAGCTGATGGGACTCACATATGATGGCAGATTTTTGCTGGAGCTTGATGAGAGACAACCCAGAAGGTGTACATCAGCCATGAAAAGAACATTAAAATAACTGTAATTTGACGTTGATCTTGTGCAACGTATATATACATATATATGTATGTATTTTTATGTTTTATATCCGAATTTTGTCACTGTATTTTATTTATTGTACATACATCTTGTAGTCTTCGTTATTCATTCATTATGGATATGAAAACTCTTTTGCTTACCAAAAGCATACCATATCATACCAAAAGCATTTGTTTTGATCATGACACCTTCGATATATTGGCTGATGAGAAATTTTCATAAAAATAGATACTGATATAGCTCAAAATCCTGATGTGATAGAAAATCTCCGAGTTAATTTTCTCATTCAGCAGCCCAAATTTAGTCAGAATTTGTTTTAAAGCCTTTGGCCAGAAAAATTGTGTTGACCAGTGTTATTAGTGTTGTTAATATATCAGTTGAAGTGATAGTTGTAGTTGTCATAGCGACCAGGCTACAATTATTAATACTTTGACGATGCAAATATGCCGAACACATACAATTATATACTGTGTGAAATGTGGAACCAATCACTCACTTTTCAGTGCTTAAATATTATAATTTACAAGAAATAGATAACATAGGTGATATTAAATGTCACCTGCTCTTGCTAATTCAATTTTTAAATATTCATTTTACTGTGTCTATTTGTAAAAGCAGACATAAAGAACAAAAACAAAAGATGTATTAGAAGACGGGCGCGCGGGGCATTGCAGCCCCACGCACGCCCACAAGACACAGCACACCGACACACACTACGACGCTCACGCAACGACTCCCGAAACATGACGCCACCACGTGGCACGCGCAGTCAGCAAACCGGACAATCCACCATTCAAACGCACGCTCATATACACATACAGCACCTTCACTCACGCTCATACAAAATAATCCTTCATACACAATATCCAGCACTAATCTATTACAGACACTATTATAATCACTATTATAATCAATGTGTGGAGGAGATAAATAAAGTGAAATTGAACTGTAATAAATAGAAGTGCACAGTCAGCGTGAGCAGGAAGTCAATATGCTGGTGAATGTATCAGCTGATGAGGCCTCGCTCACAATCAACCGTCAAGTGTGCATTATTAGCGCTAATATATAGTATCAATGAGCCAGGTGAAATGGAATGAGCTTGAACCATATAAATATAATAAATATTTTATATAGCAAGTCTATTAAATGTATATTTCAAGTGTATAATTTATTTATAGTCTTTTATTTATGTATATATTTATTTATTGTTGATAATCACAGTATTAATAAAAGCGGCCATGTTGTATCAATACTGTGGTACTGCGCACATCATGTGGTGTGTGAGGAAATGTATTGATTTGTCGTCTGAAGCAGGGTAGATCTTGCTATGTGATGTAGATTTTCTCTCATTCTTACTGGAAACCATCGGCAAAAAAGTGATTGAAGTTATTTCTTGGTAAACGTAATTACTCTCGGCTAAGCGAGGTACATACACACATACATACACACACTGACACAAACACACATACATACACACACACTGACACACACATACGTACATACAGTGGCAGCGGTGTATGTTTTTTACGTGTCGTGGTTTTGTGGCGAGCTGTTTCAGTGTAATGCCAATTAATGAGACACATGTCACATCACTCTGCACGAAATCCCTGCACAACTGTCTGTCTGTCTGTGTGTGTTTATATTCGAGTATATATATATATATATATATATATATATATATATATATATATATATAATTTTTCCACGGATATAGTGAGAAATAGAATAGACAAACTATTGTTGGTTTCGGATTATTTGTTGCGATAATTCTCTTCATTCACCAGGGAGTTGTGGAAAACGTTTTAACCAGCAGTTCAATGATTTATGCTTGCTCCATTTCGTCATGTGTATGTGCCATGTGTGTTGGTGTGTTTGTTCCACGGGGTGTGTGTGTATGCGCGTATGTGTGTGTGCAGGTGTTGTGCATGGACGTGCCTTGTGACAATGACGTACACCATGTGAAACGCAACATGCACCCGACAGACGCGCATACAAACGAGCCTGGTTTTGTTCTCAGTGCCAACAACGTCGGTTATATAGGCAGAAAACAACAACAACAACACAACTGTGAGCGATATTATCATCGTGTTTAATTATCCCTATGTTTTTACTCATTTTTTCATATATATTTCGTATTACTTTCTTTATTTTCTTAATATTTTATCTATTTCATTTATTTAATTTTATTTTATAATTTTCTATTGCTTTGACTTAATATTCACTTAGTTTTTTCTATTTCTTGAACTTAATTTTCATTTACCTTCTTCTATTTGTTTTAGGTTATTTTCTGAACAACCTTAGTGACAGACAAATTTAAGATAATTGAAAACTGTTCTCGTTTCATAAGAACAAAAGTTGACCCGAGTGAAAACCTGAAACATCACAACAAAACAACAAAACAACGCTAACTGAAATTCACTTTATTCAACAAACTTTCACACAACTTTTCATTTCAGAAATACATCAACACACACATACATACACACACACGCACACACACACGCACACACACACTCACGCACACACACACACACACACACACGTAATGTTGGCAGTTGACAGAAAACAGCAGGTTTATTTGCCAATTTTTCACGTGTTTTGTGCAGTAATATTTATTAGATAGTCTTGTTAATACAACATACTGGTTATAAGACCGTGTATTCTTGAAATTCTCGAGTGTGAGATCACAAATGATTTATTCTCTAGCCTTTATAATTATATATCTATTTTTTCATATTTTTGTTTTATTTCACAAAACCATGGTTCCTCTGCTGAATAATAATTATAATAATAACAAGAATATTACTGTTTTTTCATTGTTATTTGTGTGCGATGTTAGTGTGTTGTTGATTGTGTTGTGTTTGTTGTTGTTATTGCAGTCAATGAAATGTCGGCTTCATCAACTTTTGCAGTGGCAGCAGCAGTGAAATCATCAGCCAACTCGAACTATTGTTCCCCTCTCACCTCGTTCTGATTCATTCATCAATTACCATGCTGATGCATCCCACACTCACACACTACGTACTTATGTACATGCGCGTAGGTCCTGGGGTATGGGGGTATATGCTGAATATGCAATTATACCCCCGAGAATTCTGCTGAGTTCAGTTCACATTGGGCATATTGTTACTAAAATCAGCACAGCAAAAGGTAACAATACACGACAAGTGTGTGTGTATGCAATTATATGCAATATACTTTTCATTGAGGAATGTGTGTTGTAATTGACTGGGCATAAAATGGTTGAGGGTTCCATTCAATTGACTAACTGAGTCAACTTAATGCATGATGGCTGTCATCCCCCCGAGCCTCGACACAAATCCATGTACATGCTTATGTACATATTGCGCATACTTGTATATGTGTTTATCTGTACATGTGACTGCGTTTATCGGTACATGTACATGTACATCTGTACTGTATGTGTTTATATTTCTATCTGTACATGTGAAACGTAAGCCCGTCTATGAGCATTAGCTCGACGGGTCTTTTTTGCCAATTGATGCTATGTTATGTATTGAAATTGTTTATTTGTTTATGAAAATACATGGCTGATATACAAACAAATACAAAATACACTCTCAAACTCTCACTCAAATTACGAGCTGAACTGAATACACTCTCTCACACTAGTTTTTTTTAGGTATTTGCGTGTAGATGCGTGTGTGTGTTTGAAGGGGCGATTATGGTTGGTAGACTGTGTGTGATTGCTGAGCTGAAATTACGCTGTGATTTCGCCGTCCCGCTAGTGTTGTTAGTGGACACGCCATTAATCTATATTTGCCGCATAATAATGTGCAATGTCGTGTCCGTTTCTGTTGTATTGTTTGTGTTGCCATAATGTAACAACAACAACAACAAATACCACGTGACAGTATCATGGGATGCGTCTTGCATCTTCATAACATCATGTTCGCTCTAATCATGTGTGACATGTATGCATTGATTATGCATGGCATTATGCCACACGATTGCTGTATACTCGTGATGTTTGTGATCCAGCAAATGTGTAATATTTCATTGTATGTCAGGGTTAATCAGATTTGTCATATCTCTGCGTGTTTGTGTGTGTATGTGTCTATTCTTGATATGTTAGTGCCATTGTTTCTTGTGTGAATACATAGCGTGTAACAGTCAAATGCATCGTTCAGTTGAGTTCCGTGTGTTAAGCCAGTCAATGTACTGTCAATGTAAACAAGGACATTACACCATGACTTCCTCCACGGTCACGTCTTTATTACACCATGACTTCCTCCACTGTCACGTGATCATTACGCCGTGACCTCCTCCATTGTCACGTGATCATTACACCGTGACCTCCACTGTAACTACATGTATTTTGTATTTTAAACCTTTATTAAGACAGCATATTAAGGTATACGTTCCGCCGGCAGTAAGTGTTCATTATTGGCGGTCAGAAATCGTATACATTGCAGGAACCACATTGTACATACTGTTTTCTACACACGAATCAAAAATGGCAAGACACCTTTGTCCCAGTAAATATTTAGATAGTTCAGTTGTTTGTATGATGTATGGCCAATAAGAGGCGATTTAAGAGGCGATTCAGAGAAAGGTAAAAGAATGCTGCATTTACTTGAGGAAAATCCGGTTCCACCCACATTATATGGTTTGCCAAAACTTCATAAAGAGGGGGTTCCGATCAGACCGATCACATCATGCGTAGGAAGCGCTCCACACAGACTTGCGAAATGTCTTGCAACATACTTAACACCACTTCTAGGGCGTCTAAGCGATTCTCACCTAGGAAATTCGGGCGATCTCCTGCGTAGATTGCAAAGTATAAATACAGTGGATAAGACTATGGCGAGTTTTGACGTCAAATCACTATACATTCACTATTATATTCTAGCCCCGCTTCTATTCAATCTGTACATGTCTTCTCTATGTCCTATTCTCCATCGCTATTCTGTCCAGTTCCACGTCTACGCAGACCACGAACGTAGAAGAACGTATAGATATACAAATAATTATTCCTCTTCCCTTCCCCCATGCTTCGTTCTTATCAGACATTATCTCTGATATTTCTTCCTGGTGTGCCTCTCGCAGTCTCCTTCTTAACACTTCCAAATCAGAATTCTTCATTCTACATCCTCCTCGCTTAACACCTCCGCTGCTCCCTTTACCCCTATCTCAAAGTGTTCGTGACCTCGGAGTCATTCTGGATTCGTCACTTTCTTTTTCTGCTAATATTTCTGCTGTTGCTCGCACTTGTCATCTCATTCTACGTTCGCTATATCCTATCCGCCCATTTCTCGACCGTCCCTAAGCTATTAAACTTATTCATTGTTTCATCTTTTCAAGAATCAACTACTGCAATTCTTTATATTTCCATGTACCTCGCTCCTCTCTGAAAATCCTGCAGCATGTCATTAATAAATCTTGTCGTTTCGTGTTTTCTCCTTCCCGCTTTCGTCATACCTCACCCTATCTCTACAATCTTCGATGGCTTCCGATCATCCCTCGCATCCACTTTAAAATTTGCTGTCTTGTTTATAAACTTTTGCATGACCCTCGGCAACCTACATACCTCTCGCAACTTCTTACACTCTCTAATAACATTCTTTCCCGTCATCCTCTTCCTTTATCCTGTCCACGAGCCCTCAATGAATCTACCTGGTCTAGTAAATCCTTCCCTTTCTATGCTCCACGTTTGTACAACTCTCTTCCCTCCCATGTTATCTCCTCCACATCCTTATCATCGTTTTCCTCTTCTCTGCGCAATCATCTCTTTGATAAATCTTTTGATCATGACTCTCACTCTCTTACTCCTTACGCTTCGCTCTGAGTTGTCTTACCGTACCCGTCTCGCGTGATATATTTACTAGAAGTTTTCTTGTTGTTTTTTATGCTCTTTCTTACTGCCATGTTTCAATTTGGCGGTGTGTGTACATGAGTATGTTTGTGTGCGTGTGTGTGTGTGTGTGTTTTTTTTGTGAGTGTGTGTGCTTGTGGGTGTGTGTATTGTCCGCATGTTTGTTTTCCCTAAGCGTCTTACTTATTTGTTTATATGGAAAATCTCGAGATGTCTCAGTATCGTAACATCATAAGAAAAGATGCGGTATGGCTTAGATACGTAGATGACGTGCTCGTAATTGCGCCAAAATCAATTGATTTAAATATCAAGTTGAACGAGCTCAACAGGTTGTGCGAAAATGTACAATTCAAAATAGAGTATGAAAAAGAAGAAACAATTCATTTTCTCGATGTGCTAATATCCAACGCAGATGGTCAAATGGTATTTGATGTATACAGGAAACCGACTGCCAAAAATGACAAAATTCATTCCTTGTCGTGTCATTCACAGTCAATGAAATCAGGAATGATTATAGGATATTTCTTAAGGGCTCTGAGAATATGTAGTTCCGAAAAACTCAGTAATGAAATGAAAAAGATCATGCAAATATTCCAGGATTTGAAATACACATCAGCATTCATAATCAAATGCAAAAGGAAAGCGCAAAAAATACATCAAAGAAAAAAGTGTGCACTCAATACAAATAAGGACATGATAATCGTTCCAGAATCAAAGGAGTGCAGACAACTGAACACTATATTGAAGAGAACAAACTACATGCTGGTACCAACAACAGGATTAAAAATATCCGATCAACTTATGAAAAAGACAGTCAAAACATCTAGAAACACTCAAACAGGAAACGAACTAACCAATAAAGATAGCGTAGTATATAAAATACCATGTAGTGGATGCGATAAGGCTTATTACGGTGAGACAGGAAAGGGCATTGCAACGAGAATAAATCAACATCGTGCGGATGTGAGACATCACAGAATGTCTAATTCATTAGTAGTACACATTGAGGAATGTGGCAGTTTACCCAACTGGGAAAAGGTGGAAGTTGTAGCTGAATGTGGGAAAAAATCTGAAAGAAAAACAGTAGAAGCCGCCTACATCATAAATAATGTAAATATAAATAGTAGGGATGGGCATGTTAATTTAGGAACCTTGTCTTCACAATTATTATTATAAGAAGACGTAGTAATATATGTGTGTATATAGATGTATATGTATGTATGTGTATATATAAGGGAAAAAAATATGTATGTATATATATATATATATATATATATATATATATCTATATATATAAAAGAGATCCTCTGTCTGTCTGTCTGTCCCACCCTCGTTGGTCCATTTTCTATCAGCTATTACTCGGCCACCACTTGGCGTATCTGCTAAAAATTTATACCATTACGTTCAAAATGTTCTTGTATACACAATATGCTAAATTTCAAATTTTAAAAATTAAACCAAAAAAAGTTATAGCGGTGAAAAGACAAAATGAACCCTTGAAAATGCGAAAATTTTGGTCAATATTCTGAAGACTATACTTCCTAAACCAGCAATGGTACAACTATAAAAATTATACCACTGTGTATAATTTTTTTGTTCTACTCCACAAACTATAATTCATACGCAAAAATTGAATATAAAATATGTAAAATGGAAAAACATTCAATCTACATTCAAAATTTTATTAAAACTCCACGCGTCCGATTTTCTATACGTTTTTCTCTATTTCTCAAAAAATAATTATCACACATCTAAATAAATAATACCATCATGCTGGGAATTTTGTTTTCTACAACACGGTATAATTTTAATTTTCCAAAGTGTATTAAAAAAAAGTTACGGCGGTGTGAAGTGTAAATGACAAAGTCAAAAAGGCAAAATTAGCACAAAAAACGTGAATATTTTGGTCAATATTCCGCTATCTATTCCTCATAAACCAGCAATGGTACAGCTATAAAAATTATACTATTGTGTAGATAATTTTGTGTTCTACAAGAAAAGTTATAATTTATACCCACAAATGATACAAAAGCGTGTAAAATTGCCAAATTCTCAAATACATCCAAAATTACACTTGAACACCGGGTGATAAAAATTAATTCATTCTTCTATTATTTCTCAGTAGCCATTTGTTACACATAGAAATAAATTTTACCATCGTGCTGAAAATTTTTTGTTCTAAAATGCGGTATAATTTTTTATTTCCCAAAGTGTATTTGAAGGAAGTTACAGCGGTGTAAATTCAAAAACACATATTTCCAATTGGACAGCTATTATGCGCACTTGCGATTACACAGGAATATACACCGATTAAATTTCACTGAAGCCCAATCACAATTAAGAATGCATCATATTAGCTCCAAGCATGGATGGTGTGGTTTTATTGGGTACAGTTTAATTAATGCTACACTATACTGAATAGAAAGGCTATATTGTCCTCAATATTTACACATGAATTGTTCCGCCCGACGGGCGGGTAAAATACTACTGGGAACAAAGTTAACTACTGAATTTTACTGTATAATTTAATTGGTTTAATTTCAAGTTGCATAAGCTTAAGTTGCATAAGGATATGGGTTGTGATATCATGCAATGCCAACTATATGAATATGCTGTTTTAGCGGACGCATAAATCTGGAATTATAGAATAAATTCTGGAAATGAATATTATTAATGATATATATATATAATAATATTATAAATGAATATTAGAATGAATTCTGGAAATTTATAGAATAAATTCTGGAAATAAATTCAATAAATATGGAATTGTATTATGTTTATTGTGTATTGTATGGTATTGTATCTTGTACTATATATAATTGTGTGTGCGTGCATGTGAATTTGTGTGCGTTCGTGGGAGTGTGATTTTGTGTACGGTGTTGTGTGCGCGCGCGGAGGTAGCTGCGTCACACAAGCGCGAGCGATGAGTGCATGCATGCGCGGGTGGTATCCGCCCTGAGTCAACGGTCGCTCGTGCATGCTGGGCAGTGCGTTACTGGTGAAGTGAGAGTGTGGTGTTTGTGCAGTGGTTTAGAGTGTTGTTCGGTGGAGAGAGTAGTATTTAGTGCATTGTGTTGCGGTTTGATCGTGTGGAATTGTGCTTTCTTGTTCTTTTTTATTTTTCGTGCTTACATTCAAATACAAGCTAACCGGCCCTTCGAAAAATGGAGTCTTCATCTGGTTTCGACGCTCGCGTGATACCAGAATTTGATGGTCAGAGTGACATTGTGGAATGGTGGACTCGCACGGAGATGATGTGTCAGCTCAAAGGCGTCGATGTGATGAGCGTAGTGCCACTACGTCTCTCAAAAGGTGCGTTTGTTGTGTGGTCCCAACTGCCGGATGAAATTCGCCGTTGCGCGAAAGGAACTCGCAGCGCTTTGTTCTCGGCGTTTGGAGTGGACAGATTCCGTGCATACGCCCTGTTCACCAGTCGTCGTCTGCAAGAAGGTGAGTCGCCTGACGTATATTTGGCAGACTTAAAAAAGCTTGCAGTTTCATTCGGTGGCGTATCCGATAATCTGCTGATATGTGCATTTGTAAATGGCCTACCCGAGCACGTGGCGACCAGTATTCGTGCAAGCACAGTGTCAGAGTCTCTGTCGCTGAGTGATATTACGAGCAGAACTCGCATGGTGTTGCAAACGACAAAAAGCCCGCCGAACTGTCTAGCCGCCAATGCCGGGTCGCTTTCACCCCGAAAATGCTATATTTGCAATCAGACTGGTCATTTGAGTAGAGAGTGCCCCAAAAGGAAATATCGGATGCGATGTTACAATTGTTCCAAGTTGAGTCACATGGCGAAGGACTGTCAGGGAAACGAGGAAGGAGAGGGTTCGTCAGCGCCAGCACCCTCTCCTCAGTGAGCAATGAGGCGCTTCCTTCAGTCACTGTGTTTATTGATCAACGTGAGTCTTGTGTGCTTGTTGATACCGGTTGTTCTCGCTGTATTGTGTGGAGTGGAGTTTGTAGAGCATGGACACCAGTAACGACTCATGTGAATACTCTGGGTGGCATGAGCTTCGACTGTTCGGGTGTTGGTGAATGTTGTGTGAGTGTCGAGAAACAGTCAGTTGTTGTAAAAGCCCTTGTTGTGCAGCACAAGCCGATGGGATATGATGCGATTCTGGGAATGAACGCCATATCAGCGCTGGGGGGTGTTTGCGTACGTGCTGACGGTGGGGTGCATTTTCAAGTGAGTACCAAGGCTGCATACTGTGCTGCGGCTGGTGATATTGTTCAGTCAAAACCTGGACATGAGGCACGGTTCGATGCAGCTAAAAACATGTGGACTTGCAAGTGGAAGTGGTTTGACGACCACGAGCCGCAGCGTTTGACAAACGAAACTGCACAATATCATGTGAGGCAACACGCCAAGGAGGCATTCGACAGAGAGATCAATGAGTGGATCAGCAACAAATGGTTGATTCCCTATGATGATAGTGTACATGGGCCTGCCCGCTGTTTGATTCCACTGATGGCAGTAACCCAAAAGAACAAGAACAAAGTGAGACCGGTCCTCGATTTCCGAGAATTAAATAAACACATTGACACTCGTTCTGCAGATGCTGACGTATGCAATGAGAAGCTGAGGGAATGGCGGATGAAGGGAGACAATGTGTTTATCATGGACCTCAAGAAAGCCTACCTGCAGCTATCAGTTGACAGTTCATTGTGGCCTTTCCAGACGGTGAAGTTCAATGGTGTGTTGTACTGCTTGACCAGGCTTGGATTCGGGTTGAGTGAGGCGCCCATGATCATGCATACGGTGGTCGACTCGGTGATGGCACAGAACGACCAGATAAGACGTGGGACATCGGCATATGTTGACGATGTTCTCATTGACGGAAACATTGTGTCACCCGAAGCGGTGAAGGAGCTCTTTGCCAAGTACGGCCTTGAATCGAAAGAGATTCAAAAGCTCTCTGACGGAACCCGAGTGCTCGGCTTACACGTGTTTTCGTCAGAGTCTGGCAAGCTGATGTGGAAAAGGGACAATGCCGTGGGTGAGTGTCCGGAACAGCTCACGAGACGAGTCGTGTTTTCACTATGCAGCACTGTAGTGTCGCATTATCCTGTCGGTGGCTGGCTGCGAGTTGCCGCTTCGTACATCAAGCGACTTGCATCCGAAGCGACAAACAGCTGGGACGAACCGATTTGTGACTCGGCACTCCAGAGTCATGTGAACGAAGTGATGTCGAGACTACAGCATAGCGATCCCGTGAGAGGCGTGTGGAAGATCGATGGTGATTCGGCGAATGTATGGGTAGACGCCAGCAACATTGCCATTGGTGCGTTGGTTGAGGTAAATGGCGAGACAGTGGAGGATGCTTGCTGGTTGAGAAGGGACAGCCACCACATAAACCTCAGTGAGCTAGAGGCCGTGATAAAGGGGCTTGGACTGGCGATCAAGCTAAAATTTCGAAAAATTCGGCTTTTCACAGATTCATCCACGGTGCATGTATGGCTCAGGGGACTCCTAACGGCAAAGGAGCGTGTCAGGACCACTGCCTGTAGTGAGCTGCTGATCAGGCGCCGACTAGAGATCATCGGTGGATTGTTGGACGAGTACGACCTGACGGTTGAAGTAATGAAGGTGGCGTCTGAGAGGAATAAAGCAGATTGCCTGACTCGTGTGCCTGGTCACTGGTTGAAACAGGACAAATCAGTGTGTGCCGCAGGTGCTGAACCGACTGACGTGCGTTCTCGCATCAGGCAGATTCACCACGACGCCGGACATCCGGGCATCCACCGAACGCGGTACTTTTGCCGGAGGAAAAAGCTTTACGTGAGCAAGCGGGAAGTCGCAGATGTTGTGAGGTCGTGTGACATCTGCAATTCGATTTGCCCGGCGTCAGTGAAATGGAGACACGGGAAACTGAGCGTGAATCAAAACTGGCACCGACTGGCAGCAGATTTTGTGCATGTGCGTAATTTATTGTATGTGTCTGTCATCGATTGTGGTCCTTCGAGGTTTTCTCTCTGGCGCAAGGTTCGCAGTCGCAGCAGCGATGAAGTGGCGGACATTTTCGATGATATTTTTAGTGAGCGTGGACCCCCAAATGAGATACTTCTGGACAACGACACGTCTTTTCGTGGACAGTCTTTTGTGCGGGCGATGGAACGTTGGGGTGTGAGCATTCGCTATCGGTGTGCTTTTCGCCCAGAAGGAAACGGCATAGCGGAGAGGTCGCATCGGACTGTCAAGACCATTGTGGCGAGGAAACAGTGCAGCGTGAGAGAGGCTGTGATGTTGCACAATTTGACGCCAATGGATGACGCCGGTCGCAGACCTGTTGATGGTGTGTATCGATACAGAGTACGAATGCGTGACGAACTCCCGCGACAGCGCAGCACATCTGTTCGTGGCTGCGATTATGAGGTCGGCGATCCTGTCTGGGTGAGGCAGCGCGGAGACCGGTGTGATGCTGTCGGTCGCAGGGGTACCGTCACAAGTGTCGTGTCAGACCTCGTTGTCGCCGTCGATGGCATCAACAGGCACGTGGGTGATGTCAGACCACGGGCGGAGACGGAGAACGGTGGCGGCACGAACTCATTGGTCGAGGCGAGCGGTGACGTGGCGGACGACGGCGAGCCTGCCGTCATGGTGTACGGTGAGAGGACTGCCGGGACTGATCCGGCGAGTAGCGGTCAGCAGCAGACGCGACCACAGCGACAGAGTCAGCGTCCGGCGCGGTTCAATGATTATGTTGTGTTTAATTCTAATCGGGCATAGTGATTCTTAGAATCAGGGGGATATGTATTATGTTTATTGTGTATTGTATGGTATTGTATCTTGTACTATATATAATTGTGTGTGCGTGCATGTGAATTTGTGTGCGTTCGTGGGAGTGTGATTTTGTGTACGGTGTTGTGTGCGCGCGCGGAGGTAGCTGCGTCACACAAGCGCGAGCGATGAGTGCATGCATGCGCGGGTGGTATCCGCCCTGAGTCAACGGTCGCTCGTGCATGCTGGGCAGTGCGTTACTGGTGAAGTGAGAGTGTGGTGTTTGTGCAGTGGTTTAGAGTGTTGTTCGGTGGAGAGAGTAGTATTTAGTGCATTGTGTTGCGGTGTGATCGTGTGGAATTGTGCTTTCTTGTTCTTTTTTATTTTTCGTGCTTACATTCAAATACATTTTTTATTTCCCAAAGTGTATTTGAAGGAAGTTACAGCGGTGTAAATTCAAAAACACATATTTCCAATTGGACAGCTATTATGCGCACTTGCGATTACACAGGAATATACACCGATTAAATTTCACTGAAGCCCAATCACAATTAAGAATGCATCATATTAGCTCCAAGCATGGATGGTGTGGTTTTATTGGGTACAGTTTAATTAATGCTACACTATACTGAATAGAAAGGCTATATTGTCCTCAATATTTACACATGAATTGTTCCGCCCGACGGGCGGGTAAAATACTACTGGGAACAAAGTTAACTACTGAATTTTACTGTATAATTTAATTGGTTTAATTTCAAGTTGCATAAGCTTAAGTTGCATAAGGATATGGGTTGTAATATCATGCAATGCCAACTATATGAATATGCTGTTTTAGCGGACGCATAAATCTGGAATTATAGAGATGACAGGTTTCATTGTTTTGATAGTGTTACACTTCTGAATTATTACACACGAAGGATGGGTGTGAACTTGAGCAGTGTTGAGGAAAAAAACTTCGCCAATAATTAAAACAAGAATTTACAAATTTATATTTTTCTATTGGATAAGCTTTTTGCTTTTTGATTCATTATATTCTATTTATAGTTCCGCACGACGGGCGGGTTTAAATACGGGGCAGTTCGAGGGAAAATGTTTTAGCACATCTAAAATAAAAACATTCACATTTAGAATTTCCTATTGGTTAAGACTTATTATGGGTTTACTTTTTATTTTTTAATTTCTAATCATTTTTTATCAATTCAATATTCATTTTACTTTATTTATTGTTCTGCACAAAGGGCGGGTTTTAATGCTAGATGGTGATGTTGAGTTATAAATATATTTTGAAAACATTATGATAAAAAAATTAGTCATTTTTCACTGTTTTGTGTGAGAGTTCTGAATTATTCAGCACGACGGGCAGGTATAAATAGGATTTTTTTGGGGTTTACTCTTTTCTTTATTAATTCATATTTATTTTCTCTTATGAATTGAATACAAATTTAATAGTATGAACTGTTTCACACGACGGGCGGGTTTACATGCTAGAATTTTCATTGTTTTGTACGTGTTAGTGTTCTGAATTATTCCGCACGACGGGTAGGTTTAAATATGAGGTGGATTAAGGGATAATATTTTGTCAAATTTATAATTAAAATATTCACATTTAGAGTATTTATTGGTGAACGTATTTACAGGTTACATTTTTGGCTTTTAAATTTTTATACGGTTTATTCTATGGATTGAATATGCATTTTATTTTATGAATTGTTGAGCACGACGGGCGGGTTTCAATATGAGGCGGGTTAAAGGAAAATATGTTGTAAAAATGAAAATAAAAATAATTAAATTTAGACTTTTCAATTGAGTAAGATTTTAATGAGTATATCTGTTTTCTTTTTTAATTTGCAATATGTTTATGAATTAATTATGAATTTAATTTTATGAGCTGCTCCGCACAACTGGCGGGTTTCAATGCTAGACGGTGATGTTAAGTTATAAAAATATTTTGGAAACATTATGATGAAAAAGTGTAGTCATTTTTCATTGTTTCGTGTCTGAGTTCTGAATTATTCAGCACGACGGGCATGTATAAATATGAGGCGGTTTAGGCAAACTATTTTGTGAAAATGAATATAAAAATATAGAAATTTAGACTTTTTTATGGGTTTACTCCACTCTTTTTTAATTCATATTCCTTTTCTCTATAATTCATATTCCTTATGAATTGAATAAAAATTTAATAGTATGAACTGCTTCGCACGACGGGCGGGTTTACATGCTAGAATTTGCATTGTTTGTCACGTGTTTGTGTTCTAAATTATTCCGCACAATGGGTGGGTTTATATATGAGGCGGGTTGAGGAAAAATATTATGTCAAAATAAAAATAAAAATATTCACACTTGGACTTTTCTATTGAGTAAGACACATATGAGTTTTCATTTTCTTTATTAATTTGGAATATTTTTTATGAATATGATTTTTTATGAATATTAATTCCATTTTATGAATTTCTCCGCAAAACGGGCGGGTTTTAATGCTAGTATATATATATATATATATATATATATATATATATAAAGTTGATGCGTAATATACTTCAGGGTGTGTTCAAGGAAATAGTCATGAGGTTTTGTCATATATGTAGCACAATATGGAGATATCACTAACGGTTTTGCATTTGAATCACTGATCTGTTTATAGTCACTGACGAAGGTCTCAAGACCGAAACGTTTGACAAAAAGCGGCAGTCATTTGTGTTTTCTTTTCTTTCTTCATATATGTCGAAAACTTCAAGTATATACATATATACAGTCGAAACCGCTCAATGTCATACCCTCGGGACCTGCAAAAAGTATGACATTATCCGAACTCAACCTTTTTGACCATGTTTTGGCTCCAAACTTGTGTATATAAGTCGATTTATTTTTACAAGCACCAGTAATGTAAAAATTGCACAACAGACAAGCCATTGTCAGTAGCGGATCTAGCGTGCGATTTTGGGGGGCTGAATTATGTATGAGTGACTAGGTAGCGTGTAAAGGTCATGACTAGGGGTATTTTTCACACTGAAATATACACACATTCACAAACACAATAATGTGCCAATATGCTGTGATAATGCTTATATAAACAAATACCACAGAAATATATTATTCTTGATTTCCTTTAGTGAACCTCTTGGTTATGAGGAGTTGGTGCAAATATTTTTGGGGGAGGGGGGCTTCGGCCCCCCGATGACTCCTCTGGATCCACCAGTGGTAATTTTATCATGAAGAAATCGTGATCAAAGGTTTGTTTTCGTTTGCTCAGCAGGTTTTTCTCTATTTTCTCCTCAATGTTACTGAACGATGCGAGAACGGGGTGAGGTAATGGATGATCGGCCCGAGCGAATGACCTTTTAGGTTGCCGAAAAGTTGTCTTCCGGGCGGTCCTCGACCTCGTAGTCACGTCGATGGCAAGTTGGACGAGGTAACACGGCGCATTCAACTCTAAAACCGCACTACGAACGCCCCTGACGAAATGAAGACTATCACGATCAAGATCACTTGGCGACCGCTGAATAACGACTTGTCACATGACTTTTATAATATTGTTCGACCCAAATGACGATTGGCTGGTCTATTCGCGATTACATACCGACCAGCCAATCGGCAACCGGCAAGGAGTTGCGTCACTCAGGCCAGAACAGAGGAGGGAAGTGAGACAACTGACAAAGGACTTATTAAACAAAAACATACACATATTAAACATATTCCTCACAACGAAGATTGACCAAAATCCGCAAAACTGTTCTCCAAGTAAAGTAAAGTAAAGTAAATATATTTGCCACTCATCATAACATGTACACAATAAAGAAAGATAAAGCAATATATGTGGCGCATGTCCATTAAGCCGAAGCTCCTGATGGACATTTAGGATCAAAATATAGATACATGAACAATTATACACGCACAACACATACACGAACACTCATACACTTATACATACATATATACATGTTTGCATACACATCAGTGATTCATCTTCATCAATCCGATAGCTGTCAGTCGCAACAACCACCGGGCACTATTGCTGCTGCTCAAGCTGTTGTTGGCGAAAGTGTTTTTTATCTCTATTTTAACAGAGCTCAGTGAGCCAGTGTGTGCTAAGGTTTTAATTTTTGCTGGTAGATTATTATATATTTGAATGCCTGAATAAAATATACTGTTTCTGAATAGACTGGTTCTGAATTGGGGTGTAATTAGATTCAAATTTGTGTCACGCGTATTGTATTGGTTTTGCAAAGTTTTAAAGTAATGCTTGTTGCGACCGGCACGCACAGTTTTTCATTATCAACAACGAGACAACGTATTGAATAAGAAACGATATTTTGAGTACATTTGAGGAACTGAACAATGAAGAAGTAGAGTGATATTTTGGCTTGAAATGAATACACCTGATAATTCGTTTTTGTACTTTCTCTAGTCTAGTTAGAAATGATGGACATGTACATGACCATATTGGCATGCAGTATATCAAACGTGAGTAACCTAGAGCATAATATATACTAAGCATGGCCTCACTTGTCAGTTTACTCCTGATTTTGTATATCACACCGCACAAATTTGACAAGGAGCAAACAACATTGTCTATATGATTCTTCCAGTTCAGATGCTCATCTATATGAATTCCTAAAAATTTAGTACTAGTGACATTCTCGACAGGCAAATTTTCCCAATTTATTTCTGACAGTGAATTTTTCAGAGATCTATTTTGAAAAAGAATATATTTTGTTTTACTTATATTTATTTTCAAATTATTGGCTTTTATCCACTGCGATAGTTTCACTAATTCGGAGTTTACATCATTTCGCAGAGAAAGCAGGTTTTCTCCAGCCAATAATAAATTTGGGTCATCAGCATATATAACAAACTTGAATTTGGAACTAGTATTAATTATATCATTTATATATATTAAAAATAAAAGTGGTCCCAATACAGACCCCTGTGGGACTCCGGATATGATAGACTTACTAGTGGAAATTTCTCCGTTGCAGTGTACACTTTGTCTGCGATCTTTCAGATAGTTTTCGAATAAGCCCAAAGAAACCCCTCTAACACCTATATTTTCCAATTTTTCGAGGAGGATTCGGTGATCGAGTACGTCAAACGCTTTTGATAAATCAATAAAGATGCCAACTACAAACAATTTTTGTTCCAAATCTACATATATAAAAGAGATCATCTGTCTGTCTGTCTGTCTGTCTGTGTGTTTATCTGTCCCACCCTCCTTGGTCACATTTTCAGCAAGCTGCTACTCGGTAACCACTTAATGTACCCGCCAACAATTTATACCATTACGCTGGAAATTTTCTTGTCTACACGATAAGATAAATTTAAAATTTTAAAAATAAAACCAAAAAAAGTTATCGCGGTGAAAAGACAAAATGAACCCTGAAAAATGCGAAAATTTTGGTCAATATTCCTACATCTACTCCTCATAAACCAGAAATGGTACAGCCAAACAGATTATACCACTGTGTAGAGAATATTCTGTTCTACGCGATAGGCTATAATTTATACCCAAAAATTAAATATAAAATATGTAAAAATGACAAAATTTCAGTCTACATTCAAAATTATATTTAAGCTCGACGCGTCCGATTTTTTGTACTTTTTCTCTATTTCTCAGCAACTAAACATCACACATCTAAATAAATATTACCATCATGCTGGGAATTTTGTTTTCTACAGCACGGTATAAATTTTAATTTTCCAGAGCGTATTAAGAAAAAGTTACGGCGGTGTGAAGTCAAAATGACAACGTCAAAAAGGCACTGAAAAACGCGAATATTTTGGTCAATATTCCGCTATCTATTCCTCTTAAACCAGCAGAGTTACAGTTATAAAAATTATACTATTGTGTAGAAAATTTTGTGTTCTACAAGAAACGCTATAATTTATACCCACAAATGATACAAAAAACGTGTAAAATTGGAAAAATTCTCAAATACATCCAAAATTACACTTGAACATCGGGTGACTAAAATTAATTCATTTTTTTACCCATTTCTCAGGAACAGTTTGTCATACATTAAAATTAATTATACCATCGTGCTAGAAATTTTGTTTTCTACAATACGGTATAATTTTTAATTTTCCAAAGTGTATCTGAAGGAAGTTACGGCGGTGTAAAGTCAAAAGCACATATTACCAATTTGACAGCTATTATGCGCACTTGCGATTACAGAGGAATATACACCGATTAAATTTCACTGAAGCCCAATCAAAATTAAGAATGCATCATATTAGCTCCAAGCATGGATGGTGTGGTTTTATTGGGTACAGTTTAATTAATGCTACACTATACTGAATATAAAGGCTTTATTGTCCTCAATAACGTTCCGCACGACGGGCGGGTAAAATGCTACTGGGAACAAAGTAAACTACTGATTTTTTCTGTATAATTTAATTGGTTTAATTTCAAGCTGCATAAGCTTAAGCTGCATAAGGATATGGGTTGTAATATCATGCAATGCCAACTATATGAATATGCTGTTTAAGCGGACGCATAAATCTGGAATTATAGAGATGACAGAAAGTTTCATTGTTTTGATAGTGTTACACTTCTGAATTACTACACACGAAGGACGGGTGTGAATTTGAGCAGTGTTGAGGGAAAAACATCGTCAATAATTAAAACAAGAATTTAAAAATTTGACTTTTTCTCTTGGTCGTTTTTCATCCATTTTCTTTGTGTTTGTTTCGTGTTTGAGTTCTGAATTATTCCGCACGACGGGCAGCTTTAAATAAGAGGTGGGTTGTGGAAAAACATGTTTTCTAAATTGAAACATAAATTTCACATTTCGACTTTTATATTGGCTAAAACTTTCCTATGGGTTTGTTTTTCTTTTTCAATTTGAACTATTTTTTTTTATAAAATTGAGTATGAATTATATTTTATAAACTGTTCCGCACGACGGGCGAATTAAATGTATCTATAAAGAGTGGATTTAAATGATAGCGAGGTATATGATATTTTGCTAGCAGTAAATATTCCAGCGATAAAAGTAGAGTAGCTCTTAAGCAAATGATTTTGGAGAATGATGTGAACCTTTAAATATATCTTGCGATCTGATGATATATGTATTAGGAATAATACGTAGCAGAATATAGATTGCATAATATAATATCGGCTGTAATATCAAGGGCTGTAATATCGGTGTAATCCAAAAAATAACAACTGTATGAATATGATGCATTATTGGAAGCATAATCGGGAATTATGAGATAATATGATAATGGTGTATAATTATATCGCATTATGCAGCAAATGTGAATTTAGCTGCCTTACAGTTTGGTTCCGATACTATATTGGCAGGTTGAGAGAAAAGTATTGGTGGGCCGCGTGTTTGGGACCCCTGGGGTAGATAATCTCAGTTTTCTGATTACAAATTATGATCGCATCAGTATATTTTGTGATCACAAACTAGTAAGTTAAATCACCTCAGACTAGGCTGAGAGCGGTCAAGATTGGATGGTTGGGCTGGGTTGGGTAGGTTTGACTCAGGTTATATTGGGTTTTAATGATAGCGGAAAATATATAAATTTTAGCAATAATATTATAGTGGTAAAAGTGAAATAGTACTTAAGCAAATGATATTGTGGAATGATGTTAAGTAATAAATATAGTTTGGAAACATTCTGATGAAAAGATTTCATCATCTATCATTGTTTGTTTCGTGTTTGTGTTCTGAATTATACCACACGACGGGCAGATTTATATATCAGGCGGGTTGAGGGATGATATTTGTCAAAATAAGAACAAAAATATTCACATTTAGACTTTCCTATTGGTTAAGATATTTATGGGTTACATTTTTTGGTTTTCAATTTGTATTCATTATATTTTATGGATTTGATATGAATTTTTTTGTATGAATTGTTCCGCACGACGGGCGGGTTTAAAAAAAGTATTTTTAGTTCATTTTTTCAAATGGTTCATTTAAAAAAGGTATTTTTTTTAATAAAAATGCTCCGCGGGCAGCAACTATAGACAATAGAACGTTCAATTTACCCTGTAGAATTAATCCATACACATAACCAATGGATTTGACTTCAAATATGAATTTTATTGTATGAATTGTTCCGCACGACGGGCGGGTTTAAAAAAGTGTTTCCATTTTTTAGTTCATTTTTTCAAATGGTTCATTTAAAAAAAGGTATTTTTTTAATAAAAATGCTCCGTGCTTCGGGCAGCAACTATAGACAATAGAACGTTCAATTTACCCTGTAGAATTAATCCACACACAAAACCAATGGATTTGACTTCAAGATGCAGAACGGATCGTGTTCGAGTTCTGAATTATTCAGCACGACGGGCGGGTTTAAAAATGACTCAGGCGGACTGAGGGGAAAAATTTTGTCGAAATAAATATAATTAAACTTATAATTTTCAATTGATTAATATTTTTATGAGTGTACCCTATTTCATTTTTATTTTTCCATATTTTTTTATGAATTGAATATGAATTTCATGTTATGAATTGTTCCGCACAACGGGCGGGTTTTAATGCTATATATATATACATAAAGAAGAAATTATCTGTCTGTCTGTGTATGTATGCTTGAATATGAGGTGACATAATTGCGCTGGTTCATGGTTCGCTGGTTCAATGATCAGGTGCTTGAAACGCAAACGAAGCGATGGCTCATTTTTATGAAATAAAAATGTCCCGCGGGCAGCAATAAAACGTTCAATTTCACCGTATAGAATGAATTCATATACAAAACTAATGGATTTGACTTCAAGAACCAGAACGGATGGTGTTCGAGTTCTGAATTATTCCTCACGTCGGGCGGGTTTAAATATGAGGCCGGTTGAGTGAAAATATTTTGTCAAAATAAAATTAAAAATAGTGAAATTTATACTTTTTAATTGATTAAGGTCTTCATGAGTTCGCCTTATTTATTCTTAATTTGCAATATTTTTATGAATTGTTCCGCACAACGGGCGGGTTTTAATGCTAGTAATTATATATATTATTAACAAATTCTAGGATGGCAGTTTCTGTAGAATGGTCAGAACGAAATCCATGCTGATGGTCGGAGAGCATTTTGTATTTTTCCAAGTAGTTTTTCAGTCGACTAGTAATGATTTTCTCAAATACTTTGCTGATTGCTGGAAGAATTTAGATGGGGCGGTAGTTGTTTATGCAATCCCTTGATCCTCTCTTATGCACCGGAATTATTTTGGCATGCTTGAGTAGTTTCGGAAATATGCCTGTTTTAAATGATAAGTTTATTATGTATGAAAGTGGGACAGAAATGACTTCGGAGCAGTGTCTCAGTACCTTTGGTGATATACCATCTATGCCCTCGGCATCAGTGGATAATGACTTTAAATATCTGTTGACTTCCATACAATCAGTTGGTGACATGTAAAATGAGAAGTCTGGTGATGTATCAAAATATTTCCTATGTTGTTTAACGGAGTTGTACGCAGCTGATTGACTTACCTGTGAATTGAGAAAATGTTGATTGAATGTGTCACTTACCCTACCATTTGGCGATGCTACATTTATATTTTCGGTTGAATTGTAATTATTCGGGTTCAATATGTTTTTTATCATTTTCCATTGTGTCTTTGGGTTTCCCTGTGACTCCTTTAGCTTGCTATTGTAGTAATTTCGTCGAACATTCCTCAACACACTAGTCAAGTTGTTTCTGTATTTGCGATATGTTTCACCGAAAGTTAGCGGCTGTTTACGTGCCAGCTTCTCTAACCTATTCCGTTCCCTTATACGTCTTTTAAGATCAGAAGTCATGTATGGGCTTACAGTGTTCTTTCTTTTGTTGGTGATATATTTCACAGGAAAACATTGTTCATACAAGTCAGAAAATTGAGTGAAAAATATTTTGTATGCTTCATCAGGACATCGTCTCGTTACTACTTCTGTCCAGTCAATTTGAATCAGTTCAGTATACATCGTTTGAAGGGATGATTCATTTATCACTCTTCTATAATAATAAAGCTCAACGTACGTGTGTGTGTGTGCAGAACGGCAAATTGTTGTATATATATTGGTGTGTGTGTCTGTGTGTCGATATGCCATGACTCACGTGCATTGCAGCGAGCGTTTGCAGCGAGCGTTTGCAAATGCCCAGTGGCGTGCAGAGTGCGTAGTAAAACAGAGTGCTTAAATAAGTACATTTTCGTGCATGTGCGTGTTCCACAGGCGTTTTTCGAGTGGATATGTGTAGCATACCAATATTGTAATTGTAATTAACATTCATTTTTCTATTGGTGTTTGTTTTTCACCATTATTCTACACACTGCGCCATTCGGTTGAGCGATTGCTAGAAACGCCCATGCGAGATTGCCACCTCAGGCACACACACACTCACATACACACTGACATACATGCACACACACACACACATACACACTGACATAGATGCACACACACACACACACACATACACATACAGGTACACGTACACACACACACACATACATACACAGTGTACAGAACGGCACACTGATGTATATATTGGTGTGTGTGTCTGTGTGTCGATATACCATGACTCACGTGCATTGCAGCGAGCGTTTGCAAATGCACAGTGGCGTGCAGAGTGCGTAGTAAAACGGAGTGTTTAATTAAGTACATCGTCGTGCATGTGCGTGTTCCAGAAGCGTTTTTCAAGTGTATATGTGCAGCTTACCAATATTGTAATTGTAATTATCATATATTTTTCTATTGGTGTTTGTTTTTTACCTTTATTCTACACACTTTTGTCATTCAGTTGAGCGATTGCTAGAAACTTCCCTGCCAGATTGCCACCACATCTTTTCTGCGAACTGTTCTTGCATAATTTTGCAATTCTTCCCAGGAATTGCACACACGATACCGTTTTGCATTTTGTATTGGTATGTGTGTCCGTGTGCCGAAATTCTATGAACGAACACGTGTGCAGCCAGTGTTTGTATGCGTGTGCGTCTGTATGTGCGATGCGAACGAGGAGCGAGCCTCGGCGAGGGAGTCCACGCAATGGATTCCCAAGGATGCGTTAATACCTCAGAATTTGGCACTGTTGTCCATTCAGATGACCAACTAATTGCCAGTGTTTTCCCCAATTTCACCACCCATTACCTGAATGCCGATTGAGCCGTGCAGCTTTCTGTTCTGGATGTTACTGCGAAAACCCGTTGCGGAGGCTGGACCTGCAGTGTTCCAGCCGGGGCCGTTAGGTTTTGTACAACCATGGGCACATGCTGATCATGCTTACCGCCCTGGCAGTAGTGTAAATGCTTAATTATGCGTTTGCGCCTGCGCATGTGTGAGCTTACGTTGCTGCATTTCACGTGGATTAGGCCTCCAGGGGAACCACGTAAAAAAAACGCGTCGAATGTTGATACCTCCTGGATGACGTGGAAAGTCAACATCTTACAACACTTGATGCTACTCGCAGACAACGCCTATTGCTTCAGCATCTATCGCTATTCACCGCTTGCTGTGGTGTTGCAACATCCTTAATAAAACCAAAAAAAGTTATCGCGGTGAAAAGACAAAATGAACCCTGAAAAATGCGAAAATTTTGGTCAATATTCCTGCATCTACTCCTCATAAACCAAAAATTACGTTGTATAAATTTATTAATTACGTTGTATAAATTATGTATATATACAACGTAGATGTGTGAGTGTGTGTGCAGAACGGCACATTGGCACATTGGTGTATATTGGTGTGTGTGTCTGTGTGTCGATATGCCATGACTCACGTGCATTGCAGCGAGCGTTTGCAAATGCCCAGTGGCGTGCAGAGTGCGTAGTAAAACAGAGTGTTTAAATAAGTACATTGTCGTGCATGTGCATGTTCCACAGGCGTTTTTCGAGTGGATATGTGTACCTTACCAATATTGTAATTGTAATTAACATTTATTTTTCTATTGGTGTTTGTTTTTCACCATTATTCTACACACTGCGCCATTCAGTTGAGCGATTGCTAGAAACGCCCATGCGAGATTGCCACACACACACATACACTCACATACACACTGACATACATGCACACACACACACACATACACACTGACATAGATGCACACACACACACATACACATACAGGTACACGTACACACACACACACATACATACACAGTGTACAGAACGGCACACTGATGTATATATTGGTGTGTGTGTCTGTGTGTCGATATACCACGACTCACGTGCATTGCAGCGAGCGTTTGCAAATCCACAGTGGCGTGCAGAGTGCGTTGTAAAACGGAGTGTTTAATTAAGTACATCGTCGTGCATGTGCGTGTTCCAGAAGCGTTTTTCAAGTGTGTATGTGCAGCTTACCAATATTGTAATTGTAATTATCATATATTTTTCTATTGGTGTTTGTTTTTTACCTTTATTCTACACACTTTTGTCATTCAGTTGAGCGATTGCTAGAAACTTCCCTGCCAGATTGCCACCACATCTTTTCTGCGAACTGTCCCAGGAATTGCACACATGATACCGTTTTGCATTTTGTATTGGTATGTGTGTCCGTGTGCCGAAATTCTATGAACGAACACGTGTGCAGCCAGTGTTTGTATGCGTGTGCGTCTGTATGTGCGATGCGAACTTATATGTCGTGCACACGGATTGTGCAGCATTTGCTTCAAGTGCATTATCATCATATTTGCATTGCTATCCCAGACAAAACTCAAGGCGACCGCATCACTTACAATACTACAAACGAAGCTACGAGACGCACGTAGTGCGGATCTACTAGCGACCATAACCGCACGAAGTGCGGAACTTGTCGCTAGTGTCTTATATATTTGTTTGTCTAAGTGTCTCCTGTGACCGAACACGAATTCCGATATGACTGGGAAGTGGTCCGATACATCAGTTTGGATTATCATATTTCGCATATTGTCATCAACTTCCGTTGACCAAACATGATCTATTAGTGTGGCAGTTGTTTCTGTTTTTCTTGTGGGTTCAGTTATAAGCGAGAATATGGAAAATGAATGCATAAGGTCATTAAGCTCTTGAACATTCTCATTGATTATTAATAAATCTATATTTAGATCTCCCATAATGTGGATTCTGGTGATTTTCTTTGTCTGGATTTGGAGCAGAATTTCAGATAGCTTCTCTAAGAATTTACAAATATTGCCACTAGGGGGTCTATAAATTGCCAAGAATATATGTTTTTGGTTATTTACAACAATTTCCACACCAACACACTCAAAGTAGTTTTCAGCTATTGTAATTGCGATATCTGTGTTTGAACTATATCTATTGGATACATATAGAACAACCCCACCACCATGTGTATTTCTCGTACTGTGGTGAATTCTAAAACCCTCAAGAGAGTACAAATTTATGAGATGTTCGCTTAGTCTCACTTCAGTGAAGCATACCACGTCAAGCTTATGCCAAACATCGCACAAGTAATCTTTGAAAGTTTCCATATTCTTGGGGAGTGATCTAATATTCATGTTCAATAGTGTGAATATATTTCCTTCAATGGGATCTATATCTTCAATATATCCGTATTCTGAGCTCTTGATTTGGGTGAGTTTTTCTTGGACGTAGGAGTCTACAAAATTTTCGGTATCATTGGAATTATCAACATTAGTGTGTGAATGCCTATAAACAGACATTACAATTTACTTAGCTGTACACAGTCTTGTAGACACCTCACTGCTTCCCCCCGCGAGCTCCCGCACGACCGACACGACCGTGCGTGTTACGCAGGCTGAAGACACGTGAAGAGTCCCCACCTTTACTGCCTGCTGAGGTTCACGCTCACGCGTGGGGCTGTTCGAAGGGCCAGCAATCGCTCCATTCCCCTCAGAACCAGCAGCAACTGTTTCCGCTGTCGAGTTTTCGGCTTGGACTGATTTGATGGCATGCAGGTGGTCTGATCGTCCATACCCACCAATCCCCGTATTTCGGTCCTTGATAATCAGACGCGTTTGGCGGAAATATGCAATCTTCCCTTCTTCTCTAGCTTTTTTCAGCAGGGGAATTTTCTCTTTCTTGATTTGCTGAGAGGCCTGACACAGATCATCATTCATATAAATCTGTGTCCCCTTAAGTTTCGCTCCATTTTTGATTACAGTGGTTCGATCCCGGTACGTCTTGAAGCGTGCAATTATCGGCCTGTTGCCATTGTTCCGGTGTGGCCCAACTCTTTCAGCCACATCAATCTCCATGCTTGGCAGTTGCAGTTTTTCCTCAATCATTTTCGTTACAAGCACAGTAGTTTGTTCCATAGTTTCCCCCTTGGGCTCCTCCAATCCAGTAATTTTCAAGTTGTTCATTCGGCTTCTGTCTTCCAGTTCACGCACTGCTGTTTTGCTAGCTGCCAGTTCCTGAGTGAGGAGGTTGATCTTTTCTTCGTCTCTTTTTCTCTCGTCTTCATAGACATGTAGCTTGCGCTTGAGGTCGTCAACTTCATCCTGGGTATACTCCAGACTCTTTCTGAGCTCTTGTACAGTTTCCAGGCATTTCTCAGATTTTGCGTCAATAGTTTTCACGCAAGCTTCCAGAGCAGCGCGAAATGCCTGCTCCTGCGCTCGCAGTAGATTACTTGACGAATCGCTCATTGACAAATTTCCCGAATCCATAAATTCCAAATCCAAGTAAATTAACGGTAGTAAAAAGTAAATTAATTAAGTAAATTAACATAAATTCCAAATCCATAAATTCCCGAATCCAAGTAGGTGCGAATGACACCCATAGCCGCATGCGCCTCCTTCGCGGTGGGAGGTGGCACGTCAGTCCCACTGGCACCATCAGCCGCCATCGTCTCCTTTGCCTCTCACTGCGCTGACGATCTCAGCATCACTCAGCTCGCCGTAGCACTACACTTCTGCATTCAACGCCTCACCCATCTCTGCAGGATTGCTGGATCTCCTGCGCTTCCTACTCAGATGGCTGCTCGTCACGGCAATGTCTGGAATTTCTTTCTCTTTCCTCCTGATTTTTGCGATTGTTCCCTGGTCGCAGCCGGGATCCTTCATAATGATCGTTTATTTCTTGCCAGCTTTGAGCTGGTCCAAGATTTGCAACTTATCCTGCAGTGTGAACTCAGTACGATTTCCCATCACTGCTGCCACAATCACTACACACAAAGACTGTTTTTGACTGAATGGACAAAAAAACATGGACTGGTTGACCACATGGGTATGACAATAACCGATGTCATTTGAATAGACAAATTTCATTCTGGACCACAAAAAGTATGACATGGTAAACAAACATTTATTTAATATAGCGCACAAAATAATTACAAGTGCACGATAGGCAAAATACGACTGAAGCAAGTGGAAAAATTGGCTCGACTGCTCAAGTTGGGTAAAGTATAAACATGCAGCGCAGAACAGAAACACAAACATGTAGCAATTATGAGTCCGGAATATGTAACGAAATATGCAAAAGAGAGATGAATCATATAAAAAAATCAATTAAATCAATATCAATAGGAAAAATCAATCAATCATAATTGCAAACAAGTAAACTTATGAAGACTCTGAGACCAAAGATAGGAAATGTTTGTGGAGTTCAGAGGAGAAAGATGAGCAGTATTTCATTCGGAGGAGGAGAGAAGGAAGTGAAATAAAAATGCGGGGTACATAAAAAAAAGATTTCGCAGACCAAGTGGACTGGTTCAACGCAGGGGGACAGATTAGAGGAGTAGGATGGCGACGTGAAGAACTCTCTTGAACCAGAAGTAGTGAGCGTAGATAGGAAGGGGGTGAAGGGCAGTGAAGTATTTTGTACACCAAACAGCAAATTTTGAAGCGAATTCGGAAATGAGCAGTGAGCCAACCAAGGCGGCGAAGGTGAGCTGAAGTGGCCGTTTTGGGTGGAAGTTTAAGAACGAAGCGACAGGAAAGGTTGATAATGGATTGTAGATGGCGGATACTTTTGAGGGGAAGGTGAAAAAACAAGGAGTTACAGCAATCTAGGCGAGTAAAAATGTAAGAATTGACTAGAAGACCAGCCGAAGATTCGTCCAAAAGAGAACGTATGGGATAAAATTTTCGGAGAATGAAGCGGCAAGAGCGAGTGACTTGAGAAAAGTGTTGATAAAATGATATTTCACCCGGCACCCTGTTGACACCGGCATCCCGATCTGATAGTCTTTGGTGGAGCACCGCGGCTACTCCACAAGCAGCCACCATATGACCTGTTTCAACCCGTCATGTATGACCTGTTTCAACCGGCGACGACGCCAGTTATTTATTTGTAACGCCTTAACGAAACCTCGACGCAAAATCACGTGATCTTGCTGACTGAACCTCTCCTGCCACAACATCAGCTATTCGTGTGGTTGTAGCTTGGTTGCTTAACCAGCCAGAGTTGCCATGTGAACAGGTAGACATAAGTGATACACCATATATCCCGATACTGGATGATCCTTTCACAGAGACAGAATTAAGGCAGAGCCTGAAAAAGTCCAAGTCGAACAAAGCTTTCAGCGGAATTTGCCCTGGAATACTCAAACATTTACCAGTCGCGTGGATCTTTTTCCTACTGGCATTGTTTAATATGATATTCTACTGTGCTTCCTATCCAGTATCGTGGTGCTACAGTAAATTAACAGTTCTGTACAAGTCTGGAAGCCGATTAGATTGTGGACACTCGTGGAATTAGTGTGATGGACTCTATGGCGAAGATATATGATACAATGCTAACCGAAAGACTAAAATTGTGGTATGACATCGACCCATGCCAGGCTGGCGCACAAAAGGGTCGCGGGTGCATTGAGCATATCCTAGCATTGAGGTTGTTATGCGACTACGCACAATTCAAACACCGCACATTATACATAATATTTGTTGATTTCAGCAGAGCGTATGACCGAGTACCAAGGACAAAATTACTGGAGAGACTTAAACAGATGGGATGCGGCAGACACATGCTGAGCACTATTGCCAGAATGTATTCATGCATCACACAAATGTTAGGCAGAGCGGAGATAAGCGCTACGATAGGAGTGCGTCAAGGAGCACCCTCCAGCGGACTCTTGTGCTATACATCGACGAGATGGTACGCATGCTGAAACAGACCTGCCCACCTGACGACTACCTGGCCACGAACCACGCATTATTGTTCATGGATGACACGGCCATCCTAGCAACTAGCCTGGAGACATGCATCAACAAACTACATTGTTTAATGCGTTTTTGTAAGAAGAGCGGAATGGTTATTAACAAGGAAAAAACTAAGTTGATGGTAATAAATGGAGACAAAAACATACATCACACCGTAAAAGTGCAGGATATAGAAATTCAAAGAGTTAAGGAATATAAATATCTGGGGGCGTGGTTTGTTGATTCATGTCAGATGAACGATGTGTTAAAAGAACATGAGGTAGCCAATGAAAGAACGGCAAATAAGTTCGCAGTGTTCTCGGCAGCAAACACGTTGATGCCGTACTATGTGAAGAAAAAGGTGTTTGACGCAGCCGTTGTGAGCGCATTAATCTATAGCAGCGAGTCATGGCTATCGAACAACTGCAGACGACTGGAAAAATACTATAATAAAATGGTAAAATGTTTACTGGGGGTGAGACAAAACACAAGTACAAAACTTTGTTTAATAGAAGCAGGAGTTCCACCGTTAGAATATATAATTAAGAAGCAGAGGAAAAAATGGCTATGTAAATGGGAAAATACCACAATAAAGATACCCTTGCACGATATATATAAATTATGCGAAGAGGAGAGAACACCAGGATATAAATTTTTGACTGAAGCATTAAAATGGGAGGAGCACGAGCCACTAGAGCCAATCAAGAATAACATCCAGGCAAGAGCTACACATATGACGAAATTCTCCACATACATAAATGAACTAAACACAAAAATGAAAACACACCCGATATACACGGAAAAAGAATCGAGGACAAGAACAGACAGGCGTTTACTAGAGTACGACTAATGTCGCACAACCTACGAATCGAACATGAACAAAATGAATAAGAACATGCGCTTGCGGAAAAAACGAAATACAGACTGAACAACACGTCTTAATACGTTGTGAACATACGGCCGAACACAGAAAGGAATATGGAAACAGATTAGACTTCGAAAGTATAGCAAATCTGTTTGAAAATTGTACCAGATATGAAGTGTTATGCGAATATATATATATATATATATATAAGTGCCTTAATTTGATTAGGGAGGTAGAAATTTGAATGTGCTATGTTGTTACCGTGTTATGGTATTGCTATGTGATTTCTTTCTTTTCTGTTGATGTTATACATGTTATATGATTCTTGATATGCTGTACTCAAACTCGAGCCATATGTATTATTGTTGGACCTTGTGTCAATAAACTACTACTACTACTACTAGCAGGACGCACGAGCGATTCACATGTAGGAACCAGGTTGAGTTAGGTTTGGTTAGTTAGGAAAGACGTAGCGTAGACGTAATATCCTTAGCTCCTCACATGACACGCGGCGCATGCATAAAGTCCAAAAGATCAATGTCACGTGACCATAAGTAGATAAACAAGCTATTGCAATGAAACACGGCGACGGTGATTCAGTGGAATCTGGACTGCTCTGCTGAATCATCCATACACGCAAGATAGACACACGGCAATATATGTCTGCAATGGACGCACTCCATCAAACCCGTCATATATACGTACAAGACGTACACGCGTGTGTATGTGTGTGTGTGTGTGTGTGTGTGTGTGTGTGTGTGTTTGTGTGTGTGTGTGAGAGCTAATGTGGCGGTAAACACGACGACCAATGTTATCGGATTTTACTGGCGTGTTGGAAGAGCGAGTTCGTCGGCGCAGAGGCTGATTCTCGGAAGACCGGCCGGGCATTAGCTCGCGGGAGCTCGAGTCAAACAGTCACGATCAGTCGATACCGTATGTGTCCACTAGTACCGTGTCAACACGCACACACACATACTGAGCGGGCTCGAGTAAGTAGACATTTGGTCAACTAAATCACCATTGACCGGTAAGCGGCTAATATTCTGCCGCTCGTTTAATTGTCTTCTTCAGCTGTTCGTCTCATATTTCCATCATCGTTCAATAATTTAATATTTTATAAAGTATATTTACATTGCTGTACACAACATGAATATAATAATGTGTTTATAGCAGGCTGGCTCTTGTGTCTGCTTCTTTTCCATTGTTCTCTATTGTATATTCGCATTAATTTATGACTCGATCATTTGTGATTTACCACCCATATCTGAGTGGGTAGCCTAGTTGGCTTCATTCAAATAGACAAACATTTACCATATATTGCCATATTTGCGCAGGCAAACACTTGACACCAGACACGACCGCTTTTGACACAACCATGTCGACCACTGCTTCAAGTCTAGCTCCAATCCACCACAGAACACAACGCTGCGAGAGAAGTCCTTTGCCGCGTCGCAGGAAGAAGACCATCTTTGGCTGGACGACTGTGTCGGCAGAGAAAGGGGGTCGTCACGCACGCGCTACAAGACGTCGCTCCGACGAGGATGGAGGTAGCACGAGGACCCGAGCACAATGCGAGGTCATGGTGAGACGGGCAAGCGAAGGGGTCGTATCACAGCGCACGTTGTCGACACGAGATTCACAGCAGCGGAGGACCACACTGTCGCCCACTGCCTCACTAGTCAACGATATGTGTCGTCGCTTCTCGCTGTCAAACAGCGCGTGCAGGACGGTTGACCTAGACAGACATACTGGAGGTTTCATCAAGCACTGGCTCAAACGACACCCGGTCAGTGTGCTCAGCGAGAGATCTCGTCGTGTCACCATCCAGTGCCACGCGCTCAGTGGACACGTCAACGTACTGAAACCGCTGCGTCCGGCGTCATTGTCGCCTATCCCGTCTAAAACTCGCTCCACTTCGCTGTCAAGCCACTCGACTGCTACATTGCAGCACAGTCCAACAAGCGATGACAGTGGGATAGGACCGATGGTGCGATGGTCTGATGATGAGACGTTTGTCGATGTCAAGGCTCTTGGCGACTACCTGCAATCATACCTGGCCACTCAGGTGGCTGCCACTAAGTCCCGCACGGGCTAGACTGCTTCTTGTTCGGCTGCACGCACTTCTCATTCGCAACAGCAGCTCATTGCTCAAGTGAACCGCTTCTGGTGAGAGCAGCGCGCCCTCACGTGCGACCATTATCCACACGCTAGTTCGTGCCGGTCATATGTGAGAGGGAAACGTTTGATCGTGTTTGAATATGTCATTTGATTGTTAATTGTCATCTTCATATACTGGTTGTCTGCACAAACGTTGCCAACTCAGTCACCACATCTCTTTCTGTCTGTCTGCACCGTCTCTCTTTCTGTCTGTCTCTGTGTCTCTGTCCGTTCGTCTCTCTTTCTGTATGTCTCTGTCCGTTCGTCTCCCGAACTTCATCATTTCTAGCGAGTCGCCTGAGTTGAAGTGCGTTTTCTTACTGCATGCGAAAACAATGTGAATGAGGAATAAATACACGGGTTTGGTGGGATTATACATATCATGGTGACGGTTAATTTACACCGTGGTGTAATACGCGGCGTGCGGTCACCACGAAGCGAGTCACCAAACTATAGCACGATGCAACTTGCTCTATTCAATGATGGCCACCTTATACAACCAATGCCAGGCCAATGGTGTATATCTTCAAGCTTATTCATGTGCATGACGTGACATACCAACACACATTACATTTGAGATATATTGAATATTCATTACGCGTTCTAAATCTCGTACACAAATTGACCAGTGAGTACTGACACAGACACGCACGAGACATGCACGCGGGATGTCGGACAGTTTGATTGAATACATGATAATTTGCGCGTCACACATCATCTACAAACAGCGTGTGACAATCAACACGCCAGAAAAACAACACTACAATCACAACTGCAACACACACACAAATGATACACAGACACAATTAAAGCTCAGAGTTGATGTAAGCAATGCCATTCTCGACGCGTGTACAATAACACTCAACACTGACACCAATCAATATTCAATCTACTAGCATGCCAGCACACACATACACACAGACACACACATACACACAGACACACACATACACACACACACAAACACCGAGACACACGAGCAGTGTGAGGAGAATATTGCACGAGACAATGCTGGTTCGCCACTCGGATCACTCGTGTCAGTCACATCATGACATCACTATCACAGACTCGTATTCACCACAAATAAACACTAAACAACTCCCTCGAACAATAGCAGCGGTTCAAGTGTGTAAGCCAGTGTGTCAGTGTGTGTGTGTGTCAGTGTGTGTCATGTGCGTGTGCAAGTTCAGTTAATAAAGCTCGCGCGCGTACGTGTCAGCTGCTAGCAGGACAATAAGGTGACCAGTCAGTGACACAAACACACTGTATATGCCCCGCGCTAGTAAAACACACTGTATATGCCCCGCGCTAGTAAAACTGTGCTGAAACAGTAATAAAACTACAATGAGACTGTGATAATGATACAGTTATGAAGGGACAGTTGAGACGAGCCAGTTATCATGAAACAGTGATGATACTGTTATGATGAGACAGTTATGAGGCTGTGATGATACTATGATGAGACTGTAATGAAGCAGTGGTGACAAAGTGATGGCAAGTCACGAGCACAATACACACACACACACACACACACACCTCCTTTACAATCCACTCCTCCCCCCTTGTTCCCTCCAGCAACACAATGACAACGTGAAACAACACGCCATCGCTAATAAGCCGTGACAGACAAACAGACAGAGTAATGTGTGTGTGTGTGTGTGTGTGTCAAGCTGGATGACTTCTAATGATGTCATGCTGATCAACAGACGCACAGACAGCCAGGCAGACATGTGTCCGGATATCGTTACTGCGCCGAACACACAAACACACACGACGGCCAGTTAATGATCATCATTTGCTGATCGATTTGTGTTCTCATTAGGGGCTGCATGATAGTGATGTTTCATCAGCAAGCTGTCGATTGTGCTGCTACAATACCAAGTTACACCAGTGTGTCAGTCAGTCAGTGAGTCATAGGCGATTATGATAAAATACGACTCGATTGCTATACACACACGAACGTAGAGAAAGAGGAATGAGTTGAGCAGTTACCTGTTGTGAGGCAGCCTGTGAGTGACCTCGACTGACACAGGTCGCAGGGTCACGTGACACTGTGACCCCGCCACCACTCGCCGAACAACCAGACTGAATGAATCTGACACACACACACACACACAAATTGTGAGGCTGTGTTACGAATTGACTCTGTCTGAATGTCTGTTGAAGATTGTGGTGGAATTCACTGACCGTTTGAGAGCAGTGCGTACTCCGTCGACGTTTTTGAAGTGCGTGTGAGGCAGACGGGATGAGGCGTTATCTCCGGTCATGTCCAGTAATGATATCAACAAACACTCACCAACCTAGCACACACACACACACACACACACTCAACTAATTGTCTATCCTGTCCTGTGCTGTGTGTATTACCTCCCATAATTATATTGAGCACAACTTAGATTTTTTCAAGCTATCAAATAATTTAAATCAACATTGTTTTGAAAATATTGCGTTGACACCAGATGAATTATCCTAATAAATGTAGCCCAACGATGTTAATATAGACAAAAAGACAGAAAAACTACAAATTTTGGGCATTTTTAAGTGATCTCACATGGAATTACAGGGAGGTGATGTGTTAAACCAGCAAAAGCGTGAGCCACACAGATGACAGAGAGAGAATGGGAGAGTTCAGTACACACGTGTTGGTAGTGAGTGGGAGAGTAGTACTGCACAGAGTGATCATTGAGTGATGAGCCAGCAGTGACGTCATGACCAGTGGGCGGCGCGACAGCCAGCTTGCCGCAGTTATAATTGCACTCGAGCGTGTAGCAGCGAGTTAGCTGGGTGGCACGGTATATGGCCACGCGACCACTGCCTTCTTTACTCAGTCCATCCCTCTTGCCTCTGACACAAACACCAGACAACACAACACACACGTCACCAAGCTGTACTAAGCTGTATCAGGCTGTACAACCAATTGCTTGATGTTGACCAGTACACATGCTGGATGTTGTTGATGCTTGATGTTGACCAGTACACATTTCACACTAATCTGCGCACAATCTTACTGTCGAGAACAAATTGACATTCACATCACTTAATGTAATGCTTTATTTCATATGTCTTACGATACTTATACGTGTGTGTTAAATTGGAAACTAATGATTAAAGACCGGATGTTTAGGCACTTAGAACTGGCAAAATATCCAGGCACGATAAAACAACAAAATAGGCAAATATAGGCATTTATTAAAACTAATATAAATATGAAAATTAATTAATTATTTTTATAAAACATGCTATCCAATGTTTTTACACATAATAACCATTAGTTCAATGTTTTTGCAAGTAAAATTGTGCCCAAGATTTGACAAAAGAACGGGAAAAATGAGGAATTCATTCAACGGCTACGGACGTGATTGGAACATATTCAAAATGTGGAAGCATATTTGTATCTGTTCCAAATATCTGATCTGATATATCTGAACCAATATCAGGTTCAGATCCAACGTTTTCGCCTTCAGTGAGCTTATAATTATGGGAGTTGCACAAAATCGTAATTTTCCTTGAGTGCGCTTCTGAGCTTCACCTGTATATCACGCTCATTATCACCAGGAATTTGATTTATGCTGTGTATAGCGGAGTCCAACTATGTCAATGCGGTCTCCAATGGCTTCTGTTCTTCTAATGATGCAATCACGTGCGACAAAATGAAATTGATTGATTTGATAAGCATAAGATATTGTTGCATTCACTTGGTCGGATATACTGCTAATTTTGACAGATGCTGAACTTTCTTCTAGCTCGTGCGTTCACACTCGTAGCTCCGCTCATTCAACACACAATTCACAATGAAAATCCGCCAACCTGATTGACCGGCAAAGTCTTCGTTTATAGTTTAACAAGCGGCTCTGGCATGACAAACGCTTCTTGACTGAGCTGAATGCGTATGTGCACCACACACGGACATACAACTACAAGATCGAGTTTAACAACAGCGCAGTCATACATTCGCTATCTTTATTTTCTACTCAGCAGAAGCAACGTGAGATATTCATTCTGTTCTCAGAATGCGGTCAAGCATACAAACCGTCCAGACTTGCATCCTAGAAGACTAATGACTTGCATCCTAGAAGCTTACCGGTGTTAAACGTCAATGCAGAACAGCCAATATACGAGTCTCAAATCGGCCCAGTGAAGTTGAAATTAAGCCTGGCAGCACCATCACTGGTTACATTTCGCTTGTACAATTAGTTGATTGAAATACATTGTATTAGTTCATTTAATGCATTTTTTTGGACAAATATGCAATAATGTTTACAAATTAGCAAAATAGGCATTTATCTGGAAAACCCTTAAAATAGGCAAATATAGGCATTTATGGTATTTTGCCCGAACATCCGGTCTTTACTAATGCTATTACGTCTACCGACCATTACGCCTACACTCCATTCCCGACTACCTTTCTCTTTCTTAACAGTCTAACAAACATAGCCCAACCTAACAGGAAAATAGCCGGCACTGAAGCGTAGGCGTAATGGTCCGTAGACGTAATATCCTGGTTCTCTTAGATTTGACTGTTCCCATATATCCTACTATCAACATTGTTTTAATGCGACTACTTTTAGGAAGAGCCACTTATTTGTGGAAAATGTTTATAAGCAAACACAAAAATACGAATCAACATTGTGAGATGACAGTCATGACTGTGAGCCACTAGAACAACAACACTGTGTATTAACTCTGAGCCACTAGAACAACACTACTGTGTATTAACTGTGAGCCACTAGAACAACAACACTGTGTATTAACTGTGAGCCACTAGAACAACAACACTGTGTATTAACTGTGAGCCACTAGAACAACAACACTGTGTATTAACTGTGAGCCACTAGAACAACACTGTATCAACTGTGAGCCACTAGAACAACAATACTGTGTATTAACTCTGAGCCACTAGAACAAAAATACTGTGTATTAACTGTGAGCCACTAGAACAACAATACTGTGTATTAACTGTGAGCCACTAGAACAACAATACTGTGTATTAACTGTGAGCCACTAGAACAACAATACTGTGTATTAACTGTGAGCCACTAGAACAAAAATACTGTGTATTAACTGTGAGCCACTAGAACAACAATATTGTGTATTAACTGTGAGCCACTAGAACAAAAATACTGTGTATTAACTGTGAGCCATTAGAACAACAATACTGTGTATTAACTGTGAGCCACTAGAACAAAAATAATCTGTATCAACTGTGAGCCACTAGAACAACAATACTGTGTATTAACTACGAGCCACTAGAACAACAATACTGTGTATTAACTGTGAGCCACTAGAACAACAATATTGTGTATTAACTGTGAGCCACTAGAACAACAACACTGTGTATCAACTATGAGCCATTAGAACAACAACACTGTGTATTAACTGTGAGCCACTAGAACAAAAATAATCTGTATCAACTGTGAGCCACTAGAACAACAACACTGTGTATTAACTACGAGCCACTAGAACAACAATACTGTGTATTAACTGTGAGCCACTAGAACAACAATACTGTGTATTAACTGTGAGCGACTAGAACAACAACACTGTGTATTAACTGTGAGCCACTAGAACAAAAATACTGTGTATTAACTGTGAGCCATTAGAACAACAATACTGTGTATTAACTGTGAGCCACTAGAACAACAACACTGTGTATTAACTGTGAGCCATTAGAACAACAATACTGTGTATTAACTGTGAGCCACTAGAACAACAACACTGTGTATTAAGTGTGAGCCACCAGAACAACAATACTGTGTATTAACTGTGAGCCACTAGAACAACAATACTGTGTATTAACTGTGAGCCACTAGAACAAAAATACTGTGTATTAACTGTGAGCGACTAGAACAACAACACTGTGTATTAACTGTGAGCCACTAGAACAAAAATACTGTGTATTAACTGTGAGCCATTAGAACAACAATACTGTGTATTAACTGTGAGCCACTAGAACAACAACACTGTGTATTAACTGTGAGCCATTAGAACAACAATACTGTGTATTAACTGTGAGCCACTAGAACAACAACACTGTGTATTAAGTGTGAGCCACCAGAACAACAATACTGTGTATTAACTGTGAGCCACTAGAACAACAATACTGTGTATTAACTGTGAGCCACTAGAACAACAATACTGTGTATTAACTGTGAGCCACTAGAACAACAATACTGTGTATTAACTGTGAGCCACTAGAACAACAATATTGTGTATTAACTGTGAGCCACTAGAACAACAACACTGTGTATCAACTATGAGCCATTAGAACAACAACACTGTGTATTAACTGTGAGCCACTAGAACAAAAATAATCTGTATCAACTGTGAGCCACTAGAACAACAACACTGTGTATTAACTACGAGCCACTAGAACAACAATACTGTGTATTAACTGTGAGCCACTAGAACAACAATACTGTGTATTAACTGTGAGCCACTAGAACAACAATACTGTGTATTAACTGTGAGCCACTAGAACAACAATACTGTGTATTAACTGTGAGCCACTAGAACAACAACACTGTGTATTAACTGTGAGCCACTAGAACAACAATACTGTGTATTAACTGTGAGCCACTAGAACAACAACACTGTGTATTAACTGTGAGCCACTAGAACAACAACACTGTGTATTAACTGTGAGCCACTAGAACAACAACACTGTGTATTAACTGTGAGCCACTAGAACAACAACACTGTGTATTAACTGTGAGCCACTAGAACAACACTACTGTGTATTTGTCACTGTGAGCCACTAGAACAACACTACTGTGAATTAACTGTGAGCCACTAGAACAACAATATTGTGTATTAACTGTGAGCCACTAGAACAACACTACTGTGTATTAACTGTGAGCCACTAGAACAACAATACTGTGTATTAACTGTGAGCCACTAGAACAACAATATTGTGTATTTGTCACTGTGAGCCACTAGAACAACAATATTGTGTATTTGTCACTGTGAGCCACTAGAACAACAATACTGTGTATTAACTGTGAGCCACTAGAACAACAATATTGTGTATTAACTGTGAGCCACTAGAACAACAACACTGTGTATTAACTGTGAGCCACTAGAACAACAATACTGTGTATTAACTGTGAGCCACTAGAACAACAACACTGTGTATTAACTGTGAGCCACTAGAACAACACTACTGTGTATTAACTGTGAGCCACTAGAACAACAATACTGTGTATTAACTGTGAGCCACTAGAACAACACTACTGTGTATTAACTGTGAGCCACTAGAACAACAATATTGTATCAACTGTGAGCCATTAGAACAACAACACTGTGTATTAACTGTGAGCCACTAGAACAACAATATTGTGTATTAACTGTGAGCCACTAGAACAACAATACTGTGTATTAACTGTGAGCCACTAGAACAACAATATTGTGTATTAACTGTGAGCCACTAGAACAACAATACTGTGTATTAACTGTGAGCCCCTAGAACAACAATACTGTGTATCAACTGTGAGCCACTAGAACAACAACACTGTGTATTAACTGTGAGCCACTAGAACAACAATACTGTGTATTAACTGTGAGCCACTAGAACAACAATATTGTGTATTAACTGTGAGCCACTAGAACAACAACACTGTGTATTAACTGTGAGCCACTAGAACAACAATAATGTGTATTAACTGTGAGCCACTAGAACAACAATACTGTGTATCAACTGTGAGCAACTAGAATAACAGCACTGTGTATTAACTGTGAGCCACTAGAACAAAAATACTGTGTATCAACTGTGAGTCACTAGAACAACTAAAAAACTAAAAAACTACGTTTATGCCTACTAAAAAACTACGTTTTCGCTCTGATGACAAAGCCTGGTTCACCAACGAATGTCGCAGCGCACGTGAATCCAAGCAGGAGGCTTACCACAAGTGGCTCCAATCACGCTCAGCCGATTCATGGAATGTCTACACTGAGGCCAGACGGCATGCTGAGCATGTGTATACAGAAGCGGAAACACGTCACTCAAAGAAACTTGCTGAAAAACTAACATCTGCCAATGACGCCCACAAATGGTGGTCAACGTTGAAATCGTCAGTGTTTGGACATGACCTGTCTGTCCCTCCTTTATTTTCAGCGAACGGTGAGCTCAAAATCAACCCAACAGAGAAGGCAGAGTTGTTTATGGATTACTTCAATACCAAGCAATGTCAAGGGTCCATTCCGTCTGACGATGCATCTGTCCTCGCCCCGAAAATCAAAGGCATTGCCTTCCGATCAAAAGAAGTGGCGAAACTCATGAAAGACCTTGATGCCCACGGAGGAACAGACCCTCTGAATATGTTTCCGCTATTTTTCAAGAACACGGCAGATATTCTAGCTCCGAAGCTCAGTGCTCTTTTCAGGCGCTTGATGAAGACTGGTTCGTTTCCATCATGTTGGCGGGTTGCGAATGTCACGCCCATACCAAAAGGAACCAATTCAGCTGATGTTGCAAACTACCGGCCAATATCAATTACGCCGATTCTGTCCAAAATATTCGAGCACTTGATATCTTCCAGACTGTCCAAGTACCTGGAGAGCAACAATCTGCTGTCGGAAAACCAATTTGCATACCGCAAAAAACTCAGCACGACTGACGCTCTGCTTACTATCACGCATGAGCTCCAGCAAGTGCTAGACAAAGGCAGTGAAGCCTGGATTGTGCAGTTGGATTTCTCGGCAGCATTTGACCGTGTGAGCCACCAGGGCTTGTTGCAAAAACTGAGAAACATTGGAGTCGGCGGCCGTTTGCTAAGTGTTTTGCATCAATTTCTATCCAATCGCGTACAACGTGTTGCCATCGATGGAGCATACAGTGGCTGGCAGAGCATTGTGTCCGGTGTCCCGCAGGGAAGTGTGTTGGGTCCTATTTTGTTCAACATTTACACCGCTGACCTGTACACAACCACACGCAACCCTGTATATGGATATGCTGATGATATCACCTTGATGGCTGTAATTTCATCTCCTTCGGACAGACCACAGGTGCGTCAAACGGTCAACGACGATCTCAGCAGCGTCCTGAAGTGGTGTGAGAGGTGGAATATGATGCTGAACACTTCGAAATCTAAATGCTTGTTGGTTTCTAGGTCACGTACCGTTCAGCCTTCACATGGAGCTATCCTCATAAATGACGCCCAACTCAACGTGTGTGATGAGCTCAAAATATTGGGAGTACATGTAGACTCAAAGCTGACGTTTGAGAGTCACATTCGGAAGCTAGTTTGTTCGGCATCGCGGAAACTGGGAATTATAAGAAAGGCATATCGGATGTTCGGTAGCAGCACAATCTCAAAAAGTTGTTTTCGCTGTTTCATTTTGCCAATTCTGGAGTACTGCGCCCCCGTGTGGTCTTCTGCTGCGGATTGTCACCTCAATCTCATCAACAGAGTTGTTAGAACTTGCAAGTTCCTCTGTGGTGACTTGGTTCTTGGTGATCATTGCCATCGTCGAAAGGTCAGCAGCGTGTGCATGCTGTACAAGATCAAGCACAACGACCATCATCCGATGAGCAAGTCAATTCCTGATGATTTCGTGGCAGCAAGAAGCACACGGTTTACATCCAAACAGCATTCCCAGTGCATGGCTCCAATTCGTTGTCGTACAAAACAATTCCAAAGTTGCTTTCTTCCGGCCACTGTGTCTACTTGGAACACGTTGAAGGAGGAGGCTTTCTCGCAGAACAATTTGAACAAATTCAAGGCCAAAGTAAATGAAATGCTACTGAGAGAGCGGAATTGACTGTTGAGTCTTATTAATTGTATATTTATTCATATTTATTGTTATTTATTCATGCTTATTGTTATTTATTTTCTATTTATTTATATTTATTCCTATTTTACTCTCTATTTATTACTATTTATTATTGGTTGTTGTTATTTATTAAATTATACTTTTACTCAGTGTTGGCTGTTGTTGTTTATTGAATCATACTTATTGTTGTTGCTGTTTATTGAATCATATTTATTGTTGTTGTTGTTTATTGAATCATATTTATTGGTGTTATTGTTTATTGAATCATATTTATTGTTGTTGTTTTTACTTATTGAATCATATTTATATTTATTGTTGGATGTTTCTTATTGAATCATATGTATTGTTCTTGATTGTTATTTATTACTTATTTGTTAATATTTATTCTTATTTATTGATGGCTGTTATTTACTGAATCACATATTTATTGTTGATTGTTATTATTTATTGAGGAACGTGGGCGGAGTGACATTATGGATTGTTATCGGATGATGGTTAATTATTTATTGTTATTTATTTATTATTTTCTTTCCAACTCTCATTCTAGACTTTTTTCTCTTCGAACTCTCTTTCTCTCTGAATCTTTTGGGCGCTTCCGGTACATGGGGCCACCTTAGGGTGGTAATAGTGCTTGCACTCTTCCCATGCTACTGGATTTGCCTGTAATTAATAATAATAATAATAACAACAATATTGTGTATTTGTCACTGTGAGCCACTAGAACAACAATACTGTGTATTAACTGTGAGCCACTAGAACAACAATACTGTGTATTAACTGTGAGCCACTAGAACAACACTACTGTGTATTAACTGTGAGCCACTAGAACAACAATACTGTGTATTAACTGTGAGCCACTAGAACAACACTACTGTGTATTAACTGTGAGCCACTAGAACAACAATACTGTGTATTAACTGTGAGCCACTAGAACAACAATACTGTGTATTAACTGTGAGCCACTAGAACAACAATACTGTGTATTAACTGTGAGCCACTAGAACAACAATACTGTGTATTAACTGTGAGCCACTAGAACAACAATACTGTGTATTAACTGTGAGCCACTAGAACAACAATACTGTGTATTTACTGTGAGCCACTAGAACAACAACACTGTGTATTAACTGTGAGCCACTAGAACAACAACACTGTGTATTAACTGTGAGCCACTAGAACAACAATACTGTGTATTAACTGTGAGCCACTAGAACAACAACACTGTGTATTAACTGTGAGCCATTAGAACAACAATACTGTGTATTGTTGCAACAATACTGTATTAACTGTGAGCCACTAGAACAACAATACTGTGTATTAACTGTGAGCCACTAGAACAACAATACTGTGTATTAACTGTGAGCCACTAGAACAACAACACTGTATTTTTCACTGTGAGCAAAAATCAAAGCTGACCTGATTGAAAAAGACACCACCTAACTGACGTAATTCAAGAATATTGAGCAATTAGAACAATAACACTTTTTTGGTTAGCTTCCAGTACATGAGGCCACCGCATGGTGGTAATAGTCATTGCACTATTCCCCATGCTACTGGACTTGCCAGTAATTAATAATGATAAAAATAGCTAGCGAGGCACAAATACAGCGGATTAATTCATAATGCCACAGAACCTGACAAAACAGAACAATAACCTGCGCGTGCAAGAAAACTGTACCAGCAGGACGCCAGTGAGTGTGCGTGTGTGTCTGTGTGTGCTCACCTGGAGTGCATGTTCTTCTCGGAGAAGTTGCTGGCGAGAAAGTCAAAGTGTGGACAGTTGATAGACAACAGTTTGGGCAGTAACATACACTCAACCATTTCGCTGATACGAGCGAAATTATTGCCGTACATGAAACATCCTGTCACACACACACACACATACAAACGTTTAATTACTGAAGGCAACTTATATACAGCACACTGAGGCACATATACACAGGAACACATCACACAAGAGATGACAAATATAAATATAACATCAATACTATGAACACATTGAAAATAATGAGAACAGTAATGCATAAGACAAATGTTTTTGACATTACGTTGGGTAGATATTTATACAACACCCTACACCTAGGTCTCTAGAGCGCTGCACACACACACACACACACACACACACACACACACACACACACACACACACACACACACACACACTATCCGATATTCATAAAATTAATATTATAAAATAAATGTTGATAACATTTCATAATGTAGCGGTCACCAACACTGGTTAGTGACCGCTACATTATGAACGTTTACAACTAAGGCACAAATCACAGATATCCAATATAGAAATTGTGTGGATAAATATTGAAATAAGTTCCAGCATTAAAATAATAGTTTCCAGTGTCCATAGACAGCCAAATTATACAGTCAACCAAGTTGCAGAAGATCTTAAGGACCTTGAGGAGCGATTGCAGGAAATTATCTGTCGGTACCCTGAAACTATACCATTTACAAGTCAATTTTACAAAACTGAAAATCAATTTTACAATTGTGAAAATCAATTTTACAAAAGTGAAAATCTATTTTACAAAAGTGAAAATCTATTTTACAGAAGTGAAACTTCAGTCTGCGAAATATGAATTTTGTGTTAAAATGTAATTTAAGAGTTGTTTCTATTTTTAATATGTATTCGATTGAATTGTTCATATATTTTTCAATATCGTAGGAATTTCTGCTTCACGTTGAATTGAAAGCTCATTGTAATTCTGGTGATCGTTGGCAGTCTTATTGAACAGTACCAATCAGTATTAATAATTCATCGTTGTTATAACACCGTATTGTTATTTGAATTACTAGCAAAATGACATAGAACAAAGTGAGTGCAGCTGACAGAGCTCGCTTCGTTAATGCGCACAGAGATGGGAGAAATTGGCGAGATGTAGCTCTCTCTTTAGGAGCTAAGTTGACTACTACATACAAATGGCTACAAAATGACCAGATTGAGCTGAAGCCAAAAGGAGGTTCAACATCTCGCAATAATACTGAGATAATAGAAATTATTCTTGCGAATATACAAAAAAATCCTTCCATCACGCTGAGAGAGCTAAAACAACACTTGAAACACAATGAAAAATTGGCTCGAGGGAGAGCTAATAACTCTGAAAAATGTCAGACCACACGTCGGTAATATGAATCGCCCAGAGGTCAAGGCAAAAAGAAAGGCTTATATGGACGAGCTTTTTCAACATCGTTCAGAGGGGAGAACTCTAATCTACATTGATGAAACAAATTTCAATTTGTTTTGTCGACGCAAAGAAGGCCGATCCAAAATAGGTACAAGAGCTGAGGTTGTTACAACTTCTTGCAGAGGAAGCAATGTTCACTGTACCGGGGCAATAACTAACAATATCGTCATTTGCTTTGAAACACAAAGATGATCATTCAAATCAGTTCAAGCAAACGCCTGGTTCCGACAACTCGTCGACCAGTGCATGACGGACGGTGTCTACAAGCCCACATTCATTATTGATAACCCGCCAGCTCATACATCGATCGAGTCTGTGATCAGACAAGACGAGAATGCCAGAGTTCTGCGACTGGCGCCGTACTCGTAACTCCTAAGTCCTATTGAACTCTTGTGGAGTTCCCTCAAGGCATCAGAAAAAGAGCATCTACGTAGCGTGGTGTCACAATTAGCGTCTGCAAGACGCGGACAAGGCGACCTGACCCTAGTCGAGATGAGGCTGAGGACTTTGGAGGAATCGGCTCTGATGGCAATGGAGAAGATCACTCTACAGATGCCATGTCGTTCTGCTCCAGAGTAGAAGTGTATTATGCTGCGGCTGCTAGAGAAGAGGACCTACATGAAATTTAATTTTTTGATCAGTTGATTCCACATGTGTTGCTTAGTGTATTTGCCCTGTGTCGTTTACTGACAATATAGCCCTATGTTTTGTGTTGTATGATGAATAATCAGACACAAGGTTCAATACAGCACTTGACGTTGTAAGTAAAACTTTGTTGTTAATTTTGGTCGAGCAAAATAGATCAAAGCATATTCAAACTGACATTAATTCTAATAATGATATTCATAGAAATAAATGAGATATAGTCTTGAAGCGCCAATATAACACAAGCGTCACAAAAAGTCATTTAAAAGTACGCTCGTGTGTTGAATACACCATTTTTTCTCAAATACCTTCACATATTAATCTCACAGATGTGTAAAACATTCATAACGGATCTTCTCTGAAAATTTCTCTGAATGATTGTAAAAATATTTTTGTTCAAATTTGATATAGGTTACAACTATATTCAATGATTTAATGTTTTGTAAAATTGACTTTCACTTTTGTAAAATTGATTTTCACTTTTGTAAAATTGATTTTCACTTTTGTAAAATTGATTTTCACTCTTGTAAAATTGATTTTCACTTTTGTAAAATTGATTTTCACTTTTGTAAAATTGATTTTCACTTTTGTAAAATTGATTTTCACTTTTGTAAAATTGATTTTCACTTTTGTAAAATTGATTTTCACTTTTGTAAAATTGACTTGTAAATGGTATAGATGTGATAGCTGTGAATGAGGAAAAATGTGTCGTGGACACTAGTGTTCAACATTGTCATTATGGAACACCTCATTGCCTAACCAAAGTGAGAATTAGACTCCAAAGAGCAGACACCAACAGCACATCAATCAGAAACGTGCAGAAAGTTATATCGATAGAACGTAGTGTTGGGGAGAGCTTATTGTAAATACGGGGTCCTAAGATAGAGAGACAGCAATTATAGTGAGCATGTCTAGAAGAAAAAGCAGGTTCCAGTAAGAGACGAGAATCATCAGATGACCTAAGTGTACGAGTAGATTTTTTAAAAGACAGAAGATCGAATAAATATGAGGGTTTACGAAGAATAAGGGTAGAATGAATAATTAAGCTGACGCGATAGTCAATAAGCGCCTTAATAGGGAGAAGTCCTAATTTTTGTAGAAAGCGAGAGACATGGGAGCCAGCAGGGAGATTGTAGATTAGACGACAGGCTTTACTAATAACAGATTTAAGTTTGCGAAGCTGGCGGTGGTTCAGAGAAAGAAAGAGGGAACAACAGTATTGTACCCTACTGAGAATGAAAGAATTAGCTAGTTTGAAAGCAGCAGAGACAGTTAAATATCTACGGATAGAATAGATTCGCCGAATATGAAAGTTACAGACCCTAATAATATCAGAGATGTATGGTTCAAAAGAAAGAGAATCATCTAGCAAGACACCTAAGCTACGAACATAGTTAGAGAGGAACAGATAGACAAGTTAAACTTCTAGAAGATTGAAAAATGATATACAGGGTGTCCACAAAGTCTCGTTACAATTTGAAAAAATATTACAAAAACAGTTTATGAGATATCTAAACCAGATTTGTTTGATTATATTAAGTATATATTAAAGTTTTTTTTATTAAAGTAAAACTTTTGTGTTTCAGATACTCTGCTGACGGAAGAGAACTGATTTATTGAATCCATATAAAATAGCTACTCCTCAAGAAAAAACACAATGTGTATCGTGTTTCATGAAAACAGAATCGGATGTTCAGACTCAACGAAACTACAAAACTAAATATGCAAGAGATCCACCGTCGCGTCCTTTCATTCGTGCCTGGCACAAGGAATTTATGGAGACAGGTACAGTATTGGATAAAGAGAGGAGCGGGAGATCAAGAACATCTGAGGAAAACATCGCTCGTTTTTCACAAGCTTTTCCTCGTTCTCCTAGCAAGTGCATCCGCACTGCTGCCTGACAGTTGCAACTACCACGTGCAACAGTGCACAAGCTCCTCCACAATAGCTTACGGCTGTACAGTGCAACTTACACAGTGCAACTGTTACAGGCTCTGGAACCAAATGACAAGCCAAGACGAATAACGTTTGCTGAAGAAACGTTGAGGCAACAATTACTGCAGATGTTTACCATGACTTCCTAACCGAATATCTGACACCACAACTGACTGACCTACATCCGACCGTTATTTTTCAGCAGGATGGTGCACCAGCACATTGGGGACGACATGTTCGTCACTTCCTCAATCAAACATTTCCAGAGCGATGGATTGGAAGCGATGGACCAATGACATGACCACCACGTTCGCCAGATATCACCCCTTTGGACTTCTATTTATGGGGTTACGTAAACTATATCGTGTATCAAACAAAGGTACGGCATATTGCAGACTTGAAGCAAATAATTCGTAATGCTATTGCTACCATTGACGGAGCTATGCTACAGCGAACATGGCAAGAAATAGAGTACCGACTTGATGTTCTTCGAGTAACTAATGGTGCCCATATAGAGGTATATTAAATACAGTTAAAAAACCTTAATAAGCGCCTATGAAAATATAACAAATTTGGTGAAGATATCTCATAAACTGCTTTTGTAATAAACTTTTCAAATTGTAAAGAGACTTTGTGGACACCCTGTATTTGGTCTTATCAGGATTGAGCTTGAGATAGTGGGAAAAAGACCAGGGTTCGATGTCATCCAAGAGATGAGAAACAGAAGATTGGGAAATATCATCAGACGAGAGAAGAATCTGGATGTCATCCGCAAAGATTTGGAAAGTGACATCATGACGATGGAGGATTTCACATATGGAGGTTGAGTGAATATTGAAAAGGAGAGGGCCTAGGACGGACCCCTGTGGGACAACGTATGAGAGTGGGAAAGACTCACTACGAGAATCACTAGTACAAACAAACTGAGACCGAGTAGAGAGATAAGAGCGGAAGCATGATAGTGCAGCACAACTAATACCTAGGTTAGACAGAGTATTGAGTAGAATTAGATGATCAACAGTATCAAAAGCCGCAGAGAAGTCCAGTTGAATGAGAAGAACATCCTTACAAGCAAGAGTAGACTTAAGAACAGAGTCATAGAGGAAGAGAAGCGACACACACACACACACATGCACACAGATCCTTGCTGCAACAACGTTATAATTTGAGACAGTCACACTGTGTGTTATACAGAAGCCAAGCCTGTGCCGAGATAGTCGGCAGAGAGAGAGAGATAGTTGGGAGAGAGAGAGACCAGGCTGCATGTGACAGCGTTGGCTCACCCCGCTTGGAGGCGTGACCGTGCATGTCCACATAGAGAAAGAGTTTGTGCTGCGTGGCGTCATATTGTGACGTCATCACCGATACAGCTGGCACTGCAGATGGTGACGTCACTGAATCTGTGACGTCAACACTGCAACCACTGTCCTGTGAGCTTGCAACACACACACACACACGCACATGCACATGCAGACAACAATAAGAGGAAAAGCGAAATTATGAACAGCTGAAAAGAGATGCGATACATACATATACATGTACATACATATACATATATATATATACATAGAAACCCGCAAGCAAGTAGAAGGGAAAAATAAGCACAAATAAATTATACGGTGATAATTTTGCGGGAATAATGTTGACTGCGTGATATGCTGACTTTGTCAGAAGAGATTGGGTTGGCCGGCTCGTCACAACTGCGATTACCACCAGATGACAGCTGTTTCACTGCCACGTCAGCCGACGAAGACTGGTTCAGCAACTCGCCACCAGATGCCGCTGGTGTAGCGGCGGCAGGGTTGGCAGCTGGGCAGTCAGTCAGACACTCGCCGACTGTCGTGGAGAACAGACGGGGAGCTGTCATGTTGCTGTCATCATTGTCGGCGGCTATGAACGACGTGTTGGATGCTTCATCGTCCACATATGTCTCAAGTGCGGCAGATACGCCGCCGCCGCCGCATGATTCACACTCGCTGATATCAACACACACACACACACAGACACACACACACACATGCACTCGCACACACATGCACTCACATGGGTATATACATGAATGACTAATGTAAACACCAATGAAAGTCAATGAGAGACGATGGTATTTATCAAGGATACAGGATACATATACATTTTGCTATTATACTTTCCGTCCAATTGCTTATAGATCGATGGTTAGTAAGCTTTTTTCTCTAATTCCCCTATTTTTAATGCTCCAACTCTTAATTATCCACAACAACGCTGATAAATCCAACAAATTCGGCTAATCCGCCAAATTAAATGTAAGCCAAATCACTGGAAACGAAAATAAACAAATTCGGATTGATAAAAAACCCACACATATTTGTCCTGTTCTGGCCGACCTTTAATTGCTAACTAGACAACCTTGACAGGCGTAGCAAGTGTAATAATTCCTCGCTGATATAAGCACAAGCTCAGTCAGTGCCACCTGTCAGTTGCTTGTTGAAGCTGCTGTTGCTGTTGATGATGGGGAAGACCAGAGGCGATGTTTTTGGCTGCGACAATTTGAGGATGACGCCGCACGCACGGCCGACAGTATACGCGGTTCAAATTGGTGCCGTCAACATCGGTTCGATAATGACCTCGCGCCACGCCGTCTGGGTTCAACATCGGAATTATCTGACACACACATACACACACATACACACATAAATGTGTAAAGCTTAGGGGTATCTGAAGACATTTGCTACCGATAATGAGATATATCAAACTGAGAAACATTTGGCTCGGACAAATTGGCTTTGTTCGTGAAAAACCATAAAAACCCGCAGTGAAACAAGCACTAACATCATGGTGAATTCTGCTGGTAAAATAGGACACCTATAATGAAAGAAGCTAACAAGCAAACACAATTCCCACACATCCAGCAAGCTGTGATATGAACGATGGAAAATAACAATTGAAATGATAGAACTATGAGAAGCAGAGTGGAACGACTGCTGAACACGGCTGTACAGACCGGTGTCAGCGTAGTTCACTGGTCATGTGCCCAGTGTGTTATCAGCCCCGGTTCCTCATCAACAAACAATCAATCAACCTTCTAATTTAGCCACTGCCACATAATTGCAGTGCAAACTAAAATCTGCCAAGAACACGAGCAACAAACGGCATGTGAATGCATGCCGATTGTTCATGACACGGTGTGGTAACATGGTGTGGTACCGTGTGGTAACAGGGTATGGTAACAAGGTACCACGCAGTGTACCGTGGTTCGAAACACAGATACAAATTTCTTTAGGGGAATTCTATAATCCAACAGCCCCTGTCCACCCAGCAGAAAATGATGGTACCAGATATCAGTCATGAGTTGTGTCATGCATTCTGGGGAGGTGGCCCTCTCTAATACGTCTTCCGTCCTTGTGGTGTCATAGCGTGGAGAGGGTCGGTTCTGCGGTGGCAGCGAGCTGCACGGGGCACACCTGTGTGTTCATAAGCTTCGGCTTCTTCCCGTGTAGCAGCTGTCACTTGAGGCCTTTAACCTACAAGAAAAGATGCACTGAAGAAGTGAGAGCACACAATGGTATGGACGACCCATGAGACATCATGCGTGACATCATCGACCCATGTGAAACGACGAGACATCATGAGACATCATGAGACATGATGAGACATCATGAGACAGTATGAGACATGACGAGACATCATGAGACATCATGAGACATGATGAGACATCATGAGACATGACGAGACATCATGAGACATCATGAGACATCATGAGACATCATGAGACATGACGAGACAATATGAGACATCATGAGACAATATGAGACATGACGAGACAATATGAGACATCATGAGACATGACGAGACATCATGAGACATCATGAGACATCATGAGACATGACGAGACATCATGAGACATCATGAGACATCATGAGACATGACGAGACATGACGAGACATCATGAGACAATATGAGACATTATGAGACATCATGAGACATCATGAGACATGACGAGACATCATGAGACATCATGAGACATCATGAGACATGACGAGACAATATGAGACATCACGAGACATCATGAGACATGACGAGATATTAGTGTCAGTCACCTTGAAGACGTATTTCTGTCTGAGTTTGACAGCGACTGGTTGATTGCTGAGCAGCAGTTGCAAGCAGCCATTGATCACGTGACTGGAGGGTGTCTCGCCGGGGTGCACCCTGGCAGTGAGCAGTACCAGGGGCCGCTGTGATAACTGCTGCTGTTCGCCCTCGGCAGTGATAGTCAGCAAGTCGACACGACGGCCATCTGGCGAGTGAACCAGTAACTCGCGACTCAACAAAACCCCGGCAGGCGGTGAAGAACACAGCAGTCGCAAATGTTGCTGTTAATAACAACAAAGTAACATCAAACACCGGCCGTCCTAACACTGTCTTCACAACTCGCCATCCAACATTATTGTGCAATTTTACACTGGTTATGAGAGAAAACACGGCCATAAATACGAGATAAAAAACAGGAGATGCACGTGATCTGTTGATCTTCAACGAATCAGGGTTCAAAACATACACCCAATGAACCACAAGCGCAAACTATCGCAGATCACAAACATATTACGTTATGTGATCACGAATAACGGCGCAGATAAAACAGAAAACATAATACAATAAATAAATCATGTACACAAGTGTATATGATATTTCAACAAGTAGAAAAGTTGAACCCGGCAAAAACCAGACATGTCATATACACTGAATTGTCTACGAATAGAAGATATGAAGTGAATTGGTCACGTGAAAATGGGACTGAATTTGAAACATAAAAGAGCAGGTAAATATTGAACAGCGGAGCCCACACATGATCCCCGCGTGCAGTGTTACAGTGTGTGAGAGCCGAGATACCTGCAAATCAGAGTATGAGAACGGGTAGGTGAAGGCCAGGTAGTGCACACACTCAGTGTCCTCCAGCATGTCGTAGCGGAAACTAACAATGAAATTATCACCGTCCACCTGACACACACACACACACACACACACACACACACACACACACACATGATATAATGTGATTGAACAGTACCAAGTGCTAGTGAGTCGGTATAAAACATCATTGTGTCAGTTAGTAAGTGAGTAAGTGAGTCAGTGAAAAAATCAGTCATTAAGTCAGTCAGTCAGTAGGTGTAACAGTGTTGTCTGTTGTCGTGACAGTTTAGTGGAGCAGGCCTCTTGACGTTGTGTGCCGCGATAATTCTTATTGCCGATTCCAAACACAGTTGATTGTTGAAGAAACAACGTATTGCGTCGTGATATTATAACTAATGTTGCTGTTCCTAACTCTATCTGTCCTAACGTTATATCCAGTGTTCTATCCTATCTGTTCCCCCGTTCTATCCTCTGGTGTTGCTATACTCTGTTCCGTTCCATTCTCCCTCTGAACCACTCCACTTCTCTACTGAATCTCCTCTACTGCTGCTGCTGCTCAATCTATCTCTTCCCGCTGCCGCTTCTATCTATCTATTCCATCGCTGCCACTTCTATCTATCTATTCTCCATATCCAGAATGGTGAAAGCACTGTGTATATATGGTGCCAACTAGCGCCGCCTTCTACATTCTCCAGCTCCAAGCGGTGTACGGCCTCATTAATCACGTACAGTTAGGTCGCCACACTGCAACACGCCCGGCAACACACATAGCTTTACACACTGGTGTGGGTGATATATGCGTGTGCGGGTGCTGCCCTGCTTTCTATTTATGTCTTGCAGTTGTGTGTGTGTGTGTGTGTGTGTGCCTACGTGTGTGCAACCAATGCTGTGTTCTGTATGCTGACCTATTCTGGTGATGTATGTGTTTATGTGTGTGTGAGCGTGCGACCACTACTTTCTCGTTGCCTAACCTATTCTATCCTATCCTATGCCTAATGCACAACATGAAATACACAATGTACAAAACAAACGATTACTTAAAACAAGAACAAAAGTTATATATAACACAGTAAAATATAAGACATTGTTACAGTAGGTATATGAGTAAGTCAATAAGTCAATCAGCGAGTCACTTAGTAAGTTAGTATATAAGTCAGTAAGTCAGTCACGTAGTAAGTGTATGAGTAAGAAGTTACCTTGAAGTGATGTCGACTATGCACCCTGGTCCACGATGGTTGTGATGGTTGCACGCAGAACACGGCACGCATTCCCTGACCGTACAACTTGCACTGTCGGTTCATGTTGCGAATGTTGAAACGTACACTCGAACCAGCAACACCGCCTCGCTCGTCATGCACACACACACACAGACATACACATATATTATTGTTTGACTCCGTGGTGTAGTGGCAGCACACCCGCCTCACAAGCGGAAGGTCCGTGGTTCAAAACCTGGCGGAGGAGAATTTCATTGGGCTAATTATACAATCCCACAGCCCCCGTCCATCCAGCAGTAAATGATGGTACCAGATATCACTCATGTGTTGTATCATGCATTCTGGGGAGGTGACCCTCTCTAATACGTCTTCCGTCCTTGTGGCGCCATAGCGTGGAGAGGGTCGGTTCTGCGGTGGCAGCGAGCTGCACGGGACACACCTGTGTGTTCATAAGCTTCGGCTTCTTCCCGTGTAGCAGCTGTCACTTGAAATATTTAACCTATACATTCGTGCAGACAAACACACTTAGTAAAATTATCAGGCTGCTAAATTAACACACACACACACACACACAAATACCTCGCACTCGCGCGCGCGTGTGTGTGTGTGTGTGTGTGTGTGTGTGTGTGTGTGTGTGTGTGTGTGTGGTCACCTGTAACGCTGAAATAGAACCAGGTTCTGTGGACGCCGGCGTGAGAGGAAGCGGTGTCGGTGGTGCAATCAGGCTTGATCCAACAGTTAAACTCGTGCTCACACACGTCCTGCTCGTCTGAGTGAAAATTGACACAGCACGCGACACACGCACGAGCACGTACACATACAGCACCGCTGGCAAACACTTGACAATGGTCAAACATCGCCATTTACATCGGCAAGTACATCAGAAACACACAAATTAACCTAAAATATGCAGGACTCTGGAACAAAAGTTCACGTGAAATGAACAAAAAACATCCACTCTTAGTCTGTACATTACAAGTCTGTGATAATCCAATGCTCATGGTTTGTGAAAATTAGCTGCACAATGAGCGCGCAGTCAGGCACCAGCAAATGCACGTGCATTCAGACAGTTTCAAGTCAATTAGCGCACTGACACCACGGTGACATCACTGACTGACTAACATTACACAATTGTTTCGTATGCGTTGTTTCGTATGAGTGAGTGTGTACGGGTATACGTGTGAAGAAGAATAAATCAAATTGTTCTTTCTAATTGTCCAATTTTCGGCATGAGAGAGGGCGTGTGTTATAGTTTGTACGAGTGAGAATGGATTGTGAGATGATCGTGTTCATTGTTTGTGTCGTTGTCCAATTATGTTTGTTATCATATTTTGTGCTATACTACGGTCTCTATTTGAGAATTGTTGTTAAAGTGAGAGCTACAGCTCGACCAGCTGTAGCCAGGAGTAATGCGCCATTTAATGCGTATTTGTTATATATAGAACTGTTTGGCAATACATTGTTTTGAACTGAACTTGTTGGACTCCGTGGTGTAGTGGTAGCACACCCGGCTCACAAGCGGGAGGTCCGTGGTTCGAAACCCGGCGGAGCATAAATTTTTTTTGGCGAAATGTATAATCCCCCTGTCCACCCAGCAGTAAATTATGGTACTAAATGTCAGTTATGTGTTGTGTAATGCATTCTGAGGAGGTGACCCTCTCTAATACGTCCTACGTCCATGTGGCGCCATAGCGTGAAGTCGGTTCTGCGGTGGCAGCGAGCTGCACGGGACACACCTGTGTTCACCTGCTTCGGTTTCTTCCCGTGTAGCAGCTGTCACTTAGGCATTTAACCTTTTAACCTTTGTACAGCAAACTCACTCATAGTGTCGAAGTGAAGTTCTCCGGGAACGGCCCTCTCCACTCGCCACAAGTTAGCAGAGTCAAAGTTGGCTGATATCAGAAAACCGTCAATGTTGGTCTCCATGGCAACCGCTTGACAAACAACATATCAACAACAGAAAAAACACGATCAATCCAGTTGCACCCCATCCAAACGTCTTGGTCAGCTTTCTGCTATTAACCTTGTCTCGACTTGACTACAGCAGCTCATTCCACTTCAACAGCACAAAACTAAACTCAAAGCTTCTCTAACGTGCAATAAATCGTGTAATAAATAGCCCTGTTCTGCTTCATGGCGTAATTTTACTGAATTAGACTGATTAATTATCTTGCCTAGGTCCTTGCCTTGTTTACCTACAATTAATTAAAAATAACTGAATTTCAACGGTCAATCAATTAAGAACATCATATTTTACCCATCAACAACCATGTTGTGACAATCTTTGGCACTAACATTTTACTTACTGTTTCCCCAGCAAATAAAAACACACGCACCTCAGTTGGAAAAACTTCTCGAAGCACACAACCGTTCACGGTGACACAATACAACAACAATTATGTTGAAACTTTCGCAAATTGAATGCCACTCACGACTTTCAACAAATGCCTACAATACATATTTGACAAAGTGCAAAAGTGCCAATGTAAACAAATTCATTGTCAACAAACGAAAAGGCAAAGCTGCCAGTCAAAAGTCATAAGTGATATTTGAATAGCTGAAGCACGTGCATCGGAAACATCAAGACTAAATTCGTCGCTGATAGAGAATGACGTAAACAAATATAGCAAAATAATACAATGATCGACTATATTTTTTGCCGTTTAGATCAAGTGCATAATTAATTTAATTGTGTTTTTATTATTATAAAACAGTTAACAATAAAACAACATTTTCAGCAAACTCCAATACACGTAAAGCCCTCCTTCCATTCCCCTCACTTTTCCTCACTCCCTCCAAAAAATCTCCCAGTTGTCCATTTTTCCGTTGCGTTGCCATGGCAACTCAGGAACTCTCACAATTATAAATTAACAAGCAATTAACATCAATGCAATTAACATGATAAGTAATATATAAAAATAATTATATATATATATATATATATATATATATATACTACACGCCCCCGTTGATCTGAAGATCAATCAGTAACATAATCATCTAGCCACGCCGGGGTCTTCAGTTGTCTTGTTGAGCGCCGAGGCAATTACACATCGTCGTGATCTGCATCCGTAGGAACGTGGCGTTCGTCATGAGCGTCTCTTGCTGGCCGCGCATCCAATACATGTCGCGGCATTCCGTCTACAGAAATGTTGTTTGGTGAGTTAATGTCTGTTAATCTACCGCGCGTCCACTGCGTTGTACATTTAGGAACGGGGGTTTCACCCAAACTTCATCCCCTACGCTGATGGAAGACTGAGTGGGATCGCGTCTCGGCGGCATTTGTAACGATGGATTTCTCCACTCGTATGCATGGACGTGTTTATGTGGTACCGAAATGTGAGTCAAGCCCTCGCGTGGCGTCATATTGTACCAAAACACTACCGACAACGGTGTCACTTGAGCTCTCTCTGCCAAAACTTTGATGGCACGATGGTGACGCTCTACAATGCCGTTACCACTTGGGCGATATGCAGCTCTGAAAAAGGGTTGTATCTTCCACCTTTCCATCAGTCTTTTCACTTGGTCTGATCTAAACACCATACCATTGTCCATGAGCAGCTCGAGAACTGGACCTCTTTCCCTGAATATCTCATCGAGAATGGCACACACCAGCTCTGCGTTCTCAGCACGCAACTCTCGCCAGATGGCGAACCGACCTGGACCGCAGTTCACAATTGACAGATATGTTTGCTGGCGGTAATGAGTCACGTCAATGGCCAATCTTGACCATGACTTGCTCACATTCAGGTTTCCGGACGTATGTTGGACTGGTGCTGGATCGATTGATTGACATCGAACACAGCATTGAACAGCACGTTGTGTTTGGTCTCGTGTCACTCTTGGATCCTCTTGTCGCGCTAAATAAAGTGTTCTATCCACACCCATGTGATGTAATTCATGGAGTTCAGCGAGTCTTTCCGACGTCATAGCACATACACTAGAGCTCGACGCGGTGCAATGATTCTCTTCTTCACTTTCTACGGGCATTGCCAGCCATTCTTTCTTGACGCGGGTCAGCTCGTCTGCTTTATTTACCGTAGTGGGAACTCGCACAATCTTAACTTTCAGCCCGAGCTCCTCCACCAAGTCGCACAGTATACCCAACCGTCGCAGTATCAGAAGCTCAGCTGCACCTTTTGTCTTGATTCTTCTCTCCATATTTAAGACTGCGTTGACCCAGCCCAATACCGTTGCTGAATCAGTGCGTACTTCCACATCGGTCAAATTCCACTTGACAGCCAAATTCAATCCTTTCAATACCGCTTCCAGTTCAGCCACATTGATGTGGTGAACATCGGACTCCTTCCGCTGCCACGCTGCATCCTCAACAATATGACCACCAATCTCCAGCGCCACGCCAACGGCCAAGTTGCTAGCGTCACACCACACCCACTTCTTTGTTTTTGGCACATTCCAGACACCCCCTACAGGGTCACCACGCCTTACTCTATCTAACACTTCTCGAATCATTTTCACAACATTGTCACCGACCAGTCTGTCCCAATGTCCGCCATGGGCTCTACGTTTAATGAAACTGCAGGCCAGTCTCAACCACCTCGCCACCGGGTAATGGCCTACCAATTTTCCGCACAACGAGAACAATTCCCTTTTTGTATATTTATCAACCGACTGTGGAACTTCATTTCCTCTTTTGTACACAAGTGCACCCTATCTGTTTCTGAACACTTTCAAGCCCAGCACAGCACCTTCCTCAATAGGAACTGGCTGTTTTGCCACCAATCCATATTTCTGTAGATGTTGCACCACTGCCTTCGCTGAGATTATGGCCTCATTTACGATAATATCGTCGATGTATGAGTCGGTAGCACGCTCAATGACATCTGACTGCTGCAGCACCGTTCGCACAATTTTTGTCATTACTCTAGGGGCTGAACATAACCCAAAACCCATTCTCGTCAGAGTGTAGACTTTGCCGCGGTATTTGACCAACTGATATTTCCATAATTTCTTTGACACGTGAATTTGCAGATATGCCGTCTTCAAATCTACCACAGACGCAGGACCATCGATGCACCTCCATTTTCTCAATTTTTCATTACATATGTCGATGAATTCATCACCCGTATGACTACTCACATATTCATTTAATTCTCGAAAATCGAGTACTGGCCGAACTTTTCTCTTCGTCGGTTGCACCACTGCAAGCAGCGGTAATACACACGACTTTGTGTTGCCTGTCCACGGCACCAGAATCCCTTCTGCTACCCAACGTTTCACTTCGGTGTCAAACTCGTGACGTGTTTCTGGCTGCATTGTTTGATTTTAGCAGCCGATAGAGTTCTTTAACACTGGGGAGTCTTCCTTCACAAACCATTCTACCTCCCATTTTTCTCCATCGAACGACGCGAAAAAATCTTTATCGTTGACACTCAATTGTTTGTTCTCATTTTTCTTACTATGGTATGTTATACTGCCTGGTGCTGGTGTCTCAGCACCCACAGCAACACAACTGCAATCCCCAAATTTGACACCATTATTTGTCACAAATACACCACCAAGACAATCAATCACATCCATCCCTAATACACAATCTATGTCGTTCACTATCTTATCAACTACCATCGCACGCACTCGCACGCTTCTGCCTTCCACTGTCAAGTTGACCCAGGTCTTCCCCCGGCATTGCACCTGCCTCCCGTCAAACGCACTTATGAAACCACCTGCCTCATAATTCTTAACAATCTTAGTCGTCACGACAACTGTTGAACAGCCGGTATCCACTAATGCCCGAACAGTTCCGCCTGCGACTAAAACATTGACCAGAGGCAGTCTGCCAGGCTGCGCCATCAGTGAGTCAAAGGGGTGACTGCTGGCGCACCAGTTCCCCTTGGCTCGTTTCCCGGATCAGCGGTGCACTGAACTGCAAAGTGGCCTTCCTTGCCACATCTAAAACACGTCACTGATTTTCTATGGCTGCCACTTCGCGCTATATGAGGCTCTCCGCGTACGACGCATTTGTCTTCGAATGAGTTCCGGCGCAGTGCAGTTTTTCTTCTGTCAGTCAGCGTGTTGTTCGCCGCCACTGCGTTCACGGAGCTCTCTCCTCTCACAGCAAGTACTCTGGCCCTGCTAAGCACTTCGCCCAATCGAACACGCCCCACATTGTTGATCTGCTGCAACTGCTTGCTGATATCATCAGGATATCCGTTCACGAATGTTAACTTTACAACATTATCAAGACCTTCTCCAACAAATCCTGACAGTCCAGCTAACCGCCTTATTTCATTTGAAAACACATCAATTAGCTCACCTGTCCATCTCATTCTGGTCAATTTATGATACGCAATGAAGGCACTGTCTGAAAATACTTCCTTTAATTTTTCTTCGATTCTGTCAGCATCTTCCTGATCATTCTCCTCCATTTCTAAATATGTTGCAAGCGCAGAGCCTTCCAAGAACAGTGGGAGCAAACACGCCACATCATCCACTTTCTGGAGCTTGGCAACAAGTCACACTTTTTTATCCATGCGACAACATCTCCGTCTCCATTAAATGGCTTCATCATATCTTGGGAAATTTTTGCCATGCTATAGTGTCTTGGGTGCGTAACAATCGTTACATTGTAAATAATAACATGACTTGTCACAGAAGCGCCATTAGCGCCGTAACTATGTTATTGGGTCAAGTGATTACGTGTACCTGTGTTTTGTGACCTTTTCGAGTGACACGTAGATCTTTAGGTTTCCAGGTAAGTAAAGGTAAGTGATAGGTCATTCTTAGATTTGGGCTTGTACGGTTTGTTTCTCTTGTCTGAATATATTGGGTTATTGCTAACGCCTCTTCTGTGCTGGTGAGCCGCGACACTATATCTGGCGACGAGAATTAAGAACTCGATTAAACTTTTGTGGGTTATTCTCATTGCAATTATAATGGGAGATAACGGAATTCCGCCTCCATCTCAATTTTTGCCACGCACAGGCAAGCCCTTAGTACCCTGGAGCGAGTGGCAAGAGTCGTTCGACAATTACTTGCAGGCAATCGGCGGCGACACGTTCATGGATGCTCGTCGTCGTGCACTGCTGCTGCACTGCATCGGACCGGAGGCTATGCGCGCCTACAGGGCGTTCCCAGCAGAAGCCAAACGAGAAGGCGAGACGGAATACGACAGAACAATGCGGCAACTCAAACAGCACTACACGCCGAAGGTAAATATCATTGCGGAGCGGTTTGTTTTTAAACAAAGACGACAGCGTGACACAGAGTCGACTGCAGATTTCGTCTCGGCACTCCGCACGCTATCGCTCAACTGCGAGTACGGAGGACTCACGGATGAACTGGTGCGTGACCAAGTAGTCGAGCACACGGTCCACAAGCGGCTACGTGAGCGCTTCCTCCAGGAGCCGACACTGACGCTTAGTTCCCTGCTCCAAATAGCAGATGCGTACGAGGCGTCACGTGAGCACTCATCCAAGATGACGCGCGAACCGCACAATGACTTTGGCGAGGTGAACATCGCAAGTAGAAGAGATAAGCAACCTAGACGGACAGGAAACGACGGGGCGGCTGCCGAAAAGTGCTCCTATTGCGGTCGGCAGCACAAAACGCCGCGAAAATCTTTCTGTCCAGCGTTCAAGAGCAAATGCAACGCGTGCGGGCGGATGGGCCACTGGTCTGGAGTCTGCCGGTCAAAGGAGAAGGCGAACTCAACCAGCAAAACTCTGAGAGAGGTGACCATACTCTCCTGCCACCCTCCAAAGTCAAACAAAATGGTGTGCGAGGCACTCGTGTCGTTGGATTCGGGTAAGTCGGCTCGTCTCTCTTTGCAAGTTGACACTGGAGCCAGCGTGTCTGTGATGAGCCTCCCACTGGCCAGAGCTCACTTCAAGGGATCAGCTGTGTCACCATCGGACACACGGCTGTTCGGAGTCGGCAAGAAGGAGCTGAGGGTGATCGGCACGCTGTCGGCGTCGGTGACGGTGGAAAAACACACTGCGCAGACCCAGTTCTACGTCATAGACACGCCATCACCGGAGGGTCTTCTCGGGCTATCGACGATGTCGGCGTTGGGTCTGACGATCCGCCCACGAGAAGGAACCGTATCGAACGTCACGACAGGAGGAGTGAAGAGGCTGCCAGCCATCAGCGGGCACCAGCATCGGATCCTGCTGCGCCACGATGCGGTGCCGGTAGGATGTGCGCTGCGACGTCTCCCGCTTTCAATCAAGGAGGAAGTGTCCAAGGAACTGGTCGAGTTGCAGAGCGCGGGAGTGATCGAGCCAATAGATGCGTCTCCTTGGATCAGCCCGACGGTAGTGGCGAGGCGCAAGGATGGCCGCATACGGTTGTGTGTTGATCTGCGCGGTCTCAATAGCCAGATAGTGGCGGACGCACACCCGCTGCCAACGATTACTGAGCTGCAGTCGCAGCTGCAGGGTACGTTTCTCAGTCGAATCGATCGGCGTTCAGCCTACCACCAATTGAGTCTCGCGCCGGAATCACGCCCGCTGACAGCGTTCATAACGCACCAGGGACTGTTCCAGTTCCTGAGAGTGCCGTTTGGGTTAGCGTCCGCTGGCCCAGCATTTCAGAAGCTGCTCGATCGGCTACTCAGTGGTATCGCCGGAGTACAGCACTAATTGGACGATATCGTGGTGTCCGGAAGTACTCAGGCGGAACATGACGACCGGCTGGAGCAAGTGATGACTGCACTGAAAAAGGCCAACATCACAATAAATCGCGAAAAATCGGCATTTTCGTGCAACGCGATAGATTACTGTGGATACCACATCGATAAAAAAGGTATTTCACCTCTCCACAGCCATGTGTCCGCCGTCACTAACGCGCTAGCGCCATCTTCAGTCAAGGAACTGCACAGTTTTCTGGGCTTGTGCGGGTGGCTCGCTCATTTTGTCCCCGGCTTCAGGGTAAAAGCGGCGCCACTGTACGCGCTGCTAAAGAAAGATACACCGTTCCGGTGGGGAGGAGCCGAAGCGGACGCATTTCAGAAGTTGAAATCTGAAATAGCCACCAGTCAGGCGTTGCAGCCGTTCAATCCGGCGCTTGACATTTTGGTGACCACGGACGCAAGCGAGCGCGGAATAGGCGCGATGTTGTCACAGCGTAACAGCGCCAGCGACGAACGAGTGGTCGCATTTTGGAGTCAAAAATTCACTGACGCAGAGACGAAGTATTCGGTAACGGAAAGAGAGACTCTGGCTGCCGTGCGCGCCATTGAGCACTGGCGGTTGTTTCTTTGGGGGCGCAAGTTTACTCTGCGAACCGACCACTCAGCTCTGCAGGCGGTACTGTCGTCACACTACGGGGGGCGAGCTGGTGCGCGCATTGCTCGGTGGCGGGCTCGTCTCACAGAATATATATTTTCCGTGGTGCACGTGCCTGGTTCGCGGCTGCCTGGTGCAGACGCATTGTCTCGGCTGCCGGTGTGTGAACCGTCCGTCGCAGAGGAGGAAGATGAGGTGATTGCGACAGTTGACAGCGGCGAGGACACCGACGAATCCATCACGCTTGATGAAGTCGCTGCTGCTTCGAGGCAGGATGCTCAATTGATCGCTGTGCGACGCGCTCTTGCGACAGGTTTTCCGTCTCGCGAAAAGGACTGCGACGAGCACACCAGGCCTTTCTTCCACGTGAAAGACGATCTAAGCGTGTCGTCAGATTTCGTCCTCCGCAACGGAAACCAAATCGTCGTGCCTCTGGTTTTACGCGAACCATACGTCAAGGCGGCACACCAAGCACACGATGGAGCAGTTCGCACCAAGCAGCTGCTCAGAAGTGTCGCGTCGTTCCCTGGCATCGACAAGATGGTCGAACAGTACGTTGGAAAATGTCCACTATGCCAGAGCGCCGACAAAGTACTCGTCGTTAAGTGCAAGCCGGCGCCGCTGACTTGTGTCGAGCTGCCAGAGAAGTGCTGGTCTAAACTGGGCATCGACGTCGTCGGGCCGATCAACACAGCACCTCACAATTGCCGTTATGCGATAACTTTGACTGATTACAGGTCCAAGTGGGTGGATATCGGTCTAGTTTCGACGGTGACAACGGAAGCGCTGATCGAGTTTCTGCGAGGAGTTTGGTCGCGTGAGGGCTTCCCTGATGAGGTCGTCACCGACAACGGCACTCCCTTCGTCAGTGCGGACTTCGAACTATACCTGTCGAGACGAGGCATCAAGCACAGACGATCGTCGGCCTACTGGCCAAGAGGAAACGCCGCGGTGGAAAGATTTAACCGGACGTTTAAGTCATGGGTCGGCCAAGTTCGTGTCACTTCGAAGTTCGCAGAAGACATCCGGTATCGACTGGCGCACTACAGGAGCACGCCTCACTGCAGCACCGGCGTATCCCCCTCGGAGATGCTCCACGGGAGAATAATGCGTCTGGCCTTGCCGGTGATGGGTGAGAAGCTGACGCAGGGTGATCCCTCCAAGCGCGTGAGGAAGCAGCAGAGGAGGAACGCTGCCGCTTACAACAGACATTATTCAGTGCGCAAGCCGGCCTTCCAGATCGGCGACAGGGTCTACGTCCGTCGCCACGGACACGTCCCCAAATGCGAGTCGAAATTTCGTGGTCCTTTCTCGATTCGGCGACATAGTGGCCCGACGTCGTATCACTTGTCGGACGGGTCAGTTCGTAACGCGGCTCATCTCGCTCCAGCATCAAACTGTTCGCCGTCCACGGTACCGTATGAGGAGATTCTCGACTTCAATCCGAAGATATCTCCGCCGGTCGACGGAAACGCCGGAGCAGCGGTCACGCCGACGGACACGGCCGAGAATACCAGCTCAGATGGGACAGCTGTCGGTGAAAACGAGGCGCCAGCAGAACGCATCGAGACAGAAGGCGGACAACCGTCAGATGTCCACCAACATCTCGCAGAGCTCCCACCCTCTCGTAGCGGCAGACGTCGCTGGAGACCAGCGCGTGTTACTTGACCACTGGGCGATTGTTAGCACGGCTCAAGCGAAAGTTCCTCTTACTTGTCATTATGTTCTGCTTTAAGGGGAGGGATATATAGTGTCTTGGGTGCGTAACAATCGCTACATTGTAAATAATAACATGACTTGTCACAGAAGCGCCATTAGCGCCGTAACTATGTCATTGGGTCAAGTGATTACGTGTACCTGTGTTTTGTGACCTTTTCGAGTGACACGTATATCTTTAGGTTTCCAGGTAAGTAAAGGTAAGTGATAGGTCATTCTTAGATTTGGGCTTGTACGGTTTGTTTCTCTTGTGTGAATATATTGGGTTATTGCTAACGCCTCTTCTGTGCTGGTGAGCCGCGACACTATACATGCCGAAATAGCTTGTGGTTTGTTATTATATAACAGTTAACAATGAAACAACACTTTCAACAAACTCCAATACACGTAAAGCCCTCCTTCCATTCCCCTCACTTTTCCTCACTCCCTCCAAAAAATCTCCCAGTTGTCCATTTTTCCGTTGCGTTGCCATGGCAACTCAGGAAGTCTCACAATTATAAATCAACAAGCAATTAACATCAAACAATCTCAGACAAAAAAACTTCATCAACCTTCTTTTTGGTATCAATTTCGATGTTGTAACATTGAAATCCCAAATCCAAGAAAGGCACATATCATGAGCTCTGTATTTGAGAACGACTAGGAAGTATTTCAGTGAGTGTTGCAACTGCTCTAGCAAGTTCTTTGGAAGTGCCGTTAAATTTATGTCGACAATAAATATATACACCTTGTCACAGATAGAGGTACACTATAAATATATACGCTAAAATTTTTATTGGTCAAGTGTATGTTTGTGTATGCATGCGCATGTTTATGCATGTTTGTGGGTGTGTGTGTTTATGTACCTGAGTGTTTATGCATATGTGTCTGTGCTTAGAAGAATCGACAATTGACAATTACAGTCACAAAATTTATTCTAAAATACTGCAAAGATGAGAAAAAGGAATATGAAACAAAACTCGAAAACCATATTTGCCTTCACAGTTTGCGTTTATCGCTCGGACAGTGTAGACGTATTTTTATTGCTCCTGTAAAAGTGTTGGTTTTCATAGTCTTACTTGAGTGAAAGTTTGATTTTTTATATACAAAAATTATCCTTAATTCTGAAATTTTGTCAATAACAAAAAAGGAAAATGGCAGCATCAAACGCCAAAAAAAGGTGTGCAAGGATTGCAGTAACAAGAATGAGGAAATAAAGCGTCTAAAACAAATGGTCGAAGACCTGAAGTCGGTAAATGAAGACCTTATGAGAAAGATGTCAAGAGACGACAAATTGGAGCAGAAATTGGATTTGGTGTGCTAAAAGGTGGATAAATTGAAGAGCAGTGTATACAGTGTTGGGAGAGAGGCTGAAATGCAGTGTTGTGTATCCGGCAAGTCAGGCGAGTCAGGTGGATTCGATGTGTCAAGAAAATGTACGGAGAGTCCATGGTTGGAAGCGGCAAAAAAGGGAAAAAATTGTTGCTGGTTCAATCAACAGACAGAGAAACAGTGGATAAAAAGAAGGTGAAATCAGTCATTCAAAACATGAATGTTGAAAACACAAAATTCACTAAGAATGGAAATATGGTCATGGATTTTAAAACACAAAAAGAACGTGAAGTTGCTGCAGAGAGACTTCGGACCGAGACAAATATTTCGACAAAAATTATCAAGAAAATAGAGCCAAAAATTATGCTGTGTAATGTCAACAGAGAAGAGGATGAGGACAAAATAATTGACAATTTGATGGCTCAAAACAAAACACTGTGTGAAATCGAAGACGGAAAAAAGATGAAGGTGCTATTCAAGAAGCCTGCGGCGGGAAACACAAACCATTTTGTGATAAAGTGCAGTGCCAAGGTCAGAAGATAAATTTCAAAATTAGGAGACAAGTTAAGGCTGGAATGGGGTATTCACAAAGTGCTGGACAGATACTACGCAATGGCGTGCTACCACTGTCAGCGGTACGGTCCCACATCAGCCAACTGCGCGGCCAAATCTGCCGGTGATGGGCCGGATTGTTTCTAGTTTGCGGGTAGTCACGACTCAAGAAGCTGCACATCGAACAACTACAAGTGTATCAACTGCATCCGCTCCAAGAAGGACGACATCAATCATTGTTCCAGCGCCATGTGTTGCCCGTTCATGCAACAAGAGATATCTAAGGTGCAGTCATAAACCGACTATGGTCAGTGATTTATCGACCATGAAATGTGGAATTGGCAACACCCAGACGATATGCAGCTCCCAGGATAACAATATGAATAGTGTAATGGATGAGTTAAGTCTGAATACCATTGTGAATAAGTGTAATGGCGATCACCACTCGATCGAATCACTAGTCAGTTCACTGAAGTCTAAAAAGGTCTGTGCATACTTCATATCAATGCCAGGAGTCTCAGAGCTAATTTCGACAGATTGGCTGAACTGATTGAATCCTTAAGTCTGTATAACAACGGTAAGTCGCCTGATGTGGCGGCAGTCTCGGAAACCTTGTTTGATGATAATAATGACCTAAATCTCTATCAAATGACTGGTTATCAACTTTTTGAAGCACACAGAAAATACAAGAGGAGTGGAGGTGTGGCCCTATATTTAGATAACAAAATAATTGTAGATCCATCCGAGATGAAAATAGCACTCATAGAAGGAGTCATGGAATGCATAACAGTGACAAGCAAAGTAGACCGCAGAGCTCTTAACTTTACATGCATTTATAGGTCATCTTCATTAAACATCGACCATCTTACTGAATTCATTTGCGATCATTTTAGCCAAAACAGAAAAACCATGTGGTTTGTAGCTGGAGATTTCAATGTTGATATTAAGATGGAGAGTAGCTCAAATTCGAATAACCTAAATTCATAATAAACTATTTTATGTGTAACGGTTTTGTGCCCCTTATATCATCTCATACAAGGATAACCAGTGTCTCGGCTACAACTATAGATAATATTTTTACAAACATGAATAACACTGAAATAATGGCAGGAACATTGGCCTTTGACGTCAGCGACCACCTACCAATATTTGCTGCAATCAAATTAAGCTGCACTAAATTACCCAAGTAAAACATTTGCAAAAGAGTATATACCCAAGACTCACAATTAAATTTCCTTGAATTATTGGCAAATACAATATGGACATGTACAGAATTTACGAATGTTGATGATGCTTTTGATAATTTTCAAAAACAGTTTTTGAATATTGTAGACACTCTTTTCCCAATGAGAACTACAAGGAGTAATAGAAAAACAATGTGTCCTTGGCTGTCTAAAGGATTGAAAATATCTTGCAAAAATAAGAACAATCTCTTATCTCTCTATCTCTCCTCTCTCTCCTATCTCTAATCTATTTTATCGGAAATTTTTGTAAACACGCAAGAAATCAGATGAGAACAACTACAAATAATATCGCAACAAATTAACATCCTTATTACGCAGTGCTAAACAAAATTATTACACAGAAAAACTATCGAAAGCGTACAATAATTCGAAAGAGACATGGAATGTACTGAATGAAGCTCTAGGTAGAGGGAAACGTGAACACACTTCACGTATTTTCAAAGACAAAGAATGTGAATTATTCGATTGTAACGACATTGCAAATGAATTCAACATATTCTTCACAGAAATAGGACAAGAAACAACGAAAGACCTGAAAACAACTGAAACATACGATGTGTGTAGTATGAAGACAGTTTTAAATTCTTTGTTTCTTCGACCAACTACAGAAAACGAAATATTACTAACACTATATCATCTTGCACTATAACACTATATCATCTTGCACTAGTAAAAAATCATCGGACATATATAACATTGATATGAATCTCGTAAAGTTAGCTGCAGTATTCATAGTTCAACCCTTGAAATACATATTCAACCTGTCAATAACGGAAGGAACTTTCCCAAAAGCTATGAAAATTGCTAAAGTAGTCCCCATATACAAAACAGGAGACAAATCTGTCTTCACAAATTACAGGCCAATATCTTTACTGCCTCAATTCTCTAAAATTTTAGAAAAAATTATTGGACGCTGATTGGATTCCTTTGTTAGCAAAAATAATATAATAGATCCTAGCCAATATGGCTTTCAAACAAACAGGTCGGTGAATGAAGCCGTAATTGACAGCGTTGAATTTATTACCAAATCTTTGGACAAAAAGCTACTGACAGTTGGCATTTTTATTGATTTAAGAAAAGCTTTTGACACCGTGAACCATAAAATAGTGCTGAAAAAGTTAGAGCTTTATGGAGTGAGGGGGAAAGCATTAGACTGGTTCAGGAGTTATCTATCAGAAAGGGAGCAAGTGGTAATATTCAGAGGAACAACGTCGAGTAAAAGAGACATTTCATGTGGGGTACCACAAGGATCAGTATTAGGTGTGGTTTTGTGATGTGTATATATAAACATTTGTGTATCTTTCGTTGTACATTATTTGTGTATATGCGAGTATTGTAGTTTTGAGCGAGCCTGCACGTGGCAGTGCACTAGGCAGTGCGGGCGATGCGGTTTCAAGTAGTTGCGCCCCCTGCGTCAATGTTGTACGGGTGCACCGATATGTGAAATGCAGGTTCTGGTTCGGTCAAGGAAGTGGCGCGTGCAGTGTGTGTATATATGTATGTGTATGTATGCTTGTGTGTATGCTTATTGCGGAGCGATATGATCATGAATCGGGAGTGTCGTGCATGAGATGGTGTCGTGTGGTTGTTACTGCGTTTAATGTGAAGTGGGTTTCGGGGGTGTATTGAGTGACTTGTCTGCACGGGCGTGCAGGTGTATTGTGAAATCATATTGTTGTTGTTTGTGCATTCGTTATTTCTTCTTACAATACATTTCATCACAAGCTAACCGGCCATTCAGCATCATGTCAGCGATGAACAACGATTGTGCAATGCGGTCGTTCAATGGTGATGGAGACGTCGTAGCGTGGCTCACAAAAGCCAGACTCGTAGCCAGACTGAAGAAGGTGGAAGATGTCGCCAGCTTTATTTCTCTGCATCTTGAAGGTGATGCTCTGGCGTTGTTCTTGGAGATGGACGAGTGTGATCAGGAGAGTGCTGAGAAGATTGAGAGTGACCTGAAAACAGCCTACAGTGATGATTCGTTTGATGCATTTGGTAAGCTGTCCGAAAAGAGGTGGCACGGTGAATCAGTGCATGTGTTCGCCACCGAAATCCGACGACTTGCTGGGTTGGCGAATTTTCACGGAGAAGCACTGGACAATATTTGCCGACTGCAATTTGTGAATGGCTTCCCCAGACATATCAGATCGAGTTTGCAGAGAATGGAGAACGTGCACACAATGCAAATGTCGGTGCTAATAAATCACGCTCGTGTGCTGACTAAGAACGACGGACCGGTCGCGGCTGCCGCAGCAGCGCCAGCAGCATGTCATGACCGTAGTCATCCAGACAGCGAGAAGAGAAGTCCGCAATTCAGGGGTCGGTGCTTCGTATGCGGCGGCCCGCACATGTCACGAGCTTGTCCGAGGCGGGAGTCCGTCATATGCTACACATGCGGACAAAGAGGACATATCTCCAGACAGTGCCGGCAGGGAAACGGTGCAGGAGTGACTGGTGCGCCAGCAGTCACTCCGACGACTCACTGAAGGCGCCAAGTACACTGCCGATCATCGAAGCGAGACTATCAGGTGAGACTGTGCATGCCTTGGTTGACACGGGCTGCTCAGGGGCCGTTGTGCGTTCTAATTTGGTGGAAAATATTGAGGGCAGTAGTTTGATGACGGCGTTCGATGGGCGGAAAGTTAAGTGTCGGGGTACTGCTTGGATTAATATTGAAGTGTCTGGTAAGCAAATGAGTGTGCGTGCTGTAGTTGTTCACAGTATTGTGGGTGACGTAGACATAGTGATTGGGATGAATATTATTGACAAACTTGGCGGTGTTTTTGTATGTGGTTCCAAAGTGGAATTTGGTGTAGATAATTGTGTCGCGAGTGCAAGCAGTGATGTGTCTTGTGGTCAGTGTGAGGAAGTTGATAGCTCCACAAATGAGAAGCTAGAAATAACCGATCCTGATTTCACTGCTGTTTTTGATGGCAATAAGTGGGAGATTGAGTGGATAGTGACAGGAGACGAGCCTATGTTGTCAAAAACAGTCTGATGTTATAAACAGACGGTGACAGATGATATTCGCGATGAATTTGATGCAGAGGTTCAGCGTTGGATCACAGAAGGAATTCTTGTTCCGTGGAATAATTCTAATTGCAAGGGTGTGTTGCCACTGCTAGCGGTGGTTCAGCCAACAAGAAACAAGGTGCGCCCAGTGCTCGATTTTCGAGAACTGAACGAGTTTGTGAGCAGCCATACGGGCGATGACTACGTAGATGTTTGTGGCGAGAAATTGAGAGAGTGGAGACGCATTGATGGGCCCGCCTCCCTGGTTGATCTGAAGGCTGCGTACCTTCAGGTGCATGTGGTGCCAAAATTGTGGAAACATCAGCTTGTCAAATATAACGGTAAGGTGTACTGTTTGACGCGGTTGGGATTAGGACTGTGCTCGGCACCCAGAGTGATGACGCGTATCGTGCGTACAGTATTGAGTCAATCTGAAGTCATCGACAAAGGCACGGACTCATACATAGATGATATTATAGTACGCGAATCGGTTGTGTCTAGCAGAGATGTTGTCGCTCATCTGAGCAAATATGGCCTAGAAGCAAAGGAGCCGGTGTCAATAGAGGAAAGTGCCGTTCTGGGTCTCAAACTGCAGAAAGATAATAGTGGTCGTATGCTGTTCCGCAAAGGCAACAGTATTCCATATGTTACCGAACAACTGACCAAGCGTCAGCTGTTTTCTTTGTGCGGGAAGTTGATCGGACACTACCCTGTGGCCAGGTGGCTAAGGATCGCGTGCAGCCACATAAAGCGCCGAGCTGATGGAGTGGACTGGGATGCAATGGTTCCTGAGGACGTGTTGCAAATGACGCTTGAAATGGTAGAGAGAGTGCAGAAAAACGATCCAGTGGGTGGTAGATGGCATGTGTCTAATACAAGGCGGGGAGTTGTATGGTGTGACGCGAGTAACATGGCAATCGGAGCAGCGGTCGAGATCGATGGAGAAATTGCTGAAGACGCGACCTGGCAACGGAAGAAGGACGATGTGCACCATATAAACGTAGCGGAATCGGAGGCCGTTGTGAAAGGCGTGAACCTGGCGGTGAAGTGGCAGTTGGTAGAGATCGAGATTCGCACGGATTCTGCAACGGTGGCTGGCTGGGTGGGCACAGTTCTAAACAAGGAAAGAAGGGTGCGTACGAAGGGTGCAGCAGAAATATTGGTCAAGCGAAGACTAGGAGTGCTGAGTGATTTGATTACAGAGTTGGGCTTGAGTGTCAGCATTACGAGTGTTCCCACCACGATTAACAAAGCTGACGAGCTGACACGTGTGAAAAAAGAGTGGTTGTCTGAGCGTGGAAAGTTCTCGAGTAGTCGTAAAGCAACTGAGAATGTGTGCGCAGCGACTGTGGATTAAATCAGAGAGATGCATAACATGCACCACATGGGTGTGGACAGAACCTTGTATTTGGCTCGGCGAGTGGATCCTGGTGTATCACGAGAGACTGTGCGGCGAGTGGTCAGAGGTTGCGAACGTTGTCAGTCAATTGATCCGGCGCCGTCGACTCATGTTGCTGGACACCTTAGCGTGGACAAAGTATGGCATAGACTAGCCATTGACATCACCCATTACCGCCATCGGGAATATTTGACAGTCGTGGACAGTGGACCAGGGAGGTTCGCAATTTGGAGGGAAATACGATCTGAGACGTCTCAACAAGTATGCACGCACCTGGACGAAATATTTCGTGAGCGAGGACCGCCTCATGAGCTGCTGATGGACAACGGGCGGGCGTTTCGTTCGCAGGACATGCGAGAACTATTGGAGCGGTGGAAAGTGAAGCCGTATTTTCGCGCTGCGTACCGCCCCAGCGGTAATGGGATTGTCGAGCGACATCATCGCTTTATAAAGGCATTGGCTGAAAGAAGTCGTGTTCCACCAACTACCGCGGCATACTGGTACAACATGTCGCCGAGGTTTGGTACTGATGATTCTTCGGTGCCTCATCGTAACGTGTACAGCTACGACTGGCGTAACACAACACTTGTTGATGGTGTTGCTATTGACCACTGTGAAGACAGCTCCGTTCGCATCGGTGAAGAAGTATGGGTGAAGCCGGCGGATGCACGATGTACTTCGCAGTGGACTCGGGGCGTTGTGACGGATGTTCACTCACCCAATAACATTTCGGTGAATAGCATTCCGCGCCATATCTTGGATATTCGGCCTGTGCAAGTCCCACCAGACGAGGAGGGTGAACGTTCCGATGAAGTTCGACTGTCAACAGTGGACTCACCGACAGAACAACTTCCTAGACGATCCGGAAGAGAGCGGCGGCCTCCAATTCGGATGGACACTTATGTTGCACAGTGATCTTGAGATCAGGAGGGGGTGTGGTTTTGTGATGTGTATATATAAACATTTGTGTATCTTTCGTTGTACATTATTTGTGTATATGCGAGTATTGTAGTTTTGAGCAAGCCTGCACGTGGCAGTACACTAGGCAGTGCGGGCGATGCGGTTTCAAGTAGTTGCGCCCCCTGCGTCAATGTTGTACGGGTGCACCGATATGTGAAATGCAGGTTCTGGTTCGGTCAAGGAAGTGGCGCGTGCAGTGTGTGTATATATGTATGTGTATGTATGTTTGTGTGTATGCGTATTGCGGAGCGATATGATCATGAATCGGGAGTGTCGTGCATGAGATGGTGTCGTGTGGTTGTTACTGCGTTTAATGTGAAGTGGGTTTCGGGGGTGTATTGAGTGACTTGTCTGCACGGGCGTGCAGGTGTATTGTGAAACCATATTGTTGTTGTTTGTGCCTTCGTTATTTCTTCTTACAATACATTTCATCACATTAGGGCCCAAATTATTTCTACTGTTTATCAACGATTTATTCGAATTTTCAAACAGCTGCAAGAAAGTTTTGTTCGCCGACGATACCAGTTTGTTTTTACGGCATCCAATTTATCAGAGCTGGATAATAAAACTAATCTGGGATTATCTTTACTTAATTCATGGTTAGACAAAAACAAACTCATTCTCAATAAGGAGAAAACGAAAGATCCAAGAAAACACATTGACGCAAGACTCAAATTGAGAATTGAGAATTGAGAATTCCTGCATACAAAGAGTGGAACACACAAAATTTCTGGGAATAACTTTAGACCAAAATCTGAACTGGGCAAATTATATAAATTCCGTAATCAAAAAACTTTCACGTATTGCTTACTCAATGTTCAGGGTCAGAAATTATATCGAAGAGAGTGCCAGTTTGACTTTGTATAACATCTTGGCCAAACCTATTCTCCATTTCTGCAATGAAACTTGGGGTTCCACATACACATCAAGGATATCCAAGATAAACGTCGTTCAAAAGCATCTCATCAGAATTATTGGGAATCTCGAAGCCCGTGAAACCACAGCAACTATCTTCGAAAAATATAAAGTTTTAAGATTTGAAAAGTTGGTTTACCTGAACATAGCATCGCATATGTATAAGGCATACCAAAATCTTCTACCTAAATAACTGCAATTAATGTTCCAGAGAAACGCAAGACACCCTGAAAAATTCACACAAATCTTCAGTAGAACCCGTTGCAGACAATTTAGTTTAAGTATCACCGGCGTTACAATTTGGAATAATATTGAACAAAAAGCAAAACAATGCAGAACTTTGATATCATTAAAAAGAAAAATTATTTCATCAATGGCAAACATACCCTAAAACTAGCAATTTGAAATAGCACACAATACATTTTAGTGGCTAATCATCTAAATGGCTTTACAATAAGTATAAAAAACTTGATCGAGTGGTGATCGCTAATTAATTATTTATCTCAACACATTTTTGTCATTACATTACTTCACTACTTCTATCCATTGTATATATGAATTTGCTATATATTGATGAGAAACTCTGTACATGTATTGTTCAACTTTAATGTGCATGCTTTATTTGAGTTTAATGTGAAATTGTGTTAATGTATTATTCAATGTTTTATATACTCATGTGATGATGTGTTTATAAAATTGATGTGTTGAAGGGGTCGACTTCAAAAAAGCTTTAGCTTCTGTCGACTCATTGTCACTATTTATGTTATGTAAATAATGACAGAATTGAAAATAAATGAAATGAAATATTAACAATTTACGACTAGCGCTGTTTCGTATTTGAATCGTATGTGTTATAAATTGATCGACGAATTTTTTTCTCTCTCTTTAAAACAAAATCCAATAACACCAAAAATATATTTTTCAATTCAAGCTAGCTCCAGTGCAATACAACAAGCATGAGACGGGGGCGCACTATCACGTGTTGACAGAGGCAAGCAGGGTGGGCCAGTCGGGAGAACACACAATGCGCTCGTCACTCAGTTGTCCCAACACGCTCAGATCGGCTGTCTTGCTGTCCTCGTTCACCTCAACACTCACCACCTCCTAACAACAAACAACGCCACCATCATTACAATCAGGACTACTGAACCGATCGACTAGGCACTGACACTGTTGAGGATTAATAAGTTGCTTAAGGCATTATGCACGTGATGTTGCTTATGTGGTTTGTGTGATGCACAAATATCTTAATGATCTTGGGTTGTCATGGCAACGCGTTAGGATAAACAGTTTGCACGGGAATTCGGGTTGGTTGGAAAACGGGTAGAGTGGTGTGCGTGTATGTCTTGACGTGAACTGATATATTTGTTTTAACATATTTACCTTTTCACTACATACACGACTCCGCATGTGTATGTACATATGTATGGTTATATATACTGTTGTATTGTTTTGAATTCATGTTGCCATCTGATGATGTAATTAAGCCAAATATTTGACCCAGCAGTTAATTATTTCTTGTTTGAGATCGTTATGCGGTGATTTGTGCCTATTTTTGTGTGTATATATACCGTAAAACCTCTATTTGAACAGCACCTAGGGAACAATTGAAAAATAGAACGACACCGTGTACTTGAACGTAAACTCTAAATAAATGTCACTATGATTAATTTGTAGTGCTTGCATATACTTATATTAATTAATCATATGACCGTTTTAATTCCTAGTTATGTGGTGATTCAATATTTATAAATATTATCATTTCCATGTTATTTTATATTTGCTTGTTAAATTGGACATTGATTGGATATCCAAACAGAATTACTAGCAATATCTGTACTACAATAGACAACATATTTAGAAACATGATCAAGAGCGAATTTTGTTCAGGAACCATTACTTATGAATCATTAGTTATGATTAGAGTTGGGAATTTTATGTGATGACATAGAAAATATTTTGTCACATAAAATGCGGTATTTTAGCAAATCTATATATATAAAAGAGATCCTCTGTGTGTGTGTGTGTCTGTGTGTTCACCATCCTTGGTCCATTTTCTATCAGCTAATACTCGGCCACCACTTAGCGTATCCGCTAACAATATATACCATCACGTTGGAAATTTTCTTGTCTACACTTTAGATTAAATTTTAAATTTCAAAAATGAAACCAAAAAAAGTTATAGCGGTGAAAAGACAAAATGAACCCTGAAAAACGCGAAAATTTTGGTCCATTTTCTGAAGACTACTCCTCCTAAATCAGCAATGGTACAACTATACAAATTATACCACTGTGTAGAAAATTTCCTGTTCTACTCAACGAATTATAATTTATACCCGAAAATTGAATATAAAACATGTAAAATTGATAAAAATTCAATATACATTCAAAATTATATTTAAACTCCACGCGTCCGATTTTCTATACTTTATTCTCTATTTCTCAAAAACCTATTATCACACATCTAAAGAAATAATACTATCATGCTGGGAATTTTGTTTTCTACAACACGGTATAATTTTTAATTTTCAAAAGTGTATTAAAAAAAAGTTACGGCGGTGTGAAGTGTAAATGACAAAGTCAAAAAGGCAAAATTAGCACACAAAAACGTTAATATTTTGGTCATTATTCCGCTATCCAGTCCCGATAAACCAGCAGTGGTACAGCTATAAAACTTATACTATTGTGTAGATAATTTTTTGTTCTACAAGAAAAGTTATAATTTATACCCACAAATTATACAAAAAACGTGTAAAATTAGCAAAATTCTCAAATACATCCAAAATTACACTTGAACACCGGGTGACTAAAATTAATTCATTTTTCTACTATTTCTCAGTAACTATTTGTTATACATAAAAATAAATTATGCCATCGTGCTAGAAATTTTGTTTTCTACAATACGGTATAATTTTTAATTTTCCAAAGTGTATCTGAAGGAAGTTACGGGGGTGTAAAGTCAAAAGGACATATTGCCAATTTGACAGCTATTATGCGCACTTGCGATTACACATGAATATACACTGATTCAATTTCACTGAAGTCCAATCACAATTTACGCACTTGCGATTACACAGGAATATACTACTGTGTAGATAATTTTGTGTTCTACAAGATAAGTTATAATTTATACCCACAAATGATACAAAAAACGTGTAAAATTGGCAAAATTCTCAAATACATCCAAAATTACACTCGAACACCGGGCGACTAAAATTAATTCATTTTTCTATTATTTATCAGTAACTATTTGTTATACATAAAAATAAATTATACCATCGTGCTGGAAATTTTGTTTTCTACAATACGGTATAATTTTTAATTTTCCAAAGTGTATCTAAAGGAAGTTACGGCGATGTAAAGTCAAAATGTCATGTTGCCAATTTGACAGCTATTATGCGCACTTGCGATTACACATGAATATACACTGATTCAATTTCACTGAAGTCCAATCACAATTTACGCACTTGCGATTACACAGGAATATACTACTGTGTAGAGAATTTTGTGTTCTACAATATAAGCTATAATTTATACCCACAAATGGTACAAAAAACGTGTAAAATTGGAAAAATTCTCAAATACATCCAAAATTACACTTGAACACCGGGCGACTAAAATTTATTCATTTTTCTACTATTTCTCAGTAACTATTTGTTATACATAAAAATAAATTATACCATCGTGCTAGAAATCTTGTTTTCTACAATACGGTATAATTTGTAATTTTCCAAAGGGTATCTGAAGGAAGTTACGGCGGTGTAAAGTCAAAAGGACATATTGCCAATTTGACAGCTATTATGCGCACTTGCGATTACACAGGAATATACACCGATTAAATTTCACTGAAGCCCAATCACAATTAAGAATGCATCATATTATCTCCAAGCATGGATGGTGTGGTTTTATTGCGTACAGTTTAATTAATGCTAAACTATACTGAATAGAAAGTCTTTATTGTCCTCAATATTTACACATCAAATGTTCCGCACGACGGGCGGGTAAAATGCTACTTGGAACAAAGTAAGCTACTGAATTTTACTGTGTAATTTAATTGGTTTAATTTCAAGTTGCATACGCTTAAGTTGCATAAGGATACGGGTTGTAATATCATGCAATGCCAAGTATATGCATATGCTGTTTTAGAGGAAGCATTAATCTGGAATTATAGAGATGTTTCATTGTTTTGATAGTGTTACACTTCTGAATTACTACACACGAAGGACGGGTGTGAATTTGAGCAGTGTTGAGGGAAAATCATCGTCAATAATTAAAACAAGAATTTACAAATTTGACTTCTCTATTGGTCGTTTTTCATCAATTTTCTTTGTGTTTGTTTCGTGTTTGAGTTCTGAATTATTCCGCACGACGGGCAGCTTTAAATATGAGGCGGGTTGTGGAAAAACATGTTTTCTAAATTGAAACATAAATTTCACATTTAGACTTTTATATTAGCTAAAACTTTCCTATGGGTTTGTTTTTCTTTTTCAATTTGCACTAATTTTTTTATGAATTCAATATTAATTATATTTTATGAACTGTTCCGCACGACGGGGGAATTAAATGTATCTATAAAGAGTGGGTTTAAATGATAGCGAGGTATATGATATTTTGCTAGCAGTAAATATTCTAGCGATAAAAGTAGAATAGCTCTTAAGCAAATGATTTTGGAGAATGATGTGAACCTTTAGATATATTTTGCGATCTGATGATATATGTATTAGGAATAATACGTAGCAGAATATAGATTGCATAATATAATATCGGCTGTAATATCAAGGGCTGTAATATCGGTGTAATCCAAAAAATAACAACTGCATGAATATGATGCATTAGTGGAAGCACTAACCGGGAATTATGAGATAATATAATAATGGTGTATAATTATATCGCATTATGCAACAAATGTGAATTTAGCAGCATTACAGTTTGGTCCCGATACTATATTGGCGGGTTGAGAGAAATTTGTGACCAAATACAGTGATTGTATTTGTGGGCCGCGTGTTTGGGACCCCTGGGGTAGATAATCTCAGTCTGCTGATTACAAATTATGATCGCATCAGTATATTTTGTGATCACAAACTAATAAGTTAAATCACCTCAGACTAGGCTGAGAACGGTCAATATTGAATGGTTGGGTTGGGTTGGGTAGGTTTGACTCAGGTTATATAGGGTTTTAATGATAGCGGAAAATATATAAATTTTAACAATAAATATTATAGCGGTAAAAGTGAAATAGTACTTGAGCAAATGATATTGGGGAATGATGTTAAGTAATAAATATAGTTTGGAAACATTCTGATGAAAAGATTTCATCATCTTTCAATGTTTGTTTCGTGTTTGTGTTCTGAATTATACCACACGACGGGCAGATTTATATATCAGGCGGGTTGAGGAATAATATTTGTCAAAATAAGAACAAAAATATTCACATTTAGACTTTTCTATTGGTTAAGATATTTATAGGTTACATTTTTTGGTTTTCAATTTGTATTCATTATATTTTCTGGATTTGATATGAATTTTATTGTATGAATTGTTCCGCACGACGGGTGGGTTTAAAAAAGTGTTTTTAGATCATTTTTTCAAATGGTTCATTTAAAAAAAGGTGATTTTTTTTTAAATATAAATGTTCCGCGGGCAGCAACTATAGACAATAGAACGTTCAATTTCCCCTGTAGAATTAATCCATACACAAAACCAATGGATTTGAATTCAAATATGAATTGTATTGTATGAATTGTTCCGCACGACGGGCGGGTTTAAAAAAAGTGTTTCCATTTTTTAGTTCATTTTTTCAAATGGTTCATTTAAAAAAAAGTATTTTTTTAAAAATAAAAATGCTCCGCGGGAAGCAACTATAGACCATAGAACGTTAAATTTACCCTGTAGAATTAATCCATGCACAAAACCAATGGATTTTACTTCAAGATCCAGAACGGATCGTGTTCGAGTTCTGAATTATTCAGTTATTCGAGTTCTGAATTATTATTCAGCACGACGGGCGGGTTTAAAAATGACTCAGGCGGACTGAGGGGGAATATTTTGTCGAAATATAAATAATTAAACTTATAATTTTCAATGGATTAATATTTTTATGAGTGTACCCTATTTCATTTTTATTTTTCCATATTTTTTTATGAATTGAATATGAATTGAATATGAATTGTTATGAATTGCTCCGCACAACGGGCGGGTTTTAATGCCATATATATACATAAAGAAGAAATTATCTGTCTGTCTGTGTATGTATGCTTGAATATGAGGTGACATAATTGCGCTGGTTCATGGTTCGCTGGCTCAATGATCAGGGGCTTCAAACGCAAACGAAGCGATGGCTCATTTTTATGAAATAAAAATGTCCCGCGGGCAGCAATAAAACGTTCAATTTCACCGTATAGAATGAATTCATATACAAAACTAATGGATTTGACTTCAAGAACCAGAACGGATGGTGTTCGAGTTCTGAATTTTTCCTCACGTCGGGCGGGTTTAAACATGAGGCGGGTTGAGTGAAAATATTTTGTCAAAATAAAATTAAATATAATGAAATTTAGACCTTTTAATTGATTAAGGTTTTCATGAGTTTGCCTTATTTATTTTTAATTTGCAATATTTTATGAATTGTTCCGCACAACGGGCGGGTTTTAATGCTAGTATAACATAAAATGTCATTTTCACTGAAAAATACTGTTAAAATTTGTAATTATGTAGGTTGCGCCCGGAATTAATCCATTCTGTAAATAAATATAATTACACATATCACGGATTCAACACGTTATTATACACTCAAACACTGCATACACGTACAATATTAACGCCAGCAATGTTAACAATGGAAATATAGCAACGTTCTTGATAGCTTCTCAAGTCCGGACACCATGAACGTCGCACGGAGTACTCTTAGATATCTACAGTATGGTTAAAGGTTAAAGGTTAAATGCCTAAGTGGCAGCTGCTACACGGGAAGAAGCCGAAGCTTATGAACACACAGGCGTGCCCCGTGCAGCTCGCTGCCACCGCAGAACCGACCCTCTCCACGCTATGGCGCCACAAGGACGTAAGACGTAGTAGAGAGGGCCACCTCCCCAGAATGAATGGCACAACTCATGACTGATATCTGGTACCATTTACTGCTGGGTTGACAGGGGCTGTGGGATTGTAGAATTCGCCCAATGAAATTCTGCTCCACCGGGTTTCGAGCCACGGACCTCCCGCTTGTGAGGCGGGTGTGCTAACAACTGCACCACGGAGTTCACCATGGGTTGTGGTTGTGGCTTAATTGGTGTGATCAAATCGCTCCAAGCTAGGTACACGTGCCATTGGCTTTTTGGTAAGATAGGATCATGCATACATGTGCTTCATATTTCTATTTTTCCGGCATTAACACAAATTGCTGAAATGACGTCTGTACTGTCACGCTCAAAAGGTTGAAGGAATTCAATGTGAAGTCAAATTTTCCCAGAAAAATATAGGAAGAGAATGTTTTGCGTTGCATGTGAGAAAAACGTGTCCGCTGGTCACAAGTCGCAGCTCGATCGACACAACAAATCGACTGCTCACTAGAAAAACATCATATCAAGTATAAATGTAGACTCGAATCTTGGGATCATTGCGCCTCGAAGCAAAAGTAAAAAAATGACACCACTACAGTGCCACCTCTTCCATGAACATTTTGAGTGTGGTTTCTCATGTTTCGCAAGGACCCCACATAATTTCCTTTCCTTCCTCCGTGGTGTAGTGGTAGCACATCCTCCTCACAAGCGGGAGGTCCGTGGTTAGAAACCCGACGGAGCAGAATTGGGCGAATTCTATAATCCAACAGCCCCTGTCCACCCAGCAGTAAATGATGGTACCAGATATCACTTGAGGCCTTTAACCTTTGTGTCTGTTGTGAGCAATAAATTATACACTGAAAACTGAAAACTAGGGTTTGTTTGGTTTAAACCATGTGTTTTTTTTTTATAAAAAAACATGTTTTAATTGAATTTTTTTTTTGACAGAAATGATTTTTCTCATATAGGAATGATCTAATATTTTCAGAATTAGTAAATGAGTTAATTAATACAGTTTTAAATCTTCATAAATATTACATTTTGGCATGATTTTAAGGGTTTGCATGATATGGGAAACATTTTTATTAATATTTTTGGTTTTTGCTGGGGAATCATTTTAGTTGGTATTTATAAGAAATCCTAAATATTTACGACAAAACATTTGAGTTTCTATTAAAACAATATTTTTAGAAACCTCTGAGTTAAAAAACTGTGTTTACTCGGAGAACAAACATGAATTAACTTCCGTGGACAAAACGATTTTTAGTCACTAGGTTTTCATAAATAAGGCCACTGGGTATTTGGATTTGGACTTTGCAAACATATGTGGGTATTTAAAACGGACTGCTTTCGCAATTGGAAGCGGTTTAAAACTTCCGTTGCCTATAGATGCTACAAGGTGAAATACAAGATCCTGTGTGTACATTTTTATGATTATATTTTTATCTTTTTTAAATATTTACAAAACTCTTGGTAAGTGGTACTAATATATGTTTAACTATATACTAAATAGCATGGTACAATCTTTTTTTTTATTTGTGAGTACAAAGTGTAAAAAACAAATAATAAAAAAAACAATAGTTTTTTTTAGCTAAAAAAACATGTTGTTTTGTTTTGTTTTGAAAAACCCGTTTTTTTCAAACCCTGCTGAAAAATGAAAATTATGCACTCCCAGTATCGGCCACCTACGCTAAACGAGCGATATCAGGTAAGATAAACACACGTTGTCGCCGCGGTTAACACAGCAGTAATGCTGACAGTGTCGGTGTCAGTGACCTGCAAGAAGCGCAGTCTCGTGCCTGCAGTCAGTGTCATCACGTGACCGCCAATATGCAGCCTCACCGCACCTGACTGATGTACACACAATCGTCCAATACGACCCTCGACGGCGCCACTCAAACTCACCCTGTCTCCGGCCGCCGACGTCTGTGTCTGTCCAGCAAACCAACAACACGCTCATTATGTGTGTGTATATATATGTTACTAAGTGTGTGTGTTTCTATATATGTATGCGTGTGTGTGTGTTTGTGCGTGTACATACGCATGCACACACACACACGCACACGTATGTACGTATGTGTGTTTGTGCCGTTAGAAAACGTAAGAAATGTAAAAAAACAAAACAAAAAGTGAAACATATATCCTTGCTTATATCCTATTTTTCTCTTCGTTTGCTTGTAATCAATATGCTGACGCTGGTGTTTTTCTTGTGCGGTCTATAAGTTAGCATTTGTTCATTATGAGTATGCAAATGTGAATGTGTATAGTGTTGTTGTGTGTATGTCTCTGTGCGAGTGTGTGTTATCAAATCAATCGAATGAAATATATTTTGCCATTCAGAACAGAACAGAAAACATATTGACAAAATTTCGTAATTGGCGAGGCATAAGAAGCTTTAAGGGCTCGTGATGCCTCAAAACAAGAACACATCAACAATACAAAAACACATATGCACACGGAAACAAACAAGATTCATCTTAAGGTGTGGTGAGGACCCATCAATGCCAATCTCAATTTAATATTGTCTCAAATAGTGATTGAACAATTGTTTTTTGAATTCTGACATCCTTCGAATTTTTGAATCATGACATCCTTCATCCATCCTTCCGCAGTGTCATGGCTTCTTCGTCAGATTTGAAAGTGCTGTTCTCTAAAAAGGCTTCAGATGGCTGCAAAACGGTCGTTGTGGCTTCTTCTCCGCTAGTACGAGATGCTGTCATCGAGTCTGGTTACTTGTTCATCGGATACCTTCGTAGCCGAGTGTTTGACCATTTCTGGGTGACGCGCTGCAATAAATATCAGCGACATGGCCACAGTGCAGCAGATGCTGCTCTGAGCATGCTTGCTGTGGGAGTTGTGCTGGCGAGCACTCCTCGTTGACCTGTCCCAGCAAAAACAAATTGAAGTGCCTGAACTGTGTTCGTGCTGGCCATACTGAAGTGTCGCACTCGGCCTTTGATTCTTCATGCCGCTGCTTCGCTGCTTCCAGACGCCTTCTGATTTCTCGAACGCTCACAACTGCTGATGCTGATCTGGGAAACTAGATTGGCTCAAAGACCAGACAAATTCAACTGCTGGCGCGATATATCCCTTCTCGGTTGCATCGAATCAAACTGACTCCAATAACGCTAAGTCCCTTCTATGTGCTTACTGGAACTTTCGCTCTATACGTTCTAAAATTTCTATTCTGAACTCTCTTCTTCCTAAATATGCCATTTTTTGCATTGTGGAATCCTGGCTTACCTCTGCTGAAATATCTATATTTAATAACTCACTTCCTTCTCATTCTTGTGCCGTTCATAGTTGTAGGGTAGTTATCTTGCAAATTCAGCTAAATACTCAGGTGGTGGGATCTCAATTGTCTATAATGCTTCCATCACTTCATTGAATGTTATAAACATTCCTTTTCACATATCATCCTTCGAGCTTCTCTGTTGTAACCTATTTGGTCCTAATTATGTTCCTGTTTGCATTGTAGTAATTTATCGTGCCCATTCATCTAATAGTTTCGAATTTATTGATCAATTTTCCTTTCTTCTTGACTATCTACTTCCTTTATATTCTTCCCAAAAATTGTATATGCGGCGACTTCAATCTTTAGCTTGACTCTCCTCACTTGAAAACTTGCTCTTCTAACTTTACTTCTCTTATCGACTCCATAGGCTTATGTAATCATATTTCTGTTCCTACCCATGTGCATGGTCACTGCTTAAACATAGTACTATCATTTAATGATCCTAGTTCTGTCAATGGAGATCATGTTCAAGTGTTTCCAATCGATTCGTTTGTTTCTGACCACTCCATGATAGAGTTCTCAACTCTCCTACCTTTCTCACTCAAAACTCACAAAAACATATCCTATATTGATTATTCCTCTGTTAATTAGGATAATTTTAGGGGGATATTTGTGCATCTCTTCTGCATCTCGATATCCACCGCATTTATCCTAAAACATATTTTCTTCCCTCTCATCCCTACTCTCTAACAACAGAGCTAGGCACGTTACTCTTAGAACAAAATCTATTGCTGCTGCTCCTCACACTCCTTGGTTCAATCACACTCTTCGAAATTCCAAAAAATCCCTTCGTCGACTTGAACGTCGATGGCGCAATCAAAAAGATAGTTCTTCTTGGCAGGTTAATTGTTTTGCTCGGCGACATCATCGTTCCCTGTGAATCTGTCAAGTCTTCCTATTACACCTCCAAAATTATGAAGTGTAAAAAAAACTATGGACTCTATTTGACTCTCTTCTTGGCAATTCCAGCTATGATATATTTCATGATCTGAACTCGTCCACTCTGCCCACTGTTTTGGTGGATTTAAAAAAAACTACGATAGTCTCTTCTTTTCCTCCCACTGTCCATGATCGTTCATGTGTTTTTCCAGCTAGATTCACTTTCAGATTGTTCTCATATACTTCGCAGAACTAAGCTCAACTCTTCTCATTTAGACCCTATCGATTACTCTCGAGTGTCTCAACTTGCCCCTTCTCTATATCCATTATCATACAATATCATATCATGCATCTATTAACCCATTAAAACCGACAATTATTCTGGTAATATAAGTGTAATATTCGGATAGAGTTCAGCTAGAGAAACCCTAGTAACAAGTCTTATAAGATCTAGTCAAATATTTAAGCTTTTAGAGGCAATTTAGTGATGGCAACAAATGATGTCACTCTGCACTTGCGTGTACAAAATTTCAACTGATAATTACTCTTTCCGTTTTTTGCTAATAATTCGTTCATGAATAAGATTTTGAGCATGAATATTTGCAACAATGTACTTGTGTGGTCATCTTAACACAGAAAATAAAATATTTAATGAATAATCAATAGCAAAAAATGAAAAATATATTAGATCCAACCACTTCATTCAGCCAATACATGTACACAAAGCACGAAACACTAAGGGATAATCAGAACAAAACAATTAAACATAGGAGCTTGAATAATTGAATATATAAAATTAAACAATAAAACACTAAATTAAACAAAATTAAAAAAACTAAATTAAGCAATTAGACATATATTTGAACGAAATTTGTGTATAATTTCCGGATGCATATGTAGTTTACACTGGGCAAATATTTGCAAATTTCTCCGATATTTTCAATATCTGCTGCTTGTTGAGTGCAATTTTGATGGGCACTGGGATCATGTAGCGTCTCCTCCAGTTGAACAACTAGCAACAAGCAGTGGTCGAGGGCCGGGTCCAGATATCACTTCACCATGACGTTGTATGGTGTCCACAACACTTTCTCTTGTGAAACCCAGTTATGACAATTTTGAAATTTTATCTAGCTCTATGTCATATTTAGATATCATATTTACAAAGTATTTAAGAAAGACTCAATACTCAATCAATTGTTTTGATTCGAAAATCACCAGCTAATATGACAAAAAGCGAATCGCAGCAAATTTTGTACACACCAGTGCCATCTGTTGCCACTCAACTTTCCGCTTGAATAATTTCCTACAGAAGCGCGATACAATTTAAATAATTATATTTCTAGAATGGCGTATCCTTCATATATATCATGTACACAACTATCATCAAAATAAAATATAAATACGAATTGCAGGCCTTTTTGCCTATTTTCAGCCACTTCTAACGGTGACTGACTTAAATCGTGTTTGTGAAGTCTGTACAGTTCGGAACGTGACTTCTGTGTTCCCAACATTCCCCTTAAGTAAACAAGCGCCTATTTGTAGCTTTCGCAACTAACATACGCCACCCAAGACGCATTTTTGTCGCTGGCAACATTCGTTGCCTGCGACAAAAATGCAGGTTTCACACATTCTTGAATCATCTAATCTATTCCTTCCCGAACAATTTGGTTTTAGAAATCTACACTCTACTGAAACGTCATTGCTTAGTATTCACGATTCTGCGCTGAAAGTCACCCTTTCTGGGCAACACGATATCTTGATTCAACTCTTGACTGAGTTTTCAGCAGCATTCGACACTGTCAATCACACCATTCTTATTGACACTCTCCGTTCTATTGGAATTGGTGGGTCTGTGCTTGCATTCTTTCGCTCTTACGTGTGAGATAGGTATCAGTTTGTTGAAATACCTGGTTTTCCTCCTAGTGAGTCTCGTCCTCTTCTTAGCGGCGTTTCTCAGGGTTCAGTACTAGGTCCTCTTCTGTTTAATGTATATCTCACTCCTTTGGGCAAGTTCTTGCGCTCATATACAGCCTCATTTCAGATTTTTCATGATTACATTCATATTCTCTTACAACAGTTTCTATATCTTCACTGCCTATCGATTCTCTTATGGATGACATTAACCGCTGGTCTATTTCTCATAATTTAAAATTGAATCCTGACAAAACCAAGTATCTTGTATTTCACTCTTCCCGTCTGCCCACCATTCCTCCATTCTCTATCTCTGATATTGTTCGCAACCTGGGTGTCTTGCTTGATTAACATCTAACATTTGATCCTTACATAGCAGAAATATGTCGCCTCTGCCACTTTCAAATACACCACATTTACTAAATTCGAAAATTCATTGATATTTCTGCTGTTCATAAACTGGTTAATTCCTATATATTGTCCTAAGTTATGTATTGCTGTTCTCTCTTTCTATACCTCAATCACCACCAGCTCCGAAAAATTCAGTCAATTCTTAATAAGGCATGCCGTCTAGTCTATACCATTTGCAATTTGATTTGATCCAAATGAAATCTGATTTGATCCAAATGAAATCTGATTTGATCCAAATGAAATATAAGGGAAAAAATTGAACTTTAATGAAAAGAAAATGAAAAATGAAAGTTTTTTTTAATAAAAAATGTCTAAAAACAAGCGTATCTATATTAAAATAAGAATATTTGGCGACTTTGTCGATTGAGCAGAAATTTTCTGGGGCCATGCTTTATTTCACAATAGCACTTTATACGACTCATCAGTTCGCTAGTGTTAATAGCGCAAAACTAATAAAAAAGTATAATAAATTCAGTGAAGATCATAGAAAAAATAATCACGGAAGCATACCAGAATGAGAGTGACTGGAAACATGTTGCGAATACATTTGGAGTGAAAATCAGGACTGTGTATCAAATATCATATTCTGTGTATCATATATATATATATATATATATATATATACAGTAGGCCCTCCAAATAACGGACTTACAAATAGCGGAAATATTTCGTGGTCCGTTCGAGTCCGTTATTTGGAGTGTCGACTGTATATACATTAAGGACTAAATACTATTTAGTAGTCATTGATATCATCAAAAATTTATATAACAAAGATTCATATAAACAAATTACATCACAATATCACATCTGAAATATTGGGATTTTCTATGTTGTGTAAACGTTTTCATAACCAGGCCACAATATCATCATCATGTATTATACTAAAATATATATCATTATATTACATCATATTCAATATTTTTACCCACTTTTAAATAATCAATTCAGAATTCCCCTCATAACTTATGATGTTTAAAAGTAGTAAACAGAAATGCGAAATGCAAATATGAAATATAAGAAACTATGAACAAACACATTATTATATACAAATACTGAACATTTATTGGATAATCAACAGCCAATCCTTAGATTTAGTTTCTATTTGTCATATTTTTTCAAATAAGGTTCAATTTTATCAATTGTATTACATTTGGATCAAATTAAACTTCATTTGGATCAAATCAGATTTCATTTGGATCAAATAAAATTTCATTTGGATCAAATAAAATTTCATTTGGATCCAATCAGATTTCGTTTGGATCAAATTAGATTTCATTTGGATCAAATCAGATTTCATTTGGATCAAATCAAATTGCAAATGGTATATTTCCTCCCTCATGATTATCATGTTTTGTCCCTATCTTCTGAAATTAGGGTGGCTTCCTATCAAGGCTTTAATTGAATTCACTCTGCCAATGTATCTGTATATTAATTCACTCTGCTCTTTTGTTCCACAAGCCTGATTACATTTTCAAGCTGCTATCCTATAAATCCAACTCCTACTCTCTCAATCTCAGATCTGCTAACAGACTTTTGTTATCCGAGCCTCAATTTCCTTCTCGTCACTCGCATTTTGATCGTTCTTTTTTTAAATTCAAGGTCCTCGCATTTATACGATTAATAGGTTTCCGCTCTCCCTCCGGTGTATTCAATCGATGTATTCTTTCAAAAAGCAATGCAGAAAACACTTCCTTATTCAATCTTTTTCATACATAGGATCTGGACAGTCGCGGCGCGTCACTATTTCTCCATCTTACCATATTTAACTGTCATTGTTGTAATGTAAACTGACTTTATATTTTGATTGTGGGTGTGATAATATGTATATATATGCACGTCTCATTTGCTGTGTAGAATATTTAAATATGCACTTTCTCAAAATCTCTATTCAGTTATTTAGTGTGTGTGCGTGTGTGCTTTGTTCAGGAATAAAAAAACTTAAGAACTATGCCAATGTCATCATTCTCATTTTCTCGACTGCTTTATACAGCTTTTTGCTGTATATTGCTTTCTGTCTGTCTGTATCTGTGTCCATGTAGGTGTGTTTCTGTGCGTGTGTGTGTATGTTTGTACAAAACACTAGAAAGGGTAGATACTCTTGAGCTGAAAAAACTCGAGTTTTCTGGTTGGTTTCTGTTCAAATATGTTTGTACATTTTCATTTATTTTTGTATAAGAGTGTGTGTGTTTAAGAGCGATTTAAAGACCCACGGCTTTAAATCGCTATATAATACGCTATCACTATACGTCTTATTGTACTGTACAATGCATGTGCTTGTGCATGTGCGTGTACATGTATGTGTTTGCTAGTGTATATGTGTGTTTGTGTATGTGCAAATAGAAAGTTACTACCAAAGTCTACATTCTCACAAACACACACACACCGACATACACACATTAACGTACATAAATACACGCAGGATATAAGGTAATATTTGTTGATGACTAAATGTGAGAGTGAGAGTGTGAATAAGTCACGAGATTGTCGGTTGATGAGTTCCATGAGCGACCAGCACTGGCACACTGTTTCATGTTATCTCGCTCTTCTGTGCCACCCATCAACGGCACCGCGTCTGGAAACTGAACAAACATGCACACACACACACAATAACACACATACACACACACACAATAACACACACACAATAGCACACACACAATAACACACACACATTAACACACACACACACACACACACACACACACACACACACACACACACACACACACACACAATAACACTTACACAATAACACACACACGCACACACACACACAATAACAAATACACAATAACACACACACACACACACACACACACACAAACACACACACACACATACAAGGACACAACCAAGTCAGAAGGCATTTATGAACACAAAATACACATACACTTGAAAAAATATGCAAATGCACACTGTATTATTGGATTTCAGCAGTCGTCTGTGAGTGTGTGTGTTTGTGTGTTTGCCGAGTGGAGAAAGAGAGCGCGACCTGCAAGAACAGCAGTTTGTCGCGGTTGCCATGGTGACGCATCAGTAGAGAGTGAGCGAGAGAAACTGAACGCTGTGAGCTGGACGCACGAGACAATTTCACGTCACACTTCTACTTGCACACACAAACACACACACACACACACACACACACACACACACACACACATACACAAGTGCATTAGGCATAATATGATCGATTATGCATGAGAGAATTCTGTCGCAAAACAAATATTCTGCACTGGAATTTAACGGGCGTTTGAGCAAATGTACTCGCAAGAAGCTGATAACAACGTGTGACTGCAGTGAATAATATGAATTTGGTTGAGAACCACTGTAGTGTACATGAGCTCAACCATGTTGCCTTGTGTCAGAGCCAGCTGTTTGTTCTATTTGTATGTTCTATTTGTATGTTTTTGTGCAGTGACGCGAAAGTGAACTGCGTGTTAAGGGTGACTTTGCGACCTTTTTGCGTCGGCGCTGTGTACCTGCATCGTTTTTACTTCACTTGAGCTGATGTTTTTCAGTACCATAAACAGAACACAAACACAACGTAAAACATTCGACAATGAAACATCACCAACAAGTAATACGTCTTTGAAGATAGATAGACTTGAAGACTTGAAAATATCAAAGACAGCAGAAGTCGTAGCACCACTCAGAAACTAAGGCAGGCGACATAACAGTGGAACTGGGGTATTTATCGAGCCACCTCCTTCTATATTGTCGCCAAATGATTCAGATGAATAGAAATTGAGAAACATCGCTCACAGTCCCTCAATATACTATCTGTCCGTAATAAAATTGCTCCTATAAAAACCAGGCTGAAATGCGGAGAAGAATGCCCGATAGAAGAGGAGAATCTTTCTAGCATGCATTCTAATCGATGGTGCTGTCGATAACATACATAGCAAAATAAATATCCGTACCTAGTATGCCTACTATCTATCTATCAATGAATTTAGACAAACATTGACAAACTGATACTCATTTGGACTCCTTTGTGTAGTGGTAGTACACCCGCCTCACAAGCGTGGTTCGAAGTCCGGCGGAATAAAATATAGTTGTGCAAATTATATAATCCAACAGACGCTGTCCACCCAACAGTAAATGGTACCAGATATCAGTCATGTATTAGGAGGTGGCCCTCTCTAATACGTTTTCCATCCTTGTGGAGCCATAGCTTGGAGAGGGTCGGCTCTGCGGTGGCAGCGAGCTGCACGGGACACACCTTTGTGCTCGTAAGCTTCGGCTTCTTTGTGTATAGCAACTGTCACAACTATACCTTTTACCTTCAACCAACGTTTACCTTACCTTACCTTTTAATATATATCCATCAATGAATATATACACTACGGGGAAACACTATTGTACAAGCATTGAACCCAACTGAATTATAATCGTAAATCAGAAGTGAGCGGCATTCACAGCTGATCACAAACCAGGAGCCAAATCAAGAACAATTAGCATTGTGGGTCAACTGGACGCAAACATTTGGTATTGGTACATCATGTCGCATGTGTGGCACAGACACACTTGTAACAAGCTGTGAGCAAACACACATAAATACATTCCATCTCTCTCTCTCTCTCTCACACACACACACACACATACACACACATACACACACACACACACACACACACACACACACACACACACACACACACACACACACACACACACACACACACACACACAGATAAACAGAGGCAGCGAAGCGTGACATCACCAATCAGCACAAGATATGCACGAGACCAGCATGCACCCCAGGCTAGATGGGTGCTCGGCTGTACATAATTCTGCTGACCCTCCAACACACACACACACACATACACACACTGACACACACGTGTTCAGCAGCGGAGACACCTCATTAGGCCAGCCGCTAATTGCCCTGTGAAAGAAGCGAGCGGGGAGGTGACAGTGATGTGGCACGTGAATAACAGCGATATGCCATGAGTAAGTGACATCAGCACACACCGACAAACACACACACACACACACACACACACACACACACACACAGGCATACACTGTCATACACTCACTGACAATACACACTCTGACATACACTCACTGACACACACTGACACACTGACACACACTGACACACTGACACACACTGACACACTGACACACACACTGACAATACACACACACACACACACACACACACACACACACAGGCATGCTTCACATCAATGCCCTGTCGACTAATTGACACGAATGACTGGCTGCACACAACAAGCCAGAACATATTGAAAGTGATACGGCAATGTATGGCTACAAGTTGCACATATTCTCCAAAACATCAATATCGGCCATCGAGTGCACACCAACCAACACACACACACACACACACACACAGACACATACGTGTATGTATTGAAAAGTGGCAGTAATTAAGCGAAAATCACCGAAGCCAACAAAGCAAGCACGCACATATTGCTTGTATAGTTAGCAGGGCGAACGCTTACTGTGCGCTAAAAATGGGATAATAATTTGCGCTGGCAAACCCGAAAAACTTCGCAAAAACATACAGCAAAACCCTGTATAAAAAGCTAGAGGAAATCACTGGAAAATGTGTAAACAATCTTCTTGAAATACACACACATATATTTCACATTGAACAATTATTAAGACAGAAATTATCAAACTTCCAATTGATAACCCAGAGTAGCATTTTGCTACGCCAAAATGCGACAAGCCGTGAATCAATAATAAATCAATCACGACAAATATGAATTACTATGAAAATCAACACAACATCACACGCCGATTACAATATGCATTCGACCTAATGCATTCTAGTGATTCCGTAATAGCTTTGAAAATTCGGCAAAAACACACGCTCAAAATTTTGAACTACAAATTAGAACAACGCACTTGAAGTTACAACGTAAATATCATAAATCACCTATTTGAACGGCTCCTTAGTGGTACTAAGGTGGAATTAATAATTGCTAAATAGAACACCGCCCTCTAATAGAACGACACTTCTAATTAAACCTCACTTTGACAGCCACAATAGTGACGTGTCACCGGGGAATTTGTAATTACTTGTAATCACCCCGTATTTGTGCCTTCTGTTAAATAAGTATGCATACGTTACCTGGTTCTTTTTTCATCCATAAAATATACTGCATCTTCCCAAAATTCTGACCAGTTAGTCGAAAAATAGAGCGGCACCTTCTAATTGAACGGCACTACGGCGGAGGGTTGCGAAAACATTTGAAAACGTTTTAGCGTTAGTTTTGCAATCCTATTCATAACACCTCCACAAATTGAGAGAGGCTGTAGAAATATACATAAGATGCGACATAATTAACACTGCGGCTCGAACTCAGTCAAGTCAGGAAATACACACACACATACACACACACACACACACACACATATACACATACATACGAGTACACATATTGACGATGAATATCAAACATACAAATAAGCGTGTGAATAGAGAAAATGGTCAAGACCGGCAGCACATTAATTATGACCCACTGGATGGAGACATTAATTATGACCCACTGGATGGAGACATTAATTATGCACATTGACTGGATGGAGACAGAATCAGTACATTAATTATGATCCAAGTATACGACCAGAATTTGCAAAAGTTAAGGATTGGCAAACTTGTGCGTGTACAAAGAAATCGACAGAAATCGAAGTATGATAAATTGTTGATATCGGGCGAGTTAGACAATTACGACGACATGTATCCCATTGGGAAATAGATCGCTAATGAGCACAAATACAGTTTTCATGCAGGAAAACTTGAATAAATAATCTAACAAGCATGATTAAATCAAACAAACGTATGTCTTGTAGGAACACGACTACAAAACACCCTCCCAGGCACACATATTATATCACATTAAAACACTTACATCGAGCTTTCCACCCAAAGGTCTCAAAAGCCACATACTCAAAAATACGCATACACGCACGCACAAACACACACACTCATACATACACAAGCACACACACACACACACACACAAGCACACACTCATACACAAACATACGCACGCACGCACACACACTCACACATACACATACACACACTCATAGATAAACACACACACATACATACACACACACACACACTCATACATACACATATACACTCTCATACATACACAAGCACACACACACACACACACACAAGCACACGCACACACACACATACACACACACTCATACATACACACACACACGCTCATACATAACATACACACACTCATAGATACTCACACACACATACACACAGTGATGAATAAGAAACATATCCCTCGATAAACTGTGCATTCAGCAATTTGCGTGAGTGCAAATATCAATATTGCATTGACTTTGAACCTTTCTGTATCTCTGTCTATCCCAGCCACAGTGAGTCAAAGCTAACCAAATCTAGAAGACCCCACTCAGGACAGCCGCGAGAATATAGGAGATCAAATCATACACAATATGCCGTGGCACGGAGGAGAATGTGTTATGTAAGAAAAGAGGAAGTACGCGTCAATACAAAGAACGTGAAAAATAAGCAGAAAAGATATGGGAAAGCAGCTAGGAAGACTACAATAATAACTTACATGACTCACAACAATAATAACTAACTATCATGAACTTCCCAACAATAATAACTGACATGATCAAACAACCCAACAAACAAATCATCCTCGACAAAAAACGAACTCAACACAGAAAGAAACACAGAAAGAAACACAGAAAGAAACACAGAAAAGTAAATGCTGTAAGGCTGGTGTTAGCATGGGCGTAGATCCTGGTGGACATGCGGGTATATACACCCCCCGACAAATTGACTGGGGGTATGAATATGCAAGTATACCCTCGACAATTCTGCGGAATTCAGTTCATCTAGCATATTGTCATCAAAATCAGCATAGCACAAAAAGTAGCAATATGTCTGTATGTGTACGTAAATATATTCAATATATTTTCTATTGAGGTATGTGTGTTGTAATTGACAAGGCATAAAATGGTTGAGGGCGCCATGCAATTGATCAACTGAGTCAACTTTGAACACTAATGCATACGTCCCTGCGGTCAGGGGAAAATAATACTGCCGCCGTACCCGCTGCGTGTCGTAAGAGGCGACTAAAAGCGGACCCTCTGCTTCTTTTCTCCGAGATACTACTGTCAGGACCGGTGGGGGCGCGATAATTCAGCAGAGTTGGTGCCCCCACTGTGACGGCAGCTTTCTTCTGTCCTATCATTCTCCCCGAATAAAAAAAACTAATGCATGATGGCTGTAGCGCGGTGAATCAGCAAGGCAGCGCTGCCTACACACCACGTGGCTGCACTCTCTCCGCTCTCTCCAGAAGGCTCACGTTCTGCTGTGCTTGCAGGGCTATCGCGCCACTAAACGCAGGCACAAACTGCAGCGTCACCACTGCAACGTTTGACGTGTTTGTATGCGTGTGTGTATTTGTGTGTATGAGGCATGTGATTCACAAGTCGTTCAATAAACTCCCGCGAGAGTACTTGTATTTCACTCAGTGTGAAGATGCGACGCAATGCTCAACATCTCAGCATTGTGCCGCCTAACGACTCCGTTACAATGCGATCTAAAAAATCGACGGAAGAAATAATTCAAATTATAGAAATGATATATTTTGGGATGCTAAATGAATTATTTTGTATCCACATATAAGTTATTCATGCCATTAGTGGCCCTATTAAATTGAATAATGATTAAATATGCACACTCAAATAGTTATAATGTGTTTGAATGTCCTAATATCATTGTTCGCACGGTACTGCGCTGTATTTCTAGGTACAGTCCAGCTTTGCATTCAAATATTGAGTTAATCATTATTCAAGAAAGCAGGGTTAGAAAACAGCTGTTTCTGTTAAAAACCTGAAACTATTTTTTTTAAGTGGCATAAATTTCATGGTTTTTACACAAAACCTTTTTGACTCCAGAAATAATCTACGTTGATGATGATAACTTTACGACTTACTTAACTTAACTGACTTACTAACATAATTTATTTCAACATATCAATTATTTGCAAGTATAAAAGTACAAACACTGCAAATATTTACACAAATACTACAAATATTCACACAAACTTAGTGTCCCTAATGAGACTTCGAATAAAAGCGGGTCGCATTAATCAGAGTGGCAATCTTGACCAGAAAAACGGGCATTTTTTCCGTGTAGGAAAATAACGACTGAGGAAATATGTTTAATGTACAAAAAGGTATTTGAAAACAGATAACTACATTAAAGAAGTCATCATCCATAAAACCGGTCTAAAAAAACGGGTAAATAATGAAAAACCACTTGGAATAATGCGTTAAAACTTGCTTTTTTTCTGCTAACAATTTTTTCAAAATCTCTACATCTACGAAAATCGTCTCTCAATAAAATCAATTTTGATAAAGCAACGGTTTAAAAAACAGTTTAATTCAAGTGATTTAACCAACCGCTTATACCAACAGGCTATTCATATACAAAAGATATTTGAACGTACATCAATCAAATCTATCTTCCATAGAGCCTGTTTAAAAAAACATAGTTTTAATAGAAAATGTTGGCTTGAAACGTTTGTTAAAAACACTTGACTAACCAATAAACTTTTCTTGTTCTGCTGACAACCTTTTCTGAATCTGTACCAGCCTTTTCACTCGCCTTCTCCTCCTTCCTACTTACTCACCCTCCTAGAGTGCAGCGAGCGACCTTCCAGTCGCCGTCCTGTACCTCTTGTTTCTCCTCCTGCTCTTCATGAGTCAAACTGGTCGGCCAAGTCATTCTACTTTTCCGTTCCCCGTCGTTACTATCAACTTCCTCGTCATGTCCTCAAGCATAAATCATACTTCTCATTCTCTTCTGCTCTGCACAAATTTTTGCTATCTTTGCCCACACCTCTAACTCCTCCATTCCGACAGCACTAAATCTTGTTCTCTCTACATTCGTTTTTCTTGGTTAGCAGTGTTAATGTATGATGTGATGTGTGATGTGATGTATTTTACTGTGTAAGGTATTTCTTTTGCTGTTTTTATACTCGTTTTTCTCTTTTATTATCATGTGGTTTATTTTTGCTCGCTCATGTATTTTCCCTCTATGAGCTAATACTCCTTTATATTGTTAGCACCAGTTTGACCCTTTTACGCGCCTCTGCTCTACTTGGCGCTATATCAAATACATGTTTGTTTGTTTGTACATTAATAAAACGAATTTAAAACCAGTTTTCAAAACATCATGAATTCATTTAATATATATATATATATTTGTTTTTATACTATTATTATATTATCTTTGATATAACAATAAAATATTTGGAATAAATTGGACATTTGGACTATGAGAATAAATAATATAGAATAAAACATATAAAAAGGTAAAAATCATCAATTGCAGTCATTTCTATATACTAAAATCCAACATCAGAGGACAATTGGGGCTCACCCTAAAAACAAAGCATAACAAACAAAAAACCCGCTAAAAACATGTTGTTTTGCAAAAAAACGCAAAAAAACTGTTCATTTGTATCTCTAGTCATCCCCCGAGTCTCGACACAAACCACGCCCTTGACGCTATAGCTTTATCAACACTTAAACAACTCAGTGCACAAACATACATATGTACCAAACTAAGCGAATACAATTGACATCCCACGAAAATGTCCACATAACATCCAATAATGCACAGCGTGTCGATGTTATACAATTAAAATAACACGTCGTATTGTTTGGAAGCCACTGGATAAAACACCATAGAATACTGCTGAATATTCTACAGTACACACACACACACACACAGATATATAAACTGCATTCACATGTGATTGTATGTGTAAGAATGTGAGCTAAGGATGTTACGTCTACGGACCGTTACGCCTACGCTTCAGTGCCGGCTCTTTTTGTTGTTAGGTTGGGCTACGTTTGTTAGACTGTTAGTTAGGAAAGAGAAAGGTAGTCGGGACTGAAGTGTAGGCGTAATGGTCCGTAGACGTAATATCCTTGTTCCCTAACAATGCACGTGTCTCTCAATTTCCCCTCAGGAGTAACTCCCGACACAAAACGCTCGAGCGCGAGTGCATGTATGTTTTTTGTGTATACAAAGATAAATTTCCAATAATTTATAAACGGGACCTCTCAATACAGCGTTTTTTAATTTAGCAAGTAAAATGCGATGGTTCAAGGAGTCAAATGCTTGGGAAATGTCTATAAAAATTGCAGCCACATATCGCTTTCTATGCAATTGCTCATATATTGCCTAAGCAAAATGCAGAAGAGTGTGAGTGTCAGTGTGAGTGTCAGTGTGAGTGAGTGTCAGCGTGAGTGAGTGTCAGTGTGAGTGTCAGTGTGAGTGTCAGTGTGAATGTCAGTGTGAGTGTCTGTGTGAATGTCAGTGTGTCAGTGTGAGTGAGTAAGTGTGAGTGTGAGTGTGAGTGTCAGTGTGAGTGAATGTCAGTGTGAGTGTCAGTGTGAATGTCAGTGTGAGTGTCTGTGTGAATGTCAGTGTGTCAGTGTGAGTGAGTAAGTGTGAGTGTGAATGTCAGTGTAAGTGTGAGTGTGAGTGAATGTCAGTGTGAGTGTCAGTGTGAGTGAATATCAGCTGTTACACACCTGGTCGTCGAGACTGAGTTGTTGTTTGAATCGGCGGTGAATGTTGGTGTCGTGAGTAGTGTCAGTGTTATGAGGAGGTGACTGACAGTTCTGCTTCAATGAGTCATCACCAGTAACTCCGGCACTATCCTTACTGTCAACACTGCCTGGCTCACTTTTCACTGGCACACACACACACACACATATATATATATATATATATATATATATATATATATATATATATATATATATAAACGCAAACACATAAACACATATACACACAAATATATACACCTTGGAGCAAAGTGGAGGCGTGGGCGGAGTGTTGCTGAGATGGATGACCGACTTTCTGACGGGCAGAAAAATGTGCACTGTTGTGAGAAAAAATAAGTCAACTTGGAGGCAGGTCATAAGTGGAGTCCCACAGAGCTCAGTATTAGGGCCAATAATGTTCAGTGTTTATATGAACGACATAGTGGCGGATATTGACAGCACAATACACTTGTTCGCAGACGATGCGAAGATAATGCGGGCCATATCAAACCCGACCGACTGTCAAGCACTGCAGGAAGACCTGAACAAAATCCACAAGTGGGCAGATACCTCGCAGATGACCTTCAACGAGACGAAATGCCACCTAACCAAGTTTGGCACGGGTAAAAACAGGCCGTCGGTGACGTATACCCTCGGAGGTACGGACTTCATGAAGTAGATAAGCAAAAAGACCTCGGAATCATGGTGCAGAAATTTGTCCCCTGAGGCCCACATTGATGATATCTGCGCCAAAACGTACTCCTTGCTGACCAGAATGAACACGTGTTCAATTTTAAAGATGCAGAAATAATGCGGAAGCAGATGGTGTCAGTTATCAGGCCCAAACTTGAGTATGCCGCAGCGATTTGGTGTCCCCATGAAAAACGTCTGGTAAAAAAAGTTGAAAAGATGCAAAGACTGGCCACCAGGCTTGTAGCAGAGCTGAAAAGCTTCAGTTACGAAGACAGGCTAAATACGTTGAAATTACCGACGTTGGAAGACAGGAGGACACGGGGTGATCTCATTAATATTTTCAGGAACATGACAGAAACCACAGTTCAGCAAGGAAATTGGAATGATAAAGCAGGATAAAGGAAGGGGACACGGCAAGAAGCTGAGAAAACCTCGGTGCAAAAAAAAAAATAAAGAAATACAGTTTTCCATTCAGGCGAATTGACGTTTGGAATAAATTACACAAGACTATCGTAGAGGCCAAAACAATAGGAGACTTCAAACACAAATAGGATATTCAGTGGGAAAGAGACAGGACAGTGCGAGCGTAAGCTCATTTCCTCTATCCCACGGCGTGCTCAATTTGCAGATAATGTATGTGTGTTTGCGTGCTGTGCGTGTAATTGTTGGCACAATTGATTGTCACATGTACATAATGTAAGTAATGTTACAAGGCAGAACAAAAAATTTTCTCCCTTTCTACACGTGACTGATAAACACACGCATATGAATGCCTGACTAAAATTAGGCGATTTCACAACTGGTTGTATTTTGACGCTTTTTTGGTATAAATAATGTATGGAAACTTTAATGAGTGTTATGATATTAATCCATACATTTCAGCGCATATTTTATTACTAAGGTATCTTCTACTTTTAGTGCACCATTTGCTAGTTATAAACCAAAAAACCACTGAAAATTGGTAATCTAAAAAATTCCCAAATGGATTCGCGACCCTTAAATATTATTTTGCGGTATATATTTTGATTCCATTGCACTCAGCGACGTTCAAAGCATGGGAAAAACTTGCGCCACCCAAATTACCATCAATTTGGGAAAAATGAGCCACCCTAGTGTGCATGTGTGTTGCATATGGTACTGAAAAGCCTCGATGCATGATTTGATGGATGCGCAATAAATGTATTTTACTTTAATTTACTTTACACAGAAACACACAAGCCCATACATACACACGGATATTTCTAAGAACGAAACACAGCAAAATATGCCATTGAGAAGCGACACCGAGTTGCAAATATGCCAGTATATCAAATGACACAACACTCAGCAGGTTGAATTACACCGTGATGAGAGTTTGAGTGGTGATCGATGTTCAATGTACCGCTGTTTTCAGCATGTTGTCTGTGTATCGAGCTTTCATTTACTGTGCTTTTTCATATGCGTTCTTGTGTGTATATGTGAGAAAAGGACTACTGAATACGTGCACGGCTCGATGTCTGAGTCCGCAAGCGGAGGCGATTGCTTCCATTGTAACACATCGTTATATACTGGACAAACAGGAAAACATACACAATTATCGTTGTAAATACGATAAATATATGCACAATTGACCTATTAAGCTATAGTATAGCTGTAGTATAAGCTAGAAAGAGTATGATGTGCTGTTAATTATGTGTTGCCTCAAAACTGTATTATAGTTGAACTATATAATTGTGATTGAAAGCGACCAAATATGGTATAATTAAGCGTTTTTCGCGAAAATACATCCCTTTTCTCAAAAATAGGTTACACCTGATCTGATGATTATACAAACGAACTTTCACTCAAAGAAAGAATTAGACACAAGCAAAAATTGAACACATAGCAGCGATTAATCAGCGAGCCGGGTCTTCTTTGCAGAGGTCAGGAGAAAAACTGCATTTTCTGCTGATCTTTCTCTAAATTATAAAGTCCATTCAGAAGAACATTTGCCTGACGACGAAACATGATGGACATCTAACGTAAATTCCGTTGAGACTGCATATAGCTGTCAGTCAGCGGACTTCCTTGATGAAACAGTATACAGAAACAGCTTAATTATACACCTTTGACGACATATAATTAAGCTGTATTTTGTCCAGGCCAATCTTCTAATATTTTCCATTTACCAAGACGTTCACATGCGCCTCGGGTGATTATGGGTGTTGAAAACGTAAAACCAAACGCGCTCTTTGTCAATGCAATGCTTAGCTGTCACAAGGCAATTATTTGGAAAATGGAATATCTTACAGTAGTGCTAGCTGAAGTGGCGGCGCCAAGGGGGAGCTGGAGCCCCCCTAAGCCCCCCAAAAATAATTATCATGGATATGAAAAAAATTTACCACTGTAAATGAAGTCCTGTAATTTTGGTTCAAGTTCGAGGACTGAATCAGTGTGCCCCAGTCCCTTATTAAATATTATGTAGTCAGCGTTCGAGTGTAGCTCTTCATGCTTCGCCAAGCCCCCTCACCTTTTTCCTTAGCCACCACAACTTTTTCCTTAGCCCCCCTCATCCCCCATCGGAAAAATCCTGGCGCCGCCACTGGCTAGCTAATCTTGCGGTTTTATGTGATGGATACAATAACACGACCACCAGCACTCTCAACAGCAGAGGCCGCCTATGTTACACATTAAAGTTGGTAGGTGGCCGTGTGCTTTAATTGAGTGTCACAGAAATCATGATGCCAGGTCTTCTGTGCAGTGACCTCATGATAACACACAAATAAATGACCCAGTATGGCTTGTTCAGTAGCGTACCACTCCGAATCCAAAAATATAACACTGCCAAATCTTCACTTCAACTATCAAGAGAAAACACGTTAGTCTGTTGTAGTGTTCACTTTGACAAGCGGTTCCCTTATCATCTCATCTTTGCCAATAAATGGAGTGATGTGCTGCATCTTGCGTTTGCTGGGCAGCACCAAAATATGTCTGAGATGTTCATAACTGCACTTGTGGTGTAATTCTTTACCAGGGTAACGATGCTTCATGTAAACCTGTTTCTGTGACAAGACCGACGCGTGAAGAGCTGCCAAAAGTTCCTCCGTGTTCTGTTTGCAGAAGAATCACGATTTTAATAATTCAGCAAGGAGATGTCAGATTGGATTGTTATGTGCACGACTTCAGCGAACTGACTATACAACCTCAAGTATAGGTGGTGATAAGGGAGCCACTTGTTTAAGTGAAGACTTCAACAGACGAACGCGTTTTCCTATGATGACATTTCTTAGAGGGTGGTACTTTAGCGTCTTTCTTGAATGCACTGCAGGCCAATTGGCTAAACAATGTGGGCTGATTTTCGACAATCATAGACAGGTTGCACTGGCTAAAATCTCTTGTCATTAATATACTACTACCATTTGTTGCAATCTTGAACTAGCCATGTTGCTGCACTGCATGCATTGTCTCCTTGTTTTTCAATTACCTCTATTTTTGCGATTGAACTTTTTGCAGTAGTGTAAAAATACGCTCAAAACGCACATTTCGTTCCTAATATTCTCCTCAAATATTTCATAAACTAGGGGCAATCTAGCAAGTGAATATATTTTATTTCAGCTACATTTAATTACCTGAAAAAATTACTTTTGCAGAAATTTGTCAAGACCTGTGTTATTGAACAATTATCAAAATACATACTATTTACTTGTTCCTATGGCTGTCAAAAAAGTAACCTAAAAATGTAAAAATTAACATTATTTTCGAGAAAAAGTAACCTAAATTAACCTTATAATATCTCGGGAAGACAAGTATTTCTAAGAAAGAAACCATTGACCCGCACCATAATACCCTCTTGACCACCTTGACTACGTTCTGGTGCCATTTTTACAACATACCACCAAAATGTGGCCAATCATCGTAAATATAAACATAACCATCAGAAAGTAAGCGAAATGAGAAATTACGTATTTAGACGAATATCGCAACAGTTTCCTTTATATTGCTTCGAGCAATTCATAAAAGGGACTTTTGGGCAACGAAAAGAAACAATCCTTTCAGTAGATTTTATACATTTAGATAAAGCACATTAGCCTAATACTTTTAGTAACTTGCAAATGTCTGAAAAAGTTAGAAGTAAAACCGAATCACTCTCATCATTTGACAAAACGTTATATTTAAATATATAAAAATAACATCGAGACAATAAAGCAATGTGGTACATGGTTGAAAATAAATATAAATATTGGTTGGATGTTTTTACAAAGAGCAATTAAAATAATTTATCATAAACGTCTTCACATTTGAAGATGAAAATTCCCTGTGTCAGGAAATTTGTTCAACATTGAGATGGACCTCTCGATAGCTTCTGATGTAGCTAGGTATTTTTGCAGAAAATCGTGCGTAATGTGAGCTATTTCCTTGTTGGTTATGCTGACAATTTTTTTATAACAAATTGTTGCTTTAGGCGTTTTTGATGTATCCGAATTTTCACACGCATCGGTACTGTAACTGCCGTTAGTTGAAAGCTGGAAAAAGTTCGTAACTGAAATTAATTTGAATATGTTTTATGTTGTGTAATTTCATTGTTGGATTAATTATAATTTGGATTATCGTGATATTGGATTATGATGTCATAACAAATGTCAATTCTACCAAGTACTCTCGTTTTTATAAATGGCAGCAAGAAAGCTGTGTTTGGCCTCGCTTGCTCGTTTTATTTTCTTTCTGGATTGTGGACGGACTGGATGTGGACCGGTTGGAATTTTAATGTCCGTGTATGAGCCTAACAGAATCGAGTGTCAGTTTTTGTGGATCTATAGGCTGTTAATGAGGTTTTTGGATGAGTTGTGGGTCACATATCGTCAAAACATTGGTATATTGTGTTGGATGGTTTGGACGTTGGTAGTATTTCGTGTTTGGTCAACCTATTTGTATACTGTTTTTTAGATTTACGGTTTCAGCAATATATTTGAACACAAATTGAATCGACTTTGGAGGCAGTAGCGTGGAGCGGTGGCACCCATCGTCTCTCAAAATTACACGGGCGTTACAGTTACCGATGCCAGATGTTACTGCCGGATCCAGACGAAGACTCAGGCGGCCGAATCTCCCAAAAATGCTTCTACTAAAGACGTTCACTAAAAGACGTCAAGAGAAACATTTTTTTCTGCAGAATTTGTTTATATAGACATTGTCGCAAAGACGTTGCATAATGATGCATGTACACGACTGATCGCCCCCACATTTCAGTCGCCCGAAATAGTTTCAGCGCCTCCAGAAATTCCACTCTGGACCCGCCACTGTCAGGTGTGGATGTGATCGAGGTGACGATCTCCATAATGAACCTCTCTCTAATGTCTTCTTCAAGGGCAAGGGCCACATGCTTCAACATGAAGGGGCCATGGTTGGGTTGGGTCAAGGCGCATGGGAGAGAGCGGCACACACCTTCCTAACTCGAGAAATCCAGCGAGACTGGCGCACTGCAGCTGTGAATAATAATGTGATTGGCCAGCTACACACACACTTGGCAGCTCTCATATGAGGTTTTTCAGGATTCACTTGTAAGCCAGTGTTGATCCTTCTAGTCTCTACCCTATATATATTCTCAGCTTGAACTGGTCTGGAAACGTCAGGCGGGCTGTTGTGACTATTGCCGCCGTGCACATTTTTTTATTTTTACAGAAGTCATTTGAACTTATCGTTTATTGTTCCTCATTTTTTGGGAATAGCGATAAGGAATGAGTGATAAATTTAGAAAAATTTGCGATAAACGATAAAAAATTTCCTCTCAGCGATAATTGAATAATATACATATTATTTATCGCTCATTTGTATCGCACGCGGCAACCACTGATATACAATACCACGTGCTATAGAATGTGTAGCAGGTGTTACATTATACATTGTGGTTACTGCACGGGCCTACACACACACACACACACACACACACACACACAATATCTGCAAGTTCTTTACATTTTTGTTGGTGTACATTAATCCCTCCTACTATCGCGGCTTCGCTGTATCGCCGGTTTTCAAAAATAAATTAATGATTTACCGCATGTACAAGAACATTCACATGTACTTACATGTATAATAATTTCGAAAGTTTAGAAAGAAGTTTAAGTGTTCTGAAGTGTTAAAATTATGGATCATACTTCAAAAAATATAATGTCTATTTCGCGGAAATTCCCATTTGGCGGGTGTGTCTGGAAACCCCGCGAGGTAGAAGGGATTACTGTACACTGAAGTAGAAGGGATTACTGTACACTGTACTTATTGTACTATATTGACAAAATACACTCCTTTTCACTTCGGCATGAATCATTATCAAATATAACTAAATATTAAATAGCACTAAATATCAAATATCATCAAATCTCAAATACTGCTAAATCTCATATTACTAAATATCAAATATCACTAAACCTCCAACATCACTAAGTCAAAAATATCACTAAATATCAAATATCACTAAATTTGGCATCATTGTAGAGAAGCTCGCCGACTGACCGACAACTTGTGCATTGTTCACTTCGGCGGCCATTTTGTTGTGACGTTTAGCGGCGGCCATTTTGGACACGGCGCCACTGAGAGGCAGACACACAGGAGCCATACAGCCTATCTCGTCAGCACCATCACTGTCACACGCCACACCTGCGCCAATATCGTCCACGAAATCGTCCTGAAGTAGGGCTGCCAATTTGCGCTCCTGCCAACCAAATCGTGCACGTCACCCGTTATAAATTATAGCCCCAAGAAGATTATCTAGAAATGACATTAGATAACGCTACAGAAACACGTAAACAGAATTAACCTGTCTTACTAAGCTTATTTACAAATGAATTAACATGAGCGCCACTAGTACATGAAAAATAATCCATGAACACATAACTATTGCCTGTATAACAATCGATATAAACATTAGCCCTATAACGCCAAGCGCGTCGATTTGGTCGAGTTTGATTGATTGGCTCATGCTGTGTGCTGATAATATCCAGTGAGAAGGAGCAAGTGCCTACTGTCACGACTTCTACACATTGCGCCGATCATAGTGCAAGAAGGGCGAAATTTTGAGGCAGTAAATGAAACGACATCGAGATGAACAACCAAAAAAACGGTGAATTTTTTTTTGGTAAAAACCGATGAAAAATTCCGGCGTTAAAATTACTTAACGAATAATTGATATTATCACCACTAGAAAAAATCAATATGCTCCTAAAAGAATCAAGCATTACTATTACTTGTATAAAAATCGATATGAACGTCACTGTATGGAATAACCTAACTTGAACGTTGCAGAATAGCCAACATAAAGATCACTATTAGCCGAGCAATACGAAACAGCGTCATAATTGTCGCCAGTGCTTGTTGGCCAGCACGTGCGCACAATACTCACCTCCTCCTCTTTGTCCACTTTCTTATTTCCCGTGAAAACAGGCATCATTGCAGCCGTCCCCCCGCCCTCACCCCCACTTACTCCACCACCAGACACACATCCAGCTTGAGGACGAGTCTTGTTCGCCGCTGCGATACCTGCACAACAGACAGACATACAAATGTTTGTATGTGTGTGTGTATGAGTGTGTATGTCGATGCTGAAAAAATATTTTTGATGTTGAAATTATTTAAATAACAGTGTTTGTGTAGTAGATCAAATGTGAATTCGATCTGACGAGTCATGTGGCTTATATAGTTATACAGCAGCAGTTCTTAACCTGTGGGGAATTCCCCACTGGTGGGGAATGAAAGAGTTGTCAAGTCAGAAGCTAAAGTTCGGACAGAATGAGAAATGTGTATTTTTATCAATTCAAATTCGTTAATTTTTGGTTTCTAATGACCTCTTGACATTTATTTTGATGTAACAAACAATTTTTTTATCAGCGCTGTTGTGGAAAATTAAGAGATGGCTCATTAAGTAAATGTTCATTAATGAAGTCTTCAGTAGCCATTAATGTTCAGTAAATGAATTTCGCTGTGCAGAATACATGTCGTTTTACCGAGTTTATTGTTCTGGTTATTTTTTTAGTTTTTCGTATGCACGTCTAGTGAAGGAAATTCGTGAACAATACGCAGGTGACAAAGTGCCAAATAATTGCACATTCTCAAGTTTAATAACGCTAACGCTAACAAAAACCCTAGACGAAAGGTTCTGAATGATGCCAGACTTGGTGAAATTTAAGGTGCAATGCAGTTTTCGTCAGTAAAAAGTTAGATGAGACTTTCAGCATAATATCAGATTTCGTATGAAAGTGTTCAAAAAGCCATGCAAAATCTATATTGATCAAAGCTAAAAAGATCAAGTATGAGTTTCATGCGTATCAGGGACTGTGGCACCCACGTTCACTTAACTAATCACCAAAATATTTTTCTTGACAATTTTCTGTTTTGATTAATTATATTTTTGTTGCTGATTTTTTTTACTGATTTCTAAAGATGAATATTACAGCGGAGGTTAACAACTTTAGTGTAAACAGTGTTTACAAAACGTATTTACTAAACAAGCTTCGTAACGTAGTCCTAAATATGGTAAAAAGAGTTATGACATGCATTACTGAAAATATTAACCATTTTGAGCGAATGCTATAATATCGTAATTTCATTTGCACCTATTGATTCATAAATATTGGCGAACTTTTTACAACTAATAATTTTTGTCTAACAAATGTATTGAATATTTCAGATGTGATTTGTTTTTGATGTGCGTGGCTTTTTTATCACTCTGTATTATGAATTCATACTTCGTCCAAGATAGCCAGCTCTACACGAGCTCTTGTATTGCCTGTATCCATGCTCTTGCCTCTTGCCTCTTGTATTTTTCATTGTTTTCGTACTGTGCTGAGTATTGTGGGAAACAAACTATGAACTATGAACACACACGCGTATATTTCAAGCGTATTTCATGATAGCAAATCGTCACAACCAGCTGCCACGGTGTAGATTTGTGTCGAGGTTCGGGGGGATGACAGCCATCATGTATTAGTGCTCAAAGTTGACTCAGTTGATCAATTGCATGGCGCCCTCAACTATTTTATGCCTAGTCAATTACAACACACATGCTTAAAGGAAAGGCATATAATTGCATACACACACATTTGTCGCGTATTGTTACTGTATTGCTATGCTGATAATATATACCTTATGAACTGAACTCAGCAGAATTCTACGGATGGTATAATTGCATATTCATGCCCCCAGCCGATTTGTCGGGGGTGTATATACCCCCATACCCTCCAAGATCATACACCCATGGCTCAATGAACGTGTGCTACAAACACGGTACCTTCAGCAAACACGGTGCCTGATAATTGGACCAGTTGAGGGGCGTTCCTGCGACCATCTCCTCTGCCTCGACCTCTGCCTCGACCCTGCTGCGCCTTCTTATCCTTCACTCTGAGATGATCACGAGAACCTCTGCTCATGAACATACATACACAAACAAACACATACACACACATTTTTATATTTGTTTGTAATATACGGTGTGTGGATGCAACAAGATGGGGCTATATCTCCCACTGCACGCATTTCAATGGACTTCCTGATAGAAGCCTTTCTCGATCGGTTGACTTTCCTGAGAGGAGCCTCAAACATATATGCACGCTCATCTGATTCAACCCCTGTGATTATTTCCTGTGGGTATATCTCAAATATTTGGTTGATAACGACTGTGCACATACCTTGAAACACATACAAAAATAAAACCAGAACAAAATTTACCAAATCACGTGAATAATTGCATTCTATTGACAATTCAAGAGAGCATGTAAAAGACATTATCTTTACAACAGTACGTACAAATAAATCTCCCACGTCGTGCGAAAGATAGACAAGAAAAATATGAAGAACTATCAAGTGTTAATACATTTTTTATTTCATTTTCAAATAGGGAAGTTGCCCGCACTGCATATGCATGAGAACGGGCACACACAAAAACAGAAAAACAACATTACATGACTAGGAACATGTAGATATCGCGCATGACGTCGTGAAGGCACGACCTAATTGACTCAATTAGCAGCAACAGTGACAGATGCGACAAATGAAAAAACTGACATCAACGCACGCGCCGTGCACGCGCATCCAACTAGGTGAATACGTTCATATTCACGTGAAATACCTCGCGAAAATATCATTAGCATTGACTGGTAACAAGTAACTTGATTACCAGTTCTAGGAAGCACTCGCAAACATCATCACGCGCTTCTTGCCTTGTCACCCTTGCTTAGGCACGTGAGAAATGGATTCATAGAAATTACTGCTGACACAACTCACAGAAAAACATCAGTCTGGTGCACCAGCCCATAGTCATCACAAGTACAAACACACACACCACACACACCACACACACACACATCACACATAAACACACACACACACACACACACAGACACAAACACACACACAAACACACACACACACACACACACACACAAATGTCACTCGCAATTTGCATCAACAATAAGCAATTTTCACGACAACTACTGCATCTGTCAGAATACGCACGCCAAATACAATTAGCCACGTTTGTCAGTGTGAACGTGAAGCAATGGTTAATGAGACCTGGTTAACAAGTACAGCTCAGAAGTGCACTCAAGGGAAGTGAAGATTTTGCGCAACCTCAATGGATGTAAGGTCATTGAAGCCAAACACGTTGGAGCTCAGTCTTATTTAGATGTCAATAATCTTCCACACTTAAAATATGTTCCAATCAAGTCCATAGTCGTTGAACGAATTTTTAACTTTTAAAGTTCTTTTGTCCGGTCGTGGACACAATTTGATTTTCAAAAATGTTCAAATAATGGTTATTATGTATATAAACGTTGTCTAGTATGTATTATCAAAATAATTGATTGTTTTTCATATGTATATCAGTTTTAATAAATGCCCATATTGCTGTTTTATCGTGCCTATTTGCCTGCATATTTTGCCAGTTTAAAGTGCCTGAACATCCGGTTTTTATTAATGAGATTTACGACTGCCAGCACATATTAACGACTTTCCACAAATTCTCGTGACACTTCAAATGATCAGCCCCCCGCAGAAGCGATGCGAGGTCTTGTGCCCCGCCGAGGCAATATTTGGAGCCTCCATTAGAAATAAGGCCACAAATACTAAATATATTTCTCAAACGTGCGTACACAACAAAAGAAGCTAAAAAAACATCTGAGTAGAAATGCGAATGCTATCGTGTGTCAATTGTGTATTTCACGACCTACGAACGGCCCATACATATGAACAAATGACACAAAACAATTCCCCAAGTGTAAAAGAAGTGTCTAAAAGAAGCATACAAACTTCATCTTCCCGAGCAATTCACTGTCAACTGATACAATTATTTAGATGTCAATAGTCCTCCACACTTAAAATATGTTCCAATCAAGTCCATAGTCGTTGAACGAATTTTTAACTTTTAAAGTTGTTTTGTCCGGTCGTGGACACAATTCATGTCAACTGTACATTTCATCTGTCAACGATACAATTCATGTCAACTTTTGAACGCATTAATTAATATATCCGAGGTACACTGCTAAATACAATGTACACAGGTTATAAGAATATATATATTCGGGCCCGTCTTCTATACTTTACGTGTAATTTCCCCCGGATTTAAGAAACTTTTTCTCCTCTCCCGACAACTCTTATATCCGGGTTGAACTGTACTTTCATTGGCGTAATGGTATAGCTCCAACGTGAAACTACCTAGCTCAATAGCGAGCTTGTGGTCAGACGAGAAGTCAATAAGTAACACGAATCACACGAGTCATACGGTGGCCGCATGTACCAGAAGCGCTCAAAAGATATATATTTCGAGAAATAAACGAGTAGCCAGGAAGATGAAAGCTAATTAATATCAACATGAATATATTGGTGCCTGGTGACTCTAAGACGTTATCTTTGTGGTCAGAAACAAACACTGGTCAGAAAGAACACTATCTCACGTGGTCAGACACAAACACTGCAATAGGAAACAGAGTCGTAACAACTGCCCCCCACACCCCCCGACCGGGGGCACCAGTTGACTCACACATAATACTAACATCTATATATATAAAAGAGATCCTCTGTTTGTCTGTCTGTCTGTCTGTCTGTCTGTCTGTGTGTTTATCTGTCCCACCCTCCTTGGTCATATTTTCAGCAAGCTGCTACTCGGTAACCACTTAATGTACCCGCCAACAATTTATACCATTACGCTGGAAATTTTCTTGTCTACACGATAGGATAAATTTAAAAATGAAACCAAAAAAAGTTATCGCAGTGAAAAGACAAAATGAACCCTGAAAAATGCGAAAATTTTGGTCAATATTCCTACATCTACTCCTCATAAACCAGAAATGGTACAGCCAAACAGATTATACCACTGTGTAGAGAATATTCTGTTCTAGGCGATAGGCTATAATTAATATCCAAAAATTAAATATAAAATATGTAAAAATGACAAAATTTCAGTCTACATTCAAAATTATATTTAAGCTCGACGCGTCCGATTTTTTGTACTTTTTTCTCTATTTCTCAGCAACTAAACATCACACATCTAAATAAATATTACCATCATGCTGAGAATTTTGTTTTCTACAGCACGGTATAAATTTTAATTTTCCAGAGCGTATTAAGAAAAAGTTACGGCGGTGTGAAGTCAAAATGGCAAAGTCAAAAAGGCACTGAAAAACGCGAATATTTTGGTCAATATTCCGCTATCTATTCCTCGTAAACCAGCAGAGTTACAGTTATAAAAATTATAATATTGTGTAGAAAATTTTGTGTTCTACAAGAAACGCTATAATTTATACCCACAAATGATACAAAAAACGTGTAAAATTGGAAAAATTCTCAAATACATCCAAAATTACACTTGAACACCGTGCGACTAAAATTAATTCATTTTTCTACCTATTTCTCAAGAACTATTTGTAACACATAAAAATAAATTATACCATCGTGCTAGAAATCTTATTTTCTACAATACGATATAATTTGTAATTTTCCAAAGTGTATCTGAAGGAAGTTACGGCGGTGTAAAGTTAAAAGCACATATTACCAATTTGACAGCTATTATGCGCCATTGTGATTACACAGGAATATACACCGATTAAATTTCACTGAAGCCCAATCACAATTAAGAATGCATCATATTAGCTCCAAGCATGGATGGTGTGGTTTTATTGGGTACAGTTTAATAAATGCTACACTATACTGAATAGAAAGGCTTTATTGTCCTCAATATTTACACATGAATTGTTCCGCCCGACGGGCGGGTAAAATGCTACTGGGAACAAAGTAAACTACTGAATTTTACTGTATAATTTATTTGGTTTAATTTCAAATTGCATAAGCTTAACTTGCATAAGGATATGGGTTGTAATATCATTCAATGCCAACTATATGAATATGCTGTTTTAGCGGTCGCATAAATCTGGAATTATAGAGATGACAGAAAGTTTCATTGTTTTGACTCAGGTTTGACTCAGGTTATATTGGGCTCTAATGATAGCGGAACATAAATAAATTTTAGCAATAAATATTATAGCGGTAAAAGTAAAATAGTACTTAAGCAAATGATGTTGGGGAATGATGTTAAGTAATAAATATAGTCATAATCTTTCATTGTTTTTTTCGTGTTTGTGTTCTGAATTATACCACACGACGGGCAGATTTATATATCAGGCGGGTTGAGGGATAATATTTGTCAAAATATTAACGAAAATATTCACATTTAGACTTTTCTATTGGTTAAGATATTTATAGGTTACATTTTTTGCTTTTCAATTTGTATTCATTATATTTTATGGATTTAATATGAATTTTGTTGTATGAATTGTTCCGCACGACGGGCGGGCTTAAAAAAAGTGTTTACATTTTTTAGTTAATATTTTCAAATGGTTCATTTAAAAAAAGGTAATTTTTTAACAAATAAAAATGCTCCGCGGGCAGCAACTGTAGACAATAGAACGTTCAATTTACCCTGTAGAATTAATCCATACACAAAACCAATGGATTTGACTTCAAGATTCAGAACGGATCGTGTTCGAGTTCTGAATTATTCAGCACGACGGGCGGGTTTAAAAATGACTCAGGCGGACTGAAGGGAAATATTTTGTCGAAATAAAAATAATTAAACTTATAATTTTGAATTGATTAATATTTTTATGAGTGTACCCTAATTCATTTTTATTTTTCCATATTTTTTTATGAATTGAATATGAATTTCATGTTATGAATTGCTCCGCACAACGGGCGGGTTTTAATGCTATATGTATACATAAAGAAGAAATTATCTGTCTGTCTGTGTATGTATGCTTGAATATGAGGTGACATAATTGCGCAGGTTCAATGGTATATCTATACATAAAGAAGAAATTATCTGTCTGTCTGTGTATGTATGCTTGAATATGAGGTGACATAATTGCGCGGATTCAATGGTATAGACCAGGGGCTTCAAACGCAAACGAAGGGATGGCTCATTTTTATAAAATAAAAATGTCCCGCGGTCAGCAATAAAACGTTTAATTTCACCGTGTAGAATGACTTCATATACAAAACTAATGGATTTGACTTCAAGAACCAGAACGGATGGTGTTCGAGTTCTGAATTATTCCTCACGTCGGGCGGGTTTAAATATGAGGCGGGTTGAGTGAAAATATTTTGTCAAAATAAAATTAAAAATAATGAAATTTAGACCTTTTAATTGATTTAAGGTTTCCATGACTTTGCCTTATTTATTTTTAATTTGCAATATTTTTATGAATTGCTCCGCACAACGGGCGGGTTTTAATGCGGTTTTAATGCTATATCTATATATATAAAAGAGATCCTCTGTGTGTCTGTCTGTGTGTGTGTGTGTGTGTGTGTTCGACCCTCCTTGGTCCATTTTCTATCAGCTATTATTCGGCCACCACTCAGCCTACCCGCTAACAATTTATACCATCACGTTGGAAATTTTCATGTCTACACGATAGGATAAATTTAAAATTTTAAAAATGAAATCAAAAAAAGTTATCGCGGTGAAAAGACAAAATGAACCCTGAAAAATGCGAAAAATTTTGTCAATATTCCTACATCTACTCTTCATAAACCAGAAATGGTACAGTAATACAGATTATACCACTGTGTAGAGAATTTTCTGTTCTACAAGATAGGTTATAATTCATATCCAAAAATAGAACATAAAAGATGTAAACATGACAAAATTTCAATCTATATTCAAAATTATATTTAAACTCCACGCGTCCGATTTTCTATACTTTTTTCTCTATGTATCAAAAAATAATTATCACACAACTAAATAAATAATACCATCATGCTGGGAATTTTGTTTGCTACAACACGGTATAATTTTTAATTTTCCAAAGTGTATTGAAAAAAAGTTACGGCGGTGTGAAGTCAAAATGACAAAGTCAAAAATGCAAAATTAGCACTGGAAACCGTGAATATTTTGGTAAATATTCCCCTATCTATTCCTCATAAACCAGCAATGGTACAGCTATAAAAATTATACTATTGTGTAGATAATTTTGTGTTCTACAAGAAAAGTTATAATTTATACCCACAAACGATACAAAAAATGTGTAAAATTGGCAAAATTGTCAAATACATCCAAAATTACACTTGATCACCGGGCGCCTAAATTAATTCATTTTTCTACCTATTTCTCAGGAACTATTTGTCACACATTAAAATAAATTATATCATCGTGCTGGAAATTGTATTTTTTTAAATGCGGTATAATTCTTAATTTTCCAAAGTGTATCTGAAGGAAGTGACGGCGGTGTAAAGTCAAAAGGACATATTGCCAATTTGACAGCTATTATGCGCACTTGCGATTACACAGGAATATACTACTGTGTAGAGAATTTTGTGTTCTACAAGAAAAAGTGTAATTTATACCCACAAATGATACAAAAAACGTGTAAAATTGGCAAAATTCTCAAATACATCCAAAATTACACTTGAACACCGGGTGACTACAATTTATTCATTTTTATACCCATTTCTCAGGAACTATTTGTCATACATTAAAATTAATTATACCATCGTGCTAGAAATTTTGTTTCCTACAGTACGGTATAATTATTAATTTTCCAAAGTGTATCTGAAGGAAGTTACGCCGGTGTAAAGTCAAAATGTCATGTTGCCAATTTGACAGCTATTATGCGTACTTGCGATTACACATGAATATACACTGATTAAATTTCACTGAAGTCCAATCACAATTTACGCACTTGCGATTACACAGGAATATACTACTGTGTAGAGAATTTTGTGTTCTACAAGATAAGCTATAATTTATACCCACAAATGATACAAAAAACGTGTAAAATTGGCAAAATTCTCAAATACATCCAAAATTACACTTGAACACCGGGCGACTAAAATTAATTCATTTTTCTACTATTTCTCAGTAACTATTTGTTACACATAAAAATAAATTATACCATCGTTCTAGAAATCTTTTCTTCTACAATACGGTATAATTTGTAATTTTCCAAAGGGTATCTGAAGGAAGTTACGGCGGTGTAAAGTCAAAAGGACATATTGCCAATTTGACAGCTATTATGCGCACTTGCGATTACACAGGAATATACACCGATTAAATTTCACTGAAGCCCAATCACAATTAAGAATGCATCATATTATCTCCAAGCATGGATGGTGTGGTTTTATTGCGTACAGTTTAATTAATGCTACACTCTACTGAATATAAAGGCTTTATTGTCCTCAATAACGTTCCGCACGACGGGCGGGTAAAATGCTATTGGGAACAAAGTAAACTACTGAATTTAACTGTGTAATTTAATTGGTTTAATTTCAAGTTGCATAAGCATAAGTTGCATAAGGATATGGGTTGCAATATCATGTAATGCCAACTTATGCTGTTTTAGCGGAAGCATTAACCTGGAATTATAGAGATGACAGAAGGTTGCATTGTTTTGATAGTGTTGTGGAAAAACATGTTTTCTAAATTGAAACATAAATTTCACATTTAGACTTTTAGATTAGCTATAACTTTCCTGTGGGTTTGTTTTTCTTTTTCAATTTGCACTAATTTTTTTATGAATTGAATATTAATTATATTTTATGAACTGTTCCGCACGACGGGCGAATTAAATGTATCTATAAAGAGTGGGTTTAAATGATAGCGAGGTATATGATATTTTGCTAGCAGTAAATATTCTAGCGATAAAAGTAGAATAGCTCTTAAGCAAATGATTTTGGAGAATGATATGAACCTTTAAATATATTTTGCGATCTAATGATATATGTATTAGGAATAATACGTAGCAGAATATAGATTGCATAATATAATATCGGCTGTAATATCAAGGGCTGCATTATCGATGTAACCCAAAAAATAACAACTGTATGAATATGATGCATTAGTGGAAGCATTAACCGGGAATTATGAGATAATATGATAATGGTGTAAAATTATATCGCATTATGCAACAAATGTGAATTTAGCTACCTTACAGTTTGGTCCCGATACTATATTGGCGGGTTGAGAGAAAAGTATTGGTGGGCCGCGTGTTTGGGACCCCTGGGGTAGATAATCTCAGTCTTCTGATTACAAATTATGATCGCATCAGTATATTTTGTGATCACAAACTAATAAGTTAAATCACCTCAGACTAGGCTGAGAGCGGTCAAGATTGAATGGTTGGGTTGGGTTGGGTAGGTTTGACTCAGGTTATATTGGGTTTTAATGATAGCGGAAAATATATAAATTTTAACAATAAATATTATAGCGGTAAAAGTGAAATAGTACTTAAGCAAATGATATTGGGGAATGATGTTAAGTAATAAATATAGTTTGGAAACAGTCTGATGAAAAGATTTCATCATCTTTCATTGTTTGTTTCGTGTTTGTGTTCTGAATTATACCACACGACGGGCAGATTTATATATCAGGCGGGTTGAGGGATAATATTTGTCAAAATAAGAACAAAAATATTCACATTTAGACTTTTCTATTGGTTAAGATATTTATAGGTTACATTTTTTGCTTTTCAATTTGTATTCATTATATTTTATGGATTTGATATGAATTTTATTGTATGAATTGTTCCGCACGACGGGTGGGTTTAAAAAAGTGTTTTTAGATCATTTTTTCAAATGGTTCATTTAAAAAAAGGTTTTTTTATTTTAAAATAAAAATGTTCCGCGGGCAGCAACTATAGACAATAGAACGTTCAATTTACCCTGTAGAATTAATCCATACACAAAACCAATGGATTTGACTTCAAGATGCAGAACGGATCGTGTTCGAGTTCTGAATTATTCAGCACGACGGGCGGGTTTAAAAATGACTCAGGCGGACTAAGGGGAAATATTGTGTCGAAATAAAAATAATTAAACTTATAATTTTCAATTGATTAATATTTTTATGAGTGTACCCTATTTCATTTTTATTTTTCCATATTTTTTATGAATTGAATATGAATTTCATGTTATGAATTGCTCCGCACAACGGGCGGGTTTTAATGCTATATATATACATAAAGAAGAAATTATCTGTCTGTCTGTGTATGTATGCTTGAATATGAGGTGACATAATTGCGCTGGCTCATGGTTCGCTGGTTCAATTATCAGGGGCTTCAAACGCAAACGAAGCGATGGCTCATTTTTATGAAATAAAAATGTCCCGCGGGCAGCAATAAAACGTTCAATTTCACCGTATAGAATGCATTCATATACAAAACTAATGGATTTGACTTCAAGAACCAGAACGGATGGTGTTCGAGTTCTGAATTTTTCCTCACGTCGGGCGGTTTTAAATATGAGGCGGGTTGAGTGAAAATATTTTGTCAAAATAAAATTAAAAATAATGAAATTTAGACTTTTTAATTGATTAAGGTCTTCATGAGTTTGCCTTATTTATTTTTAATTTGCTATATTTTTATGAATTGTTCCGCACAACGGGCGGGTTTTAATGCGGTTTTAATGCTATATCTATATATATAAAAGAGATCCTCTGTGTGTGTGTGTGTGTCTGTGTGTGTGTCTGTGTGTGTGTTCGACCCTCCTTGGTCCATTTTCTATCAGCTATTATTCGGCCACCACTTAGCCTACCCGCTAACAATTTATACCATCACGTTGGAAATTTTCGTGTCTACACTTGAGATTAAATTTTAAATTTCAAAAATGAAATCAAAAAAAGTTATAGCGGTGAAAAGACAAAATGAACCCTGAAAAATGCGAAAATTGTGGTCAATGCTCTGCCATCTACTCCTCATAAATCAGAAATGTTACAGCCAAACAGATTATACCACTGTGTAGAGAATTTTCTGTTTTACAAGATAGGTTATAATTCATATCCAAAAATAGAACATAAAAGATGTAAACATGACAAAATTTCAATCTATATTCAAAATTATATTTATACTCCGCGCGTCCGATTTTCTATACTTTTTTCTCTATGTATCAAAAACTAATTATCACACAACTAAATAAATAATACCATCATGCTGGGAATTTTGTTTGCTACAACACGGTATAATTCGTAATTTTCCAAAGTGTATTAAAAAAAAGTTACGGCGGTGTGAAGTCAAAATGACAAAGTCAAAAATGCAAAATTAGCACTGGAAACCGTGAATGTTTTGGTAAATATTCCCCTATCTATTCCTCATAAACCAGCAATGGTACAGCTATAAAAATTATACTATTGTGTAGATAATTTTGTGTTCTACAAGAAAAGTTATAATTTATACCCACAAATGATACAAAAAAGGAGTAAAATTGGCAAAATTGTCAAATACATCCAAAATTACACTTGAACACCGGGTGACTAAAATTTATTCATTTTTCTATCTATTTCTCAAGAACTGTTTGTCACACAATAAAATAAATTATACCATCGTGCTTGAAAATTTTTTTTCTACAAAACGGTATAATTTTTAATTTTCTAAAGTGTATCTGAAGGAAGTGACGGCGGTGTAAAGTCAAAAGGACATATTGCCAATTTGACAGCTATTATGCGCACTTGCGATTACACAGGAATATACTACTGTGTAGAGAATTTTGTGTTCTACAAGAAAAGGTGTAATTTATACCCACAAATGATACAAAAAACGTGTAAAATTGGCAAAATTCTCAAATACATCCAAAATTACACTTGAACACCGGGTGACTACAATTTATTCATTTTTATACCCATTTCTCAGGAACTATTTGTCATACATTAAAATTAATTATACCATCGTGCTAGAAATTTTGTTTCCTACAGTACGGTATAATTATTAATTTTCCAAAGTGTATCTGAAGGAAGTTACGCCGGTGTAAAGTCAAAAGGACATATTGCCAATTTGACAGCTATTATGCGCACTTGCGATTACACAGGAATATACTACTGTGTAGAGAATTTTGTGTTCTACAAGAAAAGCTATAATTTATACCCACAAATGATACAAAAAACGTGTAAAATTGGCAAAATTCTCAAATACATCCAAAATTACACTTGAACACCGGGCGACTAAAATTAATTCATTTTTCTACTATTTCTCAGTAACTATTTGTTACACATAAAAATAAATCATACCATCGTTCTAGAAACCTTTTCTTCTACAATACGGTATAATTTGTAATTTTCCAAAGGGTATCTGAAGAAAGTTACGGCGGTGTAAAGTCAAAAGGACATATTGACAATTTGACAGCTATTATGCGCACTTGCGATTACACAGGAATATACACCGATTAAATTTCACTGAAGCCCAATCACAATTAAGAATGCATCATATTATCTCCAAGCATGGATGGTGTGGTTTTATTGCGTACAGTTTAATTAATGCTACACTCTACTGAATATAAAGGCTTTATTGTCCTCAATAACGTTCCGCACGACGGGCGGGTAAAATGCTATTGGGAACAAAGTAAACTACTGAATTTAACTGTGTAATTTAATTGGTTTAATTTCAAGTTGCATAAGCATAAGTTGCATAAGGATATGGGTTGCAATATCATGTAATGCAAACTTATGCTGTTTTAGCGGAAGCATTAACCTGGAATTATAGAGATGACAGAAGGTTGCATTGTTTTGATAGTGTTGTGGAAAAACATGTTTTCTAAATTGAAACATAAATTTCACATTTAGACTTTTAAATTAGCTATAACTTTCCTGTGGGTTTGTTTTTCTTTTTCAATTTGCACTAATTTTTCTATGAATTGAATATTAATTATATTTTATGAACTGTTCCGCACGACGGGCGAATTAAATGTATCTATAAAGAGTGGGTTTAAATGATAGCGAGGTATATGATATTTTGCTAGCAGTAAATATTCTAGCGATAAAAGTAGAATAGCTCTTAAGCAAATGATTTTGGAGAATGATGTGAACCTTTAAATATATTTTGCGATCTGATGATATATGTATTAGGAATAATACGTAGCAGAATATAGATTGCATAATATAATATCGGCTGTAATATCAAGGGCTGCATTATCGATGTAATCCAAAAAATAACAACTGTATGAATATGATGCATTAGTGGAAGCATTAACCGGGAATTATGAGATAATATGATAATGGTGTAAAATTATATCGCATTATGCAACAAATGTGAATTTAGCTACCTTACAGTTTGGTCCCGATACTATATTGGCGGGTTGAGAGAAAAGTATTGGTGGGCCGCGTGTTTGGGACCCCTGGGGTAGATAATCTCAGTCTTCTGATTACAAATTATGATCGCATCAGTATATTTTGTGATCACAAACTAATAAGTTAAATCACCTCAGACTAGGCTGAGAGCGGTCAAGATTGAATGGTTGGGTTGGGTTGGGTAGGTTTGACTCAGGTTATATTGGGTTTTAATGATAGCGGAAAATATATAAATTTTAACAATAAATATTATAGCGGTAAAAGTGAAATAGTACTTAAGCAAATGATATTGGGGAATGATGTTAAGTAATAAATATAGTTTGGAAACAGTCTGATGAAAAGATTTCATCATCTTTCATTGTTTGTTTCGTGTTTGTGTTCTGAATTATACCACACGACGGGCAGATTTATATATCAGGCGGGTTGAGGGATAATATTTGTCAAAATAAGAACAAAAATATTCACATTTAGACTTTTCTATTGGTTAAGATATTTATAGGTTACATTTTTTGCTTTTCGATTTGTATTCATTATATTTTATGGATTTGATATGAATTTTATTGTATGAATTGTTCCGCACGACGGGTGGGTTTAAAAAAGTGTTTTTAAATCATTTTTTCAAATGGTTCATTTAAGAGAGGTAATTTTTTTTAAATAAAAATGTTCCGCGGACAGCAACTATAGACAATAGAACGTTCAATTTCCCCTGTAGAATTAATCCATACACAAAACCAATGGATTTGACTTCAAATATGAATTTTATTGTATGAATTGTTCCGCACGACGGGCGGGTTTAAAAAAAGGGTTTCCATTGTTTAGTTCATTTTTTCAAATGGTTCATTTAAAAAAAGGTATTTTTTTTTAAAATAAAAATGCTCCGCGGGCAGCAACTATAGACAATAGAACGTTCAATTTACCCTGTAGAATTAATCCATACACAAAACCAATGGATTTGACTTCAAGATTCAGAACGGATCGTGTTCGAGTTCTGAATTATTCAGCACGACGGGCGGGTTTAAAAATGACTCAGGCGGACTGAGGGGAAATATTTTGTCGAAATAAAAATAATTAAACTTATAATTTTCAATTGATTAATATTTTATGAGTGTACCCTAATTCATTTTTATTTTTCCATATTTTTTATGAATTGAATATGAATTTCATGTTATGAATTGCTCCGCACAACGGGCGGGTTTTAATGCTATATGTATACATAAAGAAGAAATTATCAGTCTGTCTGTGTATGTTTGCTTGAATATGAGGTGACATAATTGCGCAGGTTCAATGGTATATCTATACATAAAGAAGAAATTATCTGTCTGTCTGTGTATGTATGCTTGAATATGAGGTGACATAATTGCGCGGATTCAATGGTATAGACCAGGGGCTTCAAACGCAAACGAAGGGATGGCTCATTTTTATAAAATAAAAATGTCCCGCGGGCAGCAATAAAACGTTTAATTTCACCGTGTAGAATGAATTCATATACAAAACTAATGGATTTGACTTCAAGAACCAGAACGGATGGTGTTCGAGTTCTGAATTTTTCCTCACGTCGGGCGGGTTTAAATATGAGGCGGGTTGAGTGAAAATATTTTGTCAAAATAAAATTAAAAATAATGAAATTTAGACTTTTTAATTGATTAAGGTCTTCATGAGTTTGCCTTATTTATTTTTAATTTGCAATATTTTTATGAATTGTTCCGCACAACGGGCGGGTTTTAATGCGGTTTTAATGCTATATATATACATAAAGAAGAAATTATCTGTCTGTCTGTGTATGTATGCTTGAATATGAGGTGACATAATTGCGCTGGATCATGGTTCGCTGGTTCAATGATCAGGGGCTTCAAACGCAAACGAAGCGATGGCTCATTTTTATGAAATAAAAATGTCCCGCGGGCAGCAATAAAACGTTCAATTTCACCGTGTAGAATGAATTCATATACAAAACTAATGGATTTGACTTCAAGAACCAGAACGGATGGTGTTCGAGTTCTGAATTATTCCGCACGTCGGCCGGGTTTAAATATGAGGCGGGCTGAGTGAAAATATTTTGTCAAAATGTAAATTAAAAATAACGAAATTTAGACTTTTTAATTGATTAAGGTTTTTATGAGTTTGCCTTATTTATTTTTAATTTGCAATATTTTTATGAATTCTTCCGCACAACGGGCGGGTTTTAATGCTAGTATAAACATAAAGAAGAAATTATCTGTCTGTCTGTGTATGTATGCTTGAATATGAGGTGACATAATTGCGCTGGTTCATGGTTCGCTGGTTCAATGATCAGGGGCTTCAAACGCAAACGAAGCGATGGCTCATTTTTATGAAATAAAAATGTCCCGCGGGCAGCAATAAAACGTTCAATTTCACCGTATAGAATGAATTCATTTACAAAACTAATGGATTTGACTTCAAGAACCAGAACGGATGGTGTTCGAGTTCTGAATTATTCCTCACGTCGGGCGGGTTTAAATATGAGGCGGGTTTAGTGAAAATATTTTGTCAAAATAAAATTAAAAATAATGAAATTTAGACCTTTTAATTGATTAATGTTTTCATGAGTTTGCCTTATTTGTTTTTAATTTGCAATATTTTTATTAATTGCTCCGCACAAAGGGCGGGTTTTAATGCCATATATATACATAAAGAAGAAATTATCTGTCTGTCTGTGTATGTATGCTTGAATATTAGGTGACATAATTGCGCTGGTTCATGGTTCGCTGGTTCAATGATCAGGGGCTTCAAACGCAAACGAAGCGATGGCTCATTTTTATGAAATAAAAATGTCCCGCGGGCAGCAATAAAACGTTCAATTTCACCGTATAGAATGAATTCATATACAAAACTAATGGATTTGACTTCAAGAACCAGAACGGATGGTGTTCGAGTTCTGAATTATTCCTCACGTCGGGCGGGTTTAAATATGAGGCGGGATGAGTGAAAATATTTTGTCAAAATAAAATTAAAAATAATGAAATTTAGACCTTTTAATTGATTAAGGTTTTCATGAGTTTGCCTTATTTATTTTTAATTTGCAATATTTTTATGAATTGCTCCGCACAACGGGCGGGTTTTAATGCTATATATAAACATAAAGAAGAAATTATCTGTCTGTCTGTGTATGTATGCTTGAATATGAGGTGACATAATTGCGCTGGTTCATGGTTCGCTGGTTCAATGATCAGGGGCTTCAAACGCAAACGAAGCGATGGCTCATTTTTATGAAATAAAAATGTCCCGCGGGCAGCAATAAAACGTTCAATTTCACCGTATAGAATGAATTCATTTACAAAACTAATGGATTTGACTTCAAGAACCAGAACGGATGGTGTTCGAGTTCTGAATTATTCCTCACGTCGGGCGGGTTTAAATATGAGGCGGGTTTAGTGAAAATATTTTGTCAAAATAAAATTAAAAATAATGAAATTTAGACCTTTTAATTGATTAATGTTTTCATGAGTTTGCCTTATTTGTTTTTAATTTGCAATATTTTTATTAATTGCTCCGCACAAAGGGCGGGTTTTAATGCCATATATATACATAAAGAAGAAATTATCTGTCTGTCTGTGTATGTATGCTTGAATATTAGGTGACATAATTGCGCTGGTTCATGGTTCGCTGGTTCAATGATCAGGGGCTTCAAACGCAAACGAAGCGATGGCTCATTTTTATGAAATAAAAATGTCCCGCGGGCAGCAATAAAACGTTCAATTTCACCGTACAGAATGAATTCATATACAAAACTAATGGATTCGACTTCAAGAACCAGAACGGATGGTGTTCGAGTTCTGAATTTTTGCTCACGTCGGGCGGGTTTAAATATGACGCGGGTTGAGTGAAAATATTTTGTCAAAATAAAATTAAAAATAATGAAATTTAGACCTTTTAATTGATTAAGGTTTTCATGACTTTGCCTTATTTATTTTTAATTTGCAATTTTTTTATTAATTGCTCCGCACAACGGGCGGGTTTTAATGCTAGTCTATATATATAAAAGAGATCCTCTGTGTGTGTGTGTGTCTGTGTGTGTGTTCGACCCTCCTTGGTCCATTTTCTATCAGCTATTATTCGGCCACCACTCAGCCTAGCCGCTAACAATTTATACCATCACGTTGGAAATTTTCTTGTCTACACTTTAGATGAAATTTTAAATTTCAAAAATGAAATCAAAAAAAGTTATAGCGGTGAAAAGACTAAATGAACCCTGAAAAATGCGAAAATTTTGGTCAATTTTCTGAAGACTACTCCTCCTAAACCAGCAATGGTACAACTATATAAATTATACCACTGTGTAGAAAATTTTCTGTTCTACTCAACGAATTAGAATTTATACCCAAAAATTAAATATAAAACATGTAAAATGGAAAAAATCAATCTACATTCAAAATTTTATTTAAACTCCACGCGTCCGATTTTCTATATTTTTTTCACTATTTCTCAAAAACTAATAATCACACATCAAAATAAATAATACCATCATGCTGGGAATTTTGTTTGCTACAACACGGTATAATTTTTAATTTTCCAAAGTGTATTAAAAAAAAGTTACGGCGGTGTGAAGTGTAAATGACAAAAAAGCAAAAAGGCAAAATTAGCACAAAAAACGTGAATATTTTGGTTAATATTCCGCTATCTATTCCTCATAAACCAGCAATGGTACAGCTATAAAAATTATACTAGTGTGTAGATAATTTTGTGTTCTACAAGAAAAGTTATAATTTATACCCACAAATGATACAAAAAACGTGTACAATTGGCAAAATTCTCAAATACATCCAAAATTACACTTGAACACCGGGTGATTAAAATTAATTCATTTTTCTACCCATTTCTCAGGAACTATTTGTCACACATTACAATAAATTATACCATCGTGCTAGAAATTTTGTTTTCTACAAAACGGTATAATTTCTAATTTTCCAAAGTGTATCTGAAGGAAGTTACAGCGGTGTACATTCAAAATGTCATGTTGCCAATTTAACAGCTATTATGCGCACTTGCGATTACACAGGAATATACTAGTGTGTAGAAAATTTTGTGTTCTACAATATAAGCTATAATTTATACCCACAAATGATACAAAAAACGTGTAAAATTGGCAAAATTCTCAAATACATCCAAAATTACACTAGAACACCGGGCGACTAAAATTAATTCATTTTTCTAATATTTCTCAGTAACTATATGTTATACATAAAAATAAATTATACCATCGTGCTAGAAATTTTGTTTTCTACAATACGGTATAATTTGTAATTTTCCAAAGTGTATCTAAAGGAAGTTACGGCGGTGTAAAGTCAAAAGGACATATTGCCAATTTGACAGCTATTATGCGCACTTGCGATTACACAGGAATATACTACTGTGTAGATAATTTTGTGTTCTACAAGATAAGTTATAATTTATACCCACAAATGATACAAAACACGTGTAAAATTGGCAAAATTCGCAAATACATCCAAAATTACACGTAAATTAAACAAACTACAAAATTAATTCCAAAGAACACCGGGTGACTAAAATTAATTCATTTTTCTACCTATTTCTCAAAAACTAATTGTCACAAATTAAAATGAATTATACCATCGTGCTAGAAATTTTGTTTTCTACAATACGGTATAATTTTTAATTTTTCAAAGTGTATCTGAAGGACGTTACGGCGGTGTAAAGTCAAAAGGACATATTGCCTATTTGACAGCTATTATGCGCACTTGCGATTACACAGGAATATACTACTGTGTAGATAATGTTGTGTTCTACAAGATAAGCTATAATTTTTACCCACAAATGATACAAAAAACGTGTAAAATTGGCAAAATTATCAAATACATCCAAAATTAGACTTGAACTCCGGTTGACTAAAATTAATTCATTTTCTATTATTTTTCTTTATTTCTTTATTCTTTATTCTATTACTATTATTTATTTTGTGGACTCCGTGGTGCAGTTGTTAGCACACCCGCCTCACAAGCGGGAGGTCCGTGGTTCGAAACCCGGCGGAGCAGAATTTCATTGGGCGAATTCTACAATCCCACAGCCCCTGTCAACCCAGCAGTAAATGGTACCAGATATCAGTCATGAGTTGTGCCATGCATTCTGGGGAGGTGGCCCTCTCTAATACGTCTTACGTCCTTGTGGCGCCATAGCGTGGAGAGGGTCGGTTCTGCGGTGGCAGCGAGCTGCACGGGACACACCTGTGTGTTCATAAGCTTCGGCTTCTTCCCGTGTAGCAGCTGCCACTTAGGCATTTAACCTTTAACCTTCTGTAAATATTTGTTACACATATAAATAAATTATAACATCGTGCTGGAAATTTTGTGTTCTACAATGCGGTATAATTTTTTATTTCCCAAAGTGTATCTGAAGGAAGTTACGGCGGTGTAAAGTCAAAAGGACATATTACCAATTTGACAGCTATTATGCCAACTTGCAATTACACAGGAATATACACTGATTAAATTTCACTGAAGCCCAATCACAATTCAGAATGCATCATATTAGCTCCAAGCATGGATGGTGTGGTTTTATTGGGTACAGTTGAATAAATGCTACACTATACTGAATAGAAAGTCTTTATTGTCCTCAATATTTACACATTAATTGTTCCGCACGACGGGCGGATAAAATGCTACTGGGAACAAAGTAAACTACTGAATTTTACTGTGTAATTCAATTGGTTTAATTTCAAGCTGCATACGCTTAAGTTGCATAAGGATACGGGTTGTAATATCATGCAATGCCAACTATATGCATATGCTGTTTTAGCGGAAGCATTAATCTGGAATTATAGAGATGACAGAAAGTTTCATTGTTTTGATAGTGTTACACTCCTGAATTACTACACACGAAGGACGGGTGTGAATTTGAGCAGTGTTGAGGGAAAAACATCGTCAATAATTAAAACAAGAATTTACAAATTTGATTTTTTCTGTTGGTCGTTTTTCATCAATTTTCTTTGTGTTTGTTTCGTGCTTGAGTTCTGAATTATTCCGCACGACGGGCAGCTTTAAATATGAGGCGGGTTGTGGAAAAACATGTTTTCTAAATTGAAACATAAATTTCACATCCAGACTTTTATAATGGCTAAAACTTTCCTATGGGTTTGATTTTCTTTTTCAGTTTTCACTAATTTTTTTATGAATTGAATATTAATTATATTTTATGAACTGTTCCGCACGACGGGCGGGCTTAAATGTATCTATAAAGAGTGGGTTAAAATGATAGCGAGGTATATGATATTTTGCTAGCAGTAAATATTCTAGCGATAAAAGTAGTATGGCTCTTAAGCAAATGATTTTGGAGAATGATGTGAACCTTTAAATATATTTTGCGATCTGATGATATATGTATTAGGAATAATACGTAGCAGAATATAGATTGCATAATATAATATCGGTTGCAATATCAGGGGCTGTAATATCGGTGTAATCCAAAAAATAACAAGTGTATGAATATGATGCATTAGTGGAAGCATTAACCGGGAATTATGAGATAATATGATAATGGTGTATAATTATATCGCATTATGTAACAAATGTGAATTTAGCTGCCTTACAGTTTGGTTCCGATACTATATTGGCGGGTTGAGAGATAAGTATTGGTGGGCCGCGTGTTTGGGACCCCTGGGGTAGATAATCTCAGTCTTCTGATTACAAATTATGATCGAAACAGTATATTTTGTGATCAAAAACTAATAAGTTAAATCACCTCAGACTAGGCTGAGTGCGGTCAAGATTGGATGGTTGGGTTGGGTTGGGTAGGTTTGAGTCAGGTTATATTGGGTTTTAATGATAGTGGAAAATATATAAATTTTAGCAATAAATATTATAGCGGTAAAAGTAAAATAGTACTTAAGCAAATGATATTGGGGAATGATGTTAAGTAATAAATATAGTTTGGAAACATTCTGATGAAAAGATTTCATCATCTTTAATTGTTTGTTTCGTGTTTGTGTTCTGAATTATACCACACGACGGGCAGATTTATATATCAGGCGGGTTGAGGGATAATATTTGTCAAAATGAGAACAAAAATATTCAATTTTAGACTTTTCTATTGGTTAAGATATTTATAGGTTACATTTTTTGGTTTTCAATTTGTATTCATTATATTTTATGGATTTGATATGAATTTTATTGTATGAATTGTTCCGCACGACGGGTGGGTTTAAAAAAGTGTTTTTAGATCATTTTTTCAAATGGTTCATTTAAAAAAGGTATTTTTTAAAAAATAAAAATGCTCCGCGGGCAGCAACTATAGACAATAGAACGGTCAATTTACCCTGTAGAATTAATCCATACACAAAACCAATGGATTTGACTTCAAGATTCAGAACGGATCGTGTTCGAGTTCTGAATTATTCAGCACGACGGGCGGGTTTAAAAATGACTCAGGCGGACTGAGGGGAAATATTTTGTCGAAATAAAAATAATTAAACTTATAATTTTCAATTGATTAATATTTTTATGAGTGTACCCTAATTCATTTTTATTTTTCCATATTTTTTTATGAATTGAATATGAATTTCATGTTATGAATTGCTCCGCACAACGGGCGGGTTTTAATGCTATATGTATACATAAAGAAGAAATTATCTGTCTGTCGGTGTATGTATGCTTGAATATGAGGTGACATAATTGCGCGTATTCAATGGTATAGACCAGGGGCTTCAAACGCAAACGAAGGGATGGCTCATTTTTATAAAATAAAAATGTCCCGCGGGCAGCAATAAAACGTTTAATTTCACCGTGTAGAATGAATTCATATACAAAACTAATGGATTTGACTTCAAGAACCAGAACGGATGGTGTTCGAGTTCTGAATTATTCCTCACGTCGGGCGGGTTTAAATATGAGGCGGGTTGAGTGAAAATATTTTGTCAAAATAAAATTAAAAACAATGAAATTCAGACCTTTTAATTGATTAAGGTTTTCATGAGTTTGCCATATTTATTTTTAATTTGCAATATTTTTATGAATTGTTCCGCACAACGGGCGGGTTTTAATGCTAGTCTATATATATAAAAGAGATCCTCTGTCTGTCTGTCTGTCTGTCTGTCTGTGTGTTTATCTGTCCCACCCTCCTTGGTCACATTTTCAGAAAGCTGCTACTCGGTAACCACTTAATGTACCCGCCAACAATTTAAACCATTACGCTGGAAATTTTCTTGTCTACACGATAGGATAAATTTAAAATTTTAAAAATGAAACCAAAAAAAGTTATCGCGGTGAAAAGACAAAATGAACCCTGAAAAATGCGAAAATTTTGGTCAATATTCCTACATATACTCCTCATAAACCAGAAATGGTACAGCCAAACAGATTATACCACTGTGTAGAGAATATTTTGTTCTACGCGATAGGCTATAATTAATATCCAAAAATTAAATATAAAATATGTAAAAATGACAAAATTTCAGTCTACATTCAAAATTATATTTAAGCTCGACGCGTCCGATTTTTTTGTACTTTTTTCTCTATTTCTCAGCAACTAAACATCACACATCTAAATAAATATTACCATCATGCTGGGAATTTTGTTTTCTACAGCACGGTATATATTTTAATTTTCCAGAGCGTATTAAGAAAAAGTTACGGCGGTGTGAATTCAAAATGACAAAGTCAAAAAGGCACTGAAAAACGCGAATATTTTGGTCAATATTCCGCTATCTATTCCTCTTAAACCAGCAGAGTTACAGTTATAAAAATTATACTATTGTGTAGAAAATTTTGTGTTCTACAAGAAACGCTATAATTTATACCCACAAATGATACAAAAAACGTGTAAAATTGGAAAAATTCTCAAATACGTCCAAAATTACACTTGAACACCGTGCGACTAAAATTAATTCATTTTTCTACCTATTTCTCAAGAACTATTTGTTACACATAAAAATAAATTATACCATTGTGCTGGAAAGTTTGTTTTCTACAATACGGAATAATTCTTAATTTTCCAAAATGTATCTGAAGGAAGTTACGGCGGTGTAAAGTCAAATGGACATATTGCCGATTTGACAGCTATTATGCGCACTTGCGATTACACAGGAATATACTACTGAGTAGAGAATTTTGTGTTCTACAAGAAAATGTATAATTTATACCCACAAATGATACAAAAAACGTGTAAAATTGGCAAAATTCTCAAATACATCCAAAATTACACTTGAACACCGGGTGACTAAAATTAATTCATTTTTCTACCCATTTCTCAGGAACTGTTTGTCATACATTAAAATTAATTATACCATTGTGCTGGAAAGTTTGTTTTCTACAATACGGTATAATTCTTAATTTTCCAAAGTGTATCTGAAGGAAGTTACGGCGGTGTAAAGTCAAATGGACATATTGCCAATTTGACAGCTATTATGCGCACTTGCGATTACACAGGAATATACTACTGTGTTTTAAACCCACCCGTCGTGCGGAACAATTCATACAATAAAATTCATATCAAATCCATAAAATATAATGAATACAAATTGAAAAGCAAAAAATGTAAGCTATAAATATCTTGACCAATAGAAAAGTCTAAATGCCAGCGGGACATTTTTATTTCATAAAAATGAGCCATTGCTTCGTTTGCGTTTGAAGCCCCTGGTCATTGAACCAGCGAACCATGAACCAGCGCAATTATGTCACCTCATATTCAAGCATACATACACAGACAGACAGATAATTTCTTCTTTATGTATATATATATAGCATTAAAACCCGCCCGTTGTGCGGAGCAATTCATACAATAAAATTCATATCAAATCCATAAAATATAATGAATACAAATTGAAAACCAAAAATGTAACCTATAAATATCTTAACCAATAGAAAAGTCTAATTGTGAATATTTCTGTTCTTATTTTGACAAATATTATCCCTCAACCCGCCTGATATATAAATCTGCCCGTCGTGTGGTATAATTCAGAACACAAACACGAAACAAACAATGAAAGATGATGAAATCTTTTCATCAGAATGTTTCCAAACTATATTTATTACTTAACATCATTCCCCAATATCATTTTTACATATTTTATATTTAATTTTTGGATATTAATTATAGCCTATCGCGTAGAACAAAATATTCTCTACACAGTGGTATAATCTGTTTGGCTGTACCATTTCTGGTTTATGAGGAGTAGATGTAGGAATATTGACCAAAATTTTCGCATTTTTCAGGGTTCATTTTGTCTTTTCACCGCGATAACTTTTTTTGGTTTCATTTTTAAAATTGTAAATTTATCCTATCGTGTAGACAAGAAAATTTCCAGCGTAATGGTATAAATTGTTGGCGGGTACATTAAGTGGTTACCGAGTAGCAGCTTTCTGAAAATGTGACCAAGGAGGGTGGGACAGATAAACACACAGACAGACAGACAGAGGATCTCTTTTATATATATAGATATATAGCATTAAAACCGCATTAAAACCCGCCCGTTGTGCGGAACATTTAATAAAAATATTGCAAATTAAAAATAAATAAGGCAAACTCATGAAGACCTTAATTAATTAAAAAGTCTAAATTTCATTATTTTTAATTATATTTTGACAACATATTTTCACTCAGCCCGCCTCATATTTAAACCCGCCCGACGTGAGGAATAATTCAGAACTCGAACACCATCCGTTCTGGTTCTTGAAGTCAAATCCATTAGTTTTGTATATGAATTCATTCTATACGGTGAAATTGAACGTTTTATTGCTGCCCGCGGGACATTTTTATTTCATAAAAATGAGCCATCGCTTCGTTTGCGTTTCAAGCCCCTGATCATTGAACCAGCGAACCATGAACCAGCGCAATTATGTCACCTCATATTCAAGCATACATACACAGACAGACAGATAATTTCTTCTTTATGTATATATATAGCATTAAAACCCGCCCGTTGTGCGGAGCAATTCATACAATAAAATTCATATCAAATCCATAAAATATAATGAATACAAATTGAAAACCAAAAAATGTAACCTATAAATATCTTAACCAATAGAAAAGTCTAAATGTGAATATTTTTGTTCTTATTTTGACAAATATTATCCCTCAACCCGCCTGATATATAAATCTGCCCGTCGTGTGGTATAATTCAGAACACAAACACGAAACAAACAATGAAAGATGATGAAATCTTTTCATCAGAATGTTTCCAAACTATATATATTACTTAACATCATTCCCCAATATCATTTGCTTAAGTACTATTTCACTTTTACCGCTATAATATTTATTGTTAAAATTTATATATTTTCCGCTATCATTAAAACCCAATATAACCTGAGTCAAACCTACCCAACCCAACCCAACCATCCAATCTTGACCGCTCTCAGCCTAGTCTGAGGTGATTTAACTTATTAGTTTGTGATCACAAAATATACTGATGCGATCATAATTTGTAATCAGAAGACTGAGATTATCTACCCCAGGGGTCCCAAACACGCGGCCCACCAATACTTATCCCGCCAATATAGTACCCAATACTCAACCCGCCAATATAGTATCGGAACCAAACTGTAAGGCGGCTAAATTCACATTTGTTGCATAATGCGATATAATTATACACCATTATCATATTATCTCATGATTCCCGGTTAATGCTTCCACTAATGCATCATATTCCTACAGTTGTTATTTTTTGGATTACACCGATATTACAGCCCTTGATATTACAGCCGATATTATATTATGCAATCTATATTCTGCTACGTATTATTCTTAATACATATATCATCAGATCGCAAAATATATTTAAAGGTTCACATCATTCTCCAAAATCATTTGCTTAAGAGCTATTCTACTTTTATCGCTAGAATATTTACTGCTAGCAAAATATCATATACCTCGCTATCATTTAAACCCACTCTTTATAGATACATTTAAGCCCGCCCGTCGTGCGGAACAGTTCATAAAATATAATTAATATTCAATTCATAAAAAAATTAGTGAAAATTGAAAAAGAAAAACATACCCATAGGAAAGTTTTAGCCAATATAAAAGTAGAAATGTGAAATTTATGTTTCAATTTAGAAAACATGTTTTTCCACAACCCACCTCTTATTTAAAGCTGCCCGTCGTGCGGAATAATTCAGAACTCAAACACGAAACAAACACAAAGAAAATGGATGAAAAACGACCAACAGAAAAAGTCAAATTTGTAAATTCTTGTTTTAATTATTGACGATGTTTTTCCCTCAACACTGCTCAAATTCACACCCGTCCTTCGTGTGTAGTAATTCAGAAGTGTAACACTATCAAAACAATGAAACTTTCTGTCATCTCTATAATTCCAGATTTATGCGTCCGCTAAAACAGCATATTCATATAGTTGGCATTGCATGATATTACAACCCATATCCTTATGCAGCTTAAGCTTATGCAGCTTGAAATTAAACCAATTAAATTATACAGTAAAATTCAGTAGTTTACTTTGTTCCCAGTAGCATTTTACCCGCCCGTCGTGCGGAAAGTTATTGAGGACAATAAAGCCTTTATATTCAGTATAGTGTAGCATTAATTAAACTGTACCCAATAAACCCACACCATCCATGCTTGGAGCTAATATGATGCATTCTTAATTGTGATTGGGCTTCAGTGAAATTTAATCGGTGTATATTCCTGTGTAATCGCAAGTGCGCATAATAGCTGTCAAATTGGTAATATGTGCTTTTGACTTTACACCGCCGTAACTTCCTTCAGATACACTTTGGAAAATTAAAAATTATACCGTATTGTAGAAAACAAAATTTCTAGCACGATGCTATAATTAATTTTAATGTATGACAAACAGTTCCTGAGAAATGGGTAGAAAAATGAATTAATTTTAGTCACCCGGTGTTCAAGTGTAATTTTGGATGTATTTGAGAATTTTGCCAATTTTACACGTTTTTTGTATCATTTGTGGGTATAAATTATACATTTTCTTGTAGAACACAAAATTCTCTACACAGTAGTATATTCCTGTGTAATCGCAAGTGCGCATAATAGCTGTCAAATTGGCAATATGTCCATTTGACTTTACACCGCCGTAACTTCCTTCAGATACACTTTGGAAAATTAAGAATTATACCGTATTGTAGAAAACAAACTTTCCAGCACAATGGTATAATTTATTTTTATGTGTAACAAATAGTTCTTGAGAAATAGGTAGAAAAATGAATTAATTTTAGTCGCACGGTGTTCAAGTGTAATTTTGGACGTATTTGAGAATTTTTCCAATTTTACACGTTTTTTGTATCATTTGTGGGTATAAATTTCTTGTAGAACACAAAATTTTCTACACAATAGTATAATTTTTATAACCGTAACTCTGCTGGTTTAAGAGGAATAGATAGCGGAATATTGACCAAAATATTCGCGTTTTTCAGTGCCTTTTTGACTTTGTCATTTTGAATTCACACCGCCGTAACTTTTTCTTAATACGCTCTGGAAAATTAAAATATATACCGTGCTGTAGAAAACAAAATTCCCAGCATGATGGTAATATTTATTTAGATGTGTGATGTTTAGTTGCTGAGAAATAGAGAAAAAAGTACAAAAAATCGGACGCGTCGAGCTTAAATATAATTTTGAATGTAGACTGAAATTTTGTCATTTTTACATATTTTGTATTTAATTTTTGGATATTAATTATAGCCTATCGCGTAGAACAGAATATTCTCTACACAGTGGTATAATCTGTTTGGCTGTACCATTTCTGGTTTATGAGGAGTAGATGTAGGAATATTGACCAAAATTTTCGCATTTTTCAGGGTTCATTTTGTCTTTTCACCGCGATAACTTTTTTTGGTTTCATTTTAAAGATTTAAAATTTATCCTATCGTGTAGACAAGAAAATTTCCAGCGTAATGGTATAAATTGTTGGCGGGTACATTAAGTGGTTACCGAGTAGCAGCTTTCTGAAAATGTGACCAAGGAGGGTGGGACAGTTATACACACAGACAGACAGACAGACAGACAGACAGACAGACAGAGGATCTCTTTTATATATATAGATATATATATATAAATAAATATAAAAGAAATTATCTGTCTTTCAGTGTGTATGTATGCTTGAATATGAGGTGATATAATTGCGCGGGCTCAATGGTATAGATCAGGGGCTTCAAACGTAAGCGAAGCGATGGATCATGTGTATGAAATAAAAATGTCCCGCGGGCAGCAACTATAGACAATATGACGTTCAATTTCACCGTGTAGAATGAATTAATATACAAAACTAACGGATTTGACTTCAAGATCTACAATGGATCGTGTTTGACTTATAAATTATTTCGCACGACGGGCGGGTTTAATTATGAGGCAGATTGATGGAAAATATTCTGTCAAAAAAGAAAAAAAGATTAAACTTGACTTTTCAATTGATTACAATTTTATGACTGTGCCCTTTTTCTTATTTAATTTTCAATTTTTTATGGATTAAACATGAATTTCATTTTGAGAGTTGTTCCGCACAACGGGCGGGTTTTAATGCTAGTTTATCATAAAATAGCGCATAAAAGTAGCGTAAGTCGGCAGGAGACCGAAAGCTGCTCGTAATTTTCTCAAAGTATTTTCCTCAACTATTATCCCAAAGAAGTACCTCTATTATAAGCCGTGGTAACACGAGACCAATCGTTGGATTGGCCAACAATTGGCTTGCGAGTGGTCACAAGAGGCCAGTAATTGTCCAAGCCAATAGATGTGGTGCAGAGTACGTCGGTGTGGTTTATTTCGCTCTCCTGACTATACCCTTTGAATTTTGATACAAATATTATATTAGATATTCCACCTCATCAAATTAAAATTGCCACAATGAAACGATCGCTTTTCCGTAACAATGCGGACAATTGTGTTGACGGTTAGAGAAGTTGTGGACAAATTGGCTCAGCCAACTGCACAACCCCAGAAAACTGCGCAGCTCTTTTGCTGATGTCGGGATAGGCGCGTCAAGGGTTGCGGCGATGCGACTTTTAGAAGGCGTCACAGAGTCGCCTGAAAAACCAAACCCGCAGAAGTTGACCGATTTTTCCGCCATCAAAAACTTGTCGTAGTTGAGTGACGTTGACACTACGTAGACGATCGGTGGCTGCTCCTAGTCTGCAGTCGTGCTCGCTTCTGGTGCTTCCCGATATGACTATGTCGTCCATATAAAGACAACAACCGTCTATTTCGGCCAAAAGATGATCTAGCAGACGTTGGAACGCCGCTCCAGCCGACGTCAAACCAAACGGTACACAGCGATATTGGAAAAGGCCACCATGTGTGATAGAATCCGTGATTGGCCGAGACTGTGGATGCAGCTCCATCAGGTGGTAGGCATTCGTCAGGTCCAGTTTTGACCGGACTATACCAGCCGGCACTACCCTATTTGCGCATCGCTCCAAAGTGCGCTAAGCAAAATGGAGGCGGAGCTAACAGGCGTGTTCCGTTCAATGCGATACTAATCTAACCAACCTAACCTAAACTAACCAGCCTAACCTAACCTAAACTAACCAGCCTAACCTAACCTAACCTAACAACGAAAATGGATTTGTCAAAAATAACATTAGAACAGTGCGTTGGTTAGCCTTGATAAATATAACTTTCAAAAAGTAATATTGCAATAATAAATGATACTTAGGTATAATTCTTATTGTTTTGTCGGCGAGACAAAAATCGAAATAAATAGAAATAATTCCAAAATATTAAAAATTGCACACTATACCATTTCAACTTCAAAATGAGAATAATCAACTTCAAAATGGGAACAGTCAACTTCAAAATGAGAATAATCAACTTCAAAATGAGAATAGTCAACTTCAAAATGAGACCAAGATGTTTATCGCAATATATCCAGTGAATTATTACTGAAAGTATTTTCATGACATTAGCTAAGCAAACCACAGTATAATACGAACACAAAAATATAAATAAATAAATAGATCGAAACAAAAATAAAGCATGTAAGTGTGGTACAAATACAACAATGAAATCTTATATATAATTGAGTTCCAGTAAACAATTGTGCGTATTTAAATATTGACTGCATACGTTTGAGATAAAGCACATTTTTGTGAATGAATTTTTGTTGAAATAGTATGAAAAAATTGACAAATGTATGACAATCATTCTCCTCAGTTTCAGAGATACGTATATACGAACATGATAATAACTTTAAAACTGCATTTAAATACTCATAACACTGTTTTACAGTATAAAATATTAATATCAAGCTTAATTATTATCTGAATCATAAATCTTATTATGAAATTTCAAGATATGATTAGTCAACTTCAAAATGAGAATAGTCAACTTCAAAATGAGAACAATCAACTTCAAAATGGGATAATCAACTTCAAAATGGGACTAATCAACTTCAAAATGAGACTGAAACATTGCGTTGAACTGAAAATAATAAGCTGAAGACATTTTCGAATAATTTATTATGATTTTAATGTTTTTTCACGAAATAAAATCACCGAATAAATCACCCAACACTTGATTATTTTTAATAAATTTGTCTAATAAGTGATATATTTGTGAAAAGTTCTCGAGTTTCTGCTTCAGGCCGGTTATAGCTGGAATATTGAAGGCTGACGCTGTGTTTTCGTTTCCCGCATCACATATTTGCATTGCGTGTTTTGATATCACAGTTGTTTTTGAGCCAATTATAATGAGCGGGCGTACCGTGAATTATATGAAAAAATCTGACTCCAAAGACAAAAAAATTCAAATAGTGGCTGCACATTCGTCGGGCGGTGACTGGAGGCAGCTGGCTAGAACGTTGGGAGTCGCCAAATCAACTGCTTATCGCTGGATATCTAATGAAGACCATGAAGACTCTCGTGGAGGGTCAAGGCAAAGGAAAATACATGAGGACCACATAAAGTGTATGGAAGATTGTGTGGAGGAAAACCCGCGTATTACGCTAAAAGAAATAACGGAGAAAATTCGCCAGCAATTCAACGTACAAGTTTCTAAGGAGTGTATTCGCCGTCAGCTTGAAAAGATGCTCTTCACAATCAAGCAAATACGATTTGAACCTGAAAGGGCAAACTCAATACAAAACAAGCAGAATATGCAAGGAGATTGTTGGAACTGCAATCCAACATGCTCCCCGTCATATATATGGACGAAACCAACTTCAATATGTTTATTTCGCGCAATTACGGTCGATCAAGAGCCGGGTCACGATGCACGACCGTCGCAGCTGGTAGTCGTGGAGCAAATGTACATGTTATTGGCTGCATAACCAATCAAGGGCTTCTTCATCATCAAATCCGCCGAGGATCGCACAAAATCAATGATGCGAACGAGTTTGTGCGCCAATGTCTCCAGGCGGCAAAAATAACGTTTGGCGGACCCGTGGTGCTTGTGGTTGATAATGCACCATGCCACAATCAAATTGAGCTAGTGTTCGCCGAGGACGAGTACGAATCTCATCATTTTCTACGTCTGGCTCCATACAGCCCGATGATGAATGCCATCGAGATGGTGTGGTCCCAATTGAAGAGCGAGGTGAAAAGAAAACTAACCGACCAGCTGCCAACAATTTTGACTAGCAGAAATTATGCCATTTCGCAAGCAGAACAAAGATTATCGGCATTGGAGGCGATAATTTCGGAGAGTTTAGGAAATGTGAGCGCACAGAATGGCGCCCGCTGTATTGCACACGTTCAACAACATCTCTCGTCTGCACTGGAGATGAGAAATGTGTTGTTTTAATGCACCATGTACATAGATAAACTTGTTGTGTTTGTTTGAATAAATGAAAAAATGTATCTTAATTTGTCTCTCGTAATGATTTACAGAAAACAATCGCAGTATTAGTCAGAGCTGCAACTGCAAAGTCTTAAAGTCTTGAATGCAGTGACTATAAATTTCAACTTATAATTTCAACTTGCATATTCTTACTTTGTTCCCTTTCATATATCATTCAACATGGAGTTAGCTCGCAAAAGAGAGGAAATTTCAACTTAGCATGCTCATAGTTAAGTATATAGTTAAAGTTATAATTGTTTTGTCAACAAACATCCGTATACTTGTAGTGTTATGGGTGATTTATTCCTATACATTTGTTTACTCTTATATTATGATTTATTCTTATGCAGTTATTGCTATTTGAATGAATTTTTGAAGCATATAAAATATTCCTCTACCACACAAAGCAATTATTTGCTAATAAGTGCGCTAAATTGTAATCCAGATACTTAATACTGAACGCTTAAGGTTATTCTACTGGAGCTCAATTAGCTAATTCAAATTACTGTAATTTCATTGCTAAATGTAAAAAATAATGCACAGATTTGTCATGATTATTGTATTTATTAGTTTTTATGTTTTAATACATTTTTTGTTCTTAATTAATTAAAATTATGCAAGTAAAGTCATAAAGAACACGGTCTCATTTTGAAGTTGACTATTCTCATTTTGAAGTTGACTATTCTCATTTTGAAGTTGATTGTTCCCATTTTGAAGTTGATTAGTCCCATTTTGAAGTTGAAATGGTATAGAAGAGCCTTAATCATCTTTGAAAAGTTGTTCTTTGTCGGAACATAATTTTTGAATTAGTACATTGGAGAACGTCGGAATCCCAGTACAAAAAATCCAGCTAAACCAGCATATTTCTAATTCGAAGTGAATAAATGAATGTCTAAGGTTTTATTAACACTCCAATTAAATCAACAAGCATATATAACTATTTTCCAGACTGTCTAAAACACGCCAGAGCCAAAAAGCTCGAACGATCATCTCAAAACGACAATAACAGTCTAGGCCACTTTGCGCATTGAAATTCACTAAATTCTAAGCAACGCGCAGCGATATTGAAGCGCTGCACTCATTCTCTGCAATGACGGCTCACAAATCTATATTGCTGCACTGAGCGGAGCCCCATCCCTCTCGGCGCACCTGGGCTAATCCGGTGGGCGGAGCCTATTTAGCTTACGCTGAGATTGGAGCGATGCGCAAAACGGTGGGTACCGTACCAGCCAGCTGATATTGCAACTCCTGCATCGTGGGGATGGGATGCACTTCGCTGATCAGCTGAATGTTAGGTCCACGGAGATCAACGCACAATCGGATCTTCCCGTTAGCCATTTTTTCCCACCACCAAAGAGCTGATCCACTGCGAGCTATCCACTCGTTCGATGACGCCCATGTCGCACATGCGTCGTAGTTCTTGAGATACTTCTCTAACGGCCAGTGGAAGCCGGCGGAGAGGTATTGGGGTAGGAACGGCATCCGGTTTCAGCTTGATTTGATGATAACCACGTATACAGGGTAGTTGCTCACCTGTTGATGCCGCTATGTCATTGTCTTTGTCGCCGTGTGACGACTGCGCGTGACCGGCCTTGACAGCTGACAATACTCGAGATTGAGGCTTCATTGTCAATCTCAGCGTTGAAGTGCATCCAGTCCTAGCAGTCCCTCAGTCGTGTCTGTTTCAATGATATAAAATGTCACCGGAGATTAATGTTCTCCCACCCAGACAGTTGACTCTAGGGTGCCAACAACCTTCAGTTGTCCATGACCGACACCGAACAACTTGATTGAAGAATGGTGTACTGCGACACCGGATAACGGGCTAGCGGAAGACTGAGCACAGACACACTGGCTCCCGTGTCTACCTGCAACTACATGGAGACAGGCTGGCGCTCTGCTACCTGTACCGTAGCTTGGCAGGTGAGGCGCTGCTGGTTCGGTGAGGTACACGACAGTATGGTAAAACCACTGACGTCTGATGCACGCTTACTCGGGCTGTCGACTTTTTTTAAACGGCAGACACTGGCCCAGTGTCCTTGACGACCACAAGTGTGGCATTTAGCCTTACGAGCAGGGCAAAATTCCGTACGCGAGAGTTTGTGTGCCCTGCGCAATGCCCGCACTTTTGTTCAATTTGAACTGAACCATCACGAGCGAGTGGGTGTTTTCGTGTCAACACTGCTGCGAGATTGTCTTCTCTATCACTTCGCTGTCGGCCAGGACGTTCCCTGTTGTTTGGAGGCCTCGTAGGCGGTGGCTGCGTTCATACATTTTTCCAACGTAAGAGTTGCGTCCTGAAGACATCGTTCTCTGAGGACCGGGTGAATCATGTGTTCGACGATCTGGTCGCGGATCATTTCCTCTGACAGTGCACCGAACTGACAGGACGATGCCAGACCCATCGATGAGTTGGCGTATGTGGCCGTAGATTAGTATTGCCGTTGTTTCCGCTGGCGAAAGACGAACCTTTCGTAGATGACGTTGACCTGAGGCACGTAGTGGTTCATCAGTCGCTGCATGGCGTGACCGAAATCAGTCTGCCCCTCGACTTTTGGCTCTACTGGCAGAGTTATAGGTGCGCTGACCTTCTGCTCCGATGCCGTGTAGCAGCAATGCTGTTCTCCTAGCGTAGGGGAATGCGTCACCTCCAATGACAGTGAGATAATTCTCGAAGGAGAGTTTCCACTCAGCCGACGGAACGTTCGGTTTACCTGGCTGACTGTGAAACATCTGAGGTGGCGCAACCCTCGCAACCCAACCATCTGAGGTGGCGCACCCTCAACGCTCATGTTGTATACCGAAGTATTAACAAACCTAGACCTGATTAACTCGTCGCCAAATGTACTATTCCGCAGACGCAGGAACAACTATGCATATATTATGAAAGAGCAAAACCAGAACAAACCAAACCAGAACCAAAACCCAGAACAACCGTAGCCAAATAACGAGCACCTCAAGAGAGATCCCAGCCTAATACAAACAGACCGAAAAGTGACCATCAAAAATGATAATACCCACTTATATAACCTCAAGTGGAAACGCCCGCCCAATCGTACCACCTGAGATATTTCTCATACGTTGATATTAGATCATTGAGTTTCATTGCACATTGAGCATTGAGTTTCTTATACATTTTGAATCGTACGGACAGTCAATATTAAGCTGACGCAAATATTCATTCACAAATCGATTAAATTTATCGTCAACTCTTGTGCTATTATACACAGGAATCCAATCAGCGTTTCTCAGAATGCAGTTCAGTGACTGTTTGTCGACCAATGAATAATTTCGCATTTGTGTGTATTCAGTACTATCATGTTCAGTGTGTATGTGTGCGTGTGTGCAATGTAATGTAATAGTTTTTATAGCGTGTGCAATGTAATGTAATAGTGTTTATTGCGTGTGTAATGTAATTTAATTTAATAGCGTTTATAGTGTGTGCGAGCGAGTGGGTGCGTGAGTGAGATACCGTTGCTGCGATGTCGCGTGGTCTTGGTCTGAGGAGGAGGCGCGGTGTCGTTTGGCCGCCACGTTTGGCGCAAACACTTTTCTGGTGCCTCGTGCCGACAACACTGATACAGGTCGCACGCTCGAGGTCAAGTTGAGGTCACGCGGGGAACGAATTGACGAGAGTCGTCGCGAACAAGACGATAAACTTCCGTGAGTCGGGGCAGCATGATGGTCTGCTTTTGCCCCGGCGGCGGCACCGGCGGCGTTGTCATGACAACCATCTCCAGTCATGCTGGTCACGTGACTCACGACTGGCAAACATCACAGATAAAATTCGTGCCAAATACCGTGCCCGCACCACATGCACCACCTCAAAATAACAAGAATGAAAAGTGCTACAAGAAGATCTATAAGATCATCATACTCAAATCGTGTAGTCGCACACATGTGAACATCAGTAGGATAATAAACACCCGAAGAGAACAATGGTTGATTAACCATCAAAAACGACGTTTAAAACCATGTAATACTTTTATCACTTCAGAGACTCCCTCCAAGAAAACGAAATATGATCAAACCTCCACATACAGCTTCACGACGGAAAACCTCAGAACGTGAACAACTTTGACAAAACCACAACCATTCAGTTTTTACCAGTAACACGATTGCCAAAAATACAAAAACACAAAATGAGACGTACAGCAAAACATTAGGATAATTATCCTATACAATTATATGTAAATATTTATTACCACACACATCAAATACACGAGATAATAAAAACGTTTCATTTCTCCGATAACCGAAGGCTACAGATAAAAGCGGATAATTCAAATCAATACAAACTTTATACTTACCGCGTTAGCCACGTAACTTACCTAATTACTGATCCGTAAACAACGACAATCAGATAAATTCAACGTTAAAAATAAGGAAGAATAACTAGGAAATGAACACGTTTCAAGTGTTTACATTCACTAACGTGTGTTGTGCGCCATGTTAGATGCATGTTGGAATGCAACGCCCACGTTTCCGTATTTTGTTTATTTTCGGCCACGGTGTCGTTGATTTTAGTCTAGATTGGCTGTGTTACTGTTTGCTTTCTTCATGTAATACACTCTGGTTTGTATTTTTGACATTCAATTATTGTACGATGCTATGCTCCCTGGTTTCACGGTGACCATATGGTCGGTGTGTGTGTGTGCCATATGGTCATATGGTCTGTGTGTGTGTTTGTGCCGGTGCACCCCTTAACCACCAATCATAAAGCAATTACTATCTGGATTCACGGAGTCGCGGTCTGGGGGCTTTAAAGTCAGAGGTTCGTGGTTGGTGCTCGTTCAGTGCTGGATGATCAATTACGCGTCTGTTTAGCCAATGCTGTCACGAGTTCTAAGTCTGTTACCTTTTCTGCTCCCCGACTGTACAACTCGCTTCATCGTACTGTTCTATCAGCCATTTCCTATTCCTCATTTCGTTCGGCTCTCTAGATTCTTATTTGAATTATCATTTGATTCCGCTTGCTTACCTATGAAAAGATAGTGGGGAAATAAGAATTGATCTTCTTGTAATGATCCCGAGCTCTAGGATCTGTCAGCCACCTGTCCGATACCTAAGTGCCTGTCGTAGCGAGCCTTGAATGTGGCCACCGATGAGACGTGGGCCGAGGATTGGAGGTTGTGAGCCACAATTATCCCAAGGTCTTTTCCTGTTGTGTCATTCCAAGCCTCCTGTTGTTGAGAAAGTATACCTCTTGTTGGTTGTTCCGGCCGAAATGCATTGTTTTACATTTGGTTGCGTTGAATGTAAGCAGCCAATTGTCGCTCCAGTTTCCCAAACGTTGCATGTCTCGGTGGAGGGCCTCCGTGTCATCCTCGGTCCTCAGGACTCTATATATGTATGCTTCGTCAGCAAACAAACTGGCAGTTGACTCGAGGCTGTCGACCACATCATTGATGTAAGCCAGAAAAGTACTGGTCCAAGGACTGAGCCTTGTGGAACGCCACTCGTTTCCTGAAGCCAACCCGAACACTCTTTCCTGACGCGCATCCGGTGGACCCTGTCTGTGAGGAAGTTTCTTATCTAGGTCAGGATGTTGCCTTTGATACCTAAGGCCATCAGCTTGGTCATTAACCTTTCGTGTGGGAATCTGTCAAAAGCCTTCTCACAGTCAAGATAGTTGGCGTCCACAGAGTGTCCACCGTCCACAGCGTCAACCAGGTCATCCATGTAGCACAGTATGTTGGTCAGACAGTTCCTGTTTTTTCTGAACCCGTGTTGTGCATCCGTGATGAGTGCGTCGTTTGTGAGTGTTAAGCAGGGTTTGAAAAAACAAAACCATTTTTTAAACCCAAAAAAACATTGGTTTTTTGGCTTATTTGTTTTTTACACTTTGCACATACAAATCAAAAAAAGGATTGTACCGTGCTATTTAGTATATAGTTAAGCTTATTTTAGTACCACTTACCAATAGTTTTTTCTGTGACTAAAAATCTAGTTATTAAAAATCCTAATGACTGAAAATTTTATAAAAATTTGAAAACCTAGTGATTAAAAGTCGTTTTGTCCATGGAGGTTAATTCATCTTTGTTTTCAGAGTAAACAGTTTTGTTTAACTCAGAGGTTTCTAAAAATAGTGTTTTTCACAGAAAGTGAATGTGTTTGTGAAATGAAGTGAAATGTGTTTTTCACAGAATGTGTTGTAAATAAGCATGAACCATTTGTCGATATATTTTAAAGATCAACAATGACAACAACATCTGACAAATGCAAGCAGCACAATTTAATTAATATATGCTGGAAATGAATGTAAGAATACATTGTATATATTTACGTGTTAGTCAATGTAAAACCATAATGCATTGAACATGTAAATATTACCATAAATCATGATAGTAATACGTTTAAAATGATGTGTGTCAGCTGTGGTTGTTGTTGTCGCGCAATCATATTGTCCGGTGCAAAAATCTAATTCACGTGACGTTAGTCGTATGATACTTCTCTTCGCCCCCCAAGTTGACAGGTACTGGAGACTGATGAGAGGACAAAACCGTTGCTTCGTATCTATGCGGGTGGCCGACGTTGTCGCGCAGGGTAATTTCGCTGCACATCTCGTGTCGGGGACGGTGAAGTTAGCGAAATCGGTCTGCTTGCACGTGTGTTTTCGGATCTTGGCTCCGATGAAAGTGGATGTGGTGAATCGGGTGGCGTTGAATTGCAGTAACGCGTATGTTCTGCAAGGAGTGGTGTCTCCGGAGAACTCAGCTCAGTTTGTTTTGGTGCTGGAGTCTTCTTTTGTGTTTCAATTTGATATGCTGGAGGAGTTTGGTTGAATGTGCTTCGATTTGCTGGCATGTCAACCTGATGTGGATTTGTGGTGGTATGTGTTGATGAATATAGGGTTATTTACCAATGGAGCGCGTGTAATGAACGGTGTGTATTTCCGGAGAAAACGACGATTTCGGAGAGTAGCACGACCAGATCCGTCCACGCGGATGGCATATTGGTCAAATTGACGCACCTCGATGACCACACCCGTTTTGTCCCATCTTGTGGGGAACGGTCCGATTTGGTTCTGTATGCGGACACAATCGCCCAAAATCAATGGTTGCAGGTGACGTGTGTGCTCGGAGAGACGTTCTGATGTCAGCATGTGGCGTTTACGCAGGGCTTCTCTTGTTATGAGCGTCTCACGCCAGTTTGGGTGAGGCTCGTACTTTCCAGGGTGGATGGGTATGAAATCGCGTATTGGTCGACCGAATATACACATTGCTGGTGACAGATGCGTGGTGGGGTCGGGTGTGTTCCGATATTGGAGCATCGCGCGCTGGAATCTGTCAGTGTCTAAGCGACCGTGTCCATCCGTGTTGTCTGTCAGCATACGTTTGACAATTTTCACACCGACCTCGGCGCGGCAGTTACTGTGTGGATTCGCAACTGAGGAGATTCGATGCGAGACGCCCCAACTTTGGAGGAATTTGGCAGTCTGGCATGACATGAATTCTGGTCCTCCGTCCGATGTGAGTTCGTCGCTGATGCCGTATGTCACAAATACGCGTCTCAAGGCGGATATGAGTCCAGCCGCTCCTTCGTTGGATTGCTCAACAATGGGCCAATTACTGTATCGGTCCACGATAACTAGGTAATTACGACAGTGATAATGAAAATAATCGCTCACTATGTGCTCGAATGGATATTGTGGCATGCATGGTGGTGTCGGTGGTGGCTAGGGTTGGGAAGGAGCCATTTTGTAGCATGCAGAGCATCTCTCGCGAACTGATACGATTTCTTGGGTAATGTCTGGCCAAAAGAAGGACGACTCTGCTCGGGAGCACATCTGAGTGACTCCTTGGTGTGCGGCGAGGAGAGCCCGCAATATTCATAGCTGTAATATTCGCAATATTCGTAGCTGGTGAGGCTGTTTCTGAACCTGTAGAAGCTACGTAGGGCAGGTGGCATAAGTATGCCGGTGGGCGGAAATCCTTCGTTGATGAACTCATGGAGTTTCTGCATATGCTGATCATTGGTGGTTGCTAGCCTCACGTCATCCCATGTTACTGTTTGGATTATTTCCGTCGATGCGATGTCGTCAGGTAAGTGGACTGGGTCTGGTTCGTTTGCTGGATTCCGTGAAACGGCGTCGGCCGCCTTGTGACATACTCCTGGTGTGTAAACCATGCGAAAATGGTACCTCAGGGTTTTCTCTTTCAGATTACGGAGACGAGGGTTGGGTATATCTCCGAGAGATCTGTCTCTAAACAATTTCAGGAGCGGTTTGTGATCCACTGCTATGGTTAGATTGGGACACCCCAAAACAAAATGTCGCGCTTTGTTGAGGGCGTCCACGACAGCCAGGGCCTCTCCTTCGATTGGGGCGTACCTTGATTCAGCCTGTGATGTAAAACGGCTTCCTACTAATGTGATTGCCCATCCTGTTTTGCAGCAAAATGGAGCGGTGGATGAACATTTGCAGTGTTTTTGAAATAGCCAAAAACCGATCCCAGTTTTGGACCAGTCTGTTGCAAGACATGTGGGCTTCGTCGGGTCAAAAATCTCGACACCGTGGCGTATGCTCTCCAGAATGTTTTGTTTCCATTCGCTGAAGATCTTGTCCAGTTCGGCGTTCCATTGGAACTTCGTGCTCGGTTTCAGTAAGTCTCGCAGAGGAAGCAATTTAGATGATGATGCGAATGTGAATGAGACCTGGTTTATGAGCCCGAACCAACTTCGAATGTCCGTGATATTTTTCGGAGTAGGAAACCGTTGGATGGCGTCGGTGTAACGTGAACTGGGCATCACTCTGGTGGGCGTAACTGTTAAACCCGCAAATTCTACAGTTGTTTTGGCGAATACGAATTTAAATGGATTCGGAACAATGCCGTTACGCCCACATATGTCCAGCCAGTCGACAGCTTGAAAGAACGCTGATTCGATGGAAGAGGACCATAAAATGGCATCGTCCACACACTTGGTGTAGTGTCAAGTGTCGGAAACGATTTCGTCGAACCTTCGAGTGTACCCGTCACCAGAGGCGATGTGGCTTTGGGGTGCAACACAGTAGCGGTATCTACCCCAAGGTGTAATGAATGTTGTCAAATGGCGGTCATTTTCGTCAAGCGGAATGCTGTGGTATCCATTCCATGCATCGAATGTAGTTTTGAATGTGTTTGGGGGCACTGCCCGTGCTTGGTGGAATGGCGATTGAGTGTGGTGAGTTTGTCGTACAGCGTATCGATTGAGAGCTTGAAAATCGACTGTTCTCCGAGGTTCCCCGGATTTTTTTCGGGCAGACTACCATCCTGTGACACCACGTTACCGGTGTACCCACGGGCACTGGTTCTATGACACCGAGCCGAACGTCACGATCCAATCCGTCTTTCACAGACTTTTGCCCGTAGACTGGGATAGGAATAGGCATATGATGCACGATTGGTACCGCTGCAGGGTCTACCATCAAGCGCATTGGGGGACCGGACATTGTCGGCAGTCGTTGATGTTCGCACGTATTGAATGTGCTGGAGCCATAATACTTCAGTAGCCATTCCTCCAATTGTTTCCTGTTGTGTTCGTTAGGTGCAAAAGGTAGTTTACGCGGGTGCGGTGGTGGTTTACTCCGTCGCAGGCAACCACAGGTGTGCCTGTCATCCTCGCTGGCCATTGTCGAAATAGCAGCGCTGTTAGCTCCGCCTTCATGGGGAACGATCGAGGTATGACGCCTAGTGTAACGCACGCTTGTTTCGACAAGAAGAGTTTATCTGTCGCTTCGGTGAAGTACACCAGCTGACGAGATTCGTGCAGTTTGTTGTTTGATGATGTTCCGGTGATCCTCAGCGCGAGGGCCCCGATGATGGGGATGCTTTTATTGTTGGCGGCCACCATCTGCATACTCACTGGAGTGAGGTGTGATCTATTGAGACTTAGCAGGTGTAGCAAATTCAAACCCGCTAAGCAGGATTGGCAGCCGGTGTCTGCGGTGCCTTGGAAAAAAACAGATGCAGTCGGTCTGCTTAGCGAGGAAACAAGATCCAGGGCTGATGCATCTTCAGGATGTGCCACAATGGAGACTTCAATTGTCGGCTGAGGAGCGGATGGGCGCTTTTGCCATGTTTTCTTGTCCTCGTCAAAAATATGATGCTCGAGGTTGGCTGCCATATGCTCGCGTTGTAAGACGGAACACAACGTCTCATACGTGTCTTGAGTGCACTGTATGTGTGAACTGCGGTTTGTCATACTAGTTCGAGAGCGATTACGTGTGTCAAGTGTGGCATGTCGGCACAATTTTTTGAAGTGATGCAGTTTACCGCATTCCGAGCAAGTGTGATTGTATGCTGGACAACTGGCTATGCGAGCTTGTCGACTGCGTCCGTGTCCAATTTCCCCACAGTGACCGCATTTTCGAATGGGCATTCTTTGTTGAGTTTGCTGCTCTTTTTGTGCCATGGCTGCCTTCATTTCGCGTTTATATGAGCTGGTGGCCGATGCTGATGTGATCCTCGTGCTTATGTCAATATGTTGGGCGGATCGTTTGCCACTTTCCCTGGCTTCAGGCAATCGTATGGTTTCGTCGAGGGTCATGCTCTGATCCGCCTTGCTGAGTAGGTCCAGGCGGAGTTCGTCATCTGCGAGTCCGCGTATCAGGGAGTCTCTGATCATATCGGGACTGTAGTTTACGGTCCGCTGACATTCACATACGATTGTGAAGTCACAGACGCCTGATTGTCCTCGCAGGCGAGCAGCAAAGACCCTTACCGATTCACCGTGGTCTTGCTGCATTTTCTGTAATTGAAGTCTGGCCACCATTGTGTTCTCTCGGCGGACGGCCAGGGACTTTATGCTGTCTAGCACTGCTTGCTCGCTCGCGTCGGACAATCTTCCAAAATATCGAAAGATGTCTCGCCGGAGGTCTTCATCGCAGCATTAGAGCAGCTGGAACACTTTGCCATCATCGTCTAGTCGAGTTGCTTTCTAGTCGTTCGTCGTTCGTTCCAGTCGTTCCACTGCTGTGTGAAGTATGACCACTCCTCGGCTGTTCCGCCTGACGCTATCACAGGACGTTTTACCTTTTCGGCTTGCGGCGTCGGAGCCGATTGCAAGGGTCGGTGTGGGTGTGCTGAACGCTCGTGTAGGTCTATGAGGCGTAACAAGACTGCTTCTGGAGTTTGTGAAGGCCATGATACTGTACAGTCTTGGACAGGACATTCTATGACTGTTCGCTCACTCGACATTTCCAGAGGATTTCAAGTATACTTGAAGTAAACTACAAGTATACATATTGTTGTCATAAATAAGCATGAACCATTTGTGTATATATTTTAAAGTTCAACAATGACAACAATATCTGGCAAATGCAAGTAGAACAATTTAATTAATATATTCTGGACATTAATGTAACAATACATTGGATATATTTACCTGTTAGTCAATGTCAAACCATAATACATTGAACATGTAAATATTACCATAAATCATGATAGTAATACGTTTAAAATGATGTGTGTCAGCTGTGGTTGTTGTTGTCGCGCAATCATATTGTCCGGTGCAAAAAGTCTAATTTACGTGACGTTAGTCGTATGATACATCTTGTTATGTTTGCAATTGAACCTTTTGTAATTACCAATTCGAGAATAAACATCAAGAACTTGGCTATATTTAACAAACGACCACTCAATCACGAACACACACACTCATCTGAATCAAAGCATCCAAATACGCAACACACCACATTAATATAGAACTGCCAACACCAACTTTGGGATTTCCCCAAATTACACTACATTCTCCCCCACCAAAACCAACACGACTGCGAAACCTCAAGGGGCCTACATGAACACACAAAACAAACGTCTAAGAAATAATGGATGTTAACGGACGTAATCTGACAAATAATCTGGTTGACGCCGATTACGACCCGACCTGCGAGGTTCCGGAGTTGGTAATTTGGCTGGTCCCGACCCAATGTCACCTACGTCAATGTGACCATCATATGGTCCTGGACTGAGTTCTGCATTCTCCACGGCTTGTTGGGGTAACGGTTGTTGATCACTGACGGCTGGATTTGCTTTAGTTGGGCCGCCCAGATGCTCCGCTTGCTCCGTCTCAATTGGTAAGTTTTCACCACGAACGCTCTCTTCACCCGTCGGCGCCGGATGTCTGAACGGAACAGTTGACTCCTTTCCTCCTGCGTGGAGCACTTTCATCCACTGAAGATTTACATGTAAAACTCGTACTTTCTCTGTATCAGGCTCGTATTTCGACCTTCTCAGAGAGCGTTTGAGCAGAGCGTTTTCTGCACTTCCAGCCATGATGGAAGAGCCTCACCGTACATCGCCTTTCGAGGATGAATACACATCCGTTCATGTGGGGTCTCGCTGGTGGCTACACACATCAAAGATCTCATGCTCTGTAGCGCATCGTCAAGTACTGACTCCCACGCCTCAATCGGTAGATCACGAGATGCGAGCGCTAATCTTATCGTCCGCCACAAAGTGCCATTCGCCCTTTCGACTTGCTCGTTACCGCGAGGGTTATAGGACGAAGAGTAACTAGTAGCCACACCCTTTTCATGCATAAACGTCTGGTATTCAGTCGATACAAATGCCGGCCCCCTATCCGAATGGGCATACTCAGGTAGTCCCCAAACAGAGAACAATGAACAAAGACACTTGATCGTAGTAGCGGCCGACGTATGATGATGATGTACGCAAATATTACACCCAACTGGAGCAGGAGGTGCAATGCGCTATAGCCACATTCAAAATGAATCACTGGTGTATCAGCCGGTTCCACTGCTGGCGATAAGTAGCCTTTGCAGCTGCACTACTAAGCGTCAGACCGAGCCGCTGCAGGTCTTCCTCCATCTGCTGCCGGTAAGTGAAACGCAGGGCACCGCCTCGACCTCGTGGCTCGGTAGGCGGACTGGACAACACGACAGCCAGCGGCACATCAGGCCGGCGCAGCACGTGTCCCAGTAGTGTCAGTCTCCTCGTGCGCAGAGTACGAGACACCTGCACCGTGCCAGTCTGAGCGTAGAGGCTGCTGCTGGTAACAATTGTTGGGTAGCGGATACCAGCGCAATACCGTAGGAGAGCACGATGTCCCGCATCGACTTCCTCACTCGGCGTCTCTGTCAATGTCCACGTATCGCCACCATAAATCAGTTTGGACTGCACACAGGCAGTGAACAGACGAATTTTGGCCTGTATTGATGCGTTTGACTTCCAAACACTGGAAAGTCTGCGTTTGGCCAGCCAGGACAGCTGCCGGCGTCGACGGTACGCCGCTCGGCTGTTCGACATTTCACTTCCGAGATATGAAAAGTATCCTGCCGACGTATCCTGGGTCGCGACGGCGAATGAGAATCTACTATACTCATCAACTATATTCAAAATATACTTCGCATCAAATCGCAGACAATAAGGCAGACATATATCGCAGACAAATAAGGCAGTGGTCCTTTGTAATCTATCGACAATCGTTCAAACGGTCGCGTGGCCTTTATCAGCGTTCCGGTCTTGTTGATAAATCTCGGTTTGATTTTCGCGCACACTTCACATATTCGGGTCACCGAACGAATCTCGTCCATTGAAAATGGTAAACTTCTTTGGCGTACAAGGTGATAGGAAAGACAAGGAAAACTTTACAAGGAAAACTTTGCATTCTCAGCCATTCACTTGAACAATCATGCAGAACTGCAGCGACAACACCCCACCAGGGCGCTGCAGTGCTGCTCAAAAAACAAGGAATTACTGGCTGAATGCGGAATAAGAGACAGCGTCGTCATGCGGGTGAAGTACATGGTGCAGTCACCCTTGTAACTGGTCACACCTCAGGTTGACACTACATTAGCAGCTCTGCCCAAAAGTCGTACGCTTCCATGTGCGCTTTTAACGGAGGCACTTGGTCGCATTCACAGTTACGACGGGTATACTGCCGTGTACACCGATGGTTCAAAAGTGGTAAGTGGTGCTGGAAGTGTGTTTGTAAGTGGAGGTACATGCCGCTCACGTCGGCTGTCACGGAGCGCCTTCATTTACACGGCTGAATCATACGCGATCATACTTGCCCTGCTTTTCATTCGCTCATCTTCTCAATCATGTTTTTTATTCTCTCTGACTTTTTAAGTGCAATGTCATCCATCTTAAGCTTTTATATCCACCCATTTATGCAACGCATTAGCATAATGCATAACCGGCTTCATCAGCAGGGCAAGCGCGTAGCATTGTGCTGGATTCCGGCCCACGTTGGTATTGTGGGTAATGAGCGGGCCGACAAAGCCGCAAAGCGCGCTGCCGCCGCACGTTTTACTCACATTATTGTAATTTTCCTGTTCCGTTTTCGGACATGAATCATATCATTCATCTATTTATTCGATGGCGGTGACAACGTGTTTGGGATGAAAGTGGTCCTCAAAAGCTAAAAGCAGGACAGCCTGAGATAGGACATTGAACGTGCAGTTATCGCCGGAAGAGATTTGTGGAGGTGGCGATGTGTCGACTTAGTGTCGGTCACACATACAGCACCGCTCTCCGTGCGACACGTCTTGGTGGAATGTCCTAATCGCGAATTGAGCCGTCGCCGATTGTTTGCTCGAAATTATGCTATGGACGAGATTATTGGACAGAAAGCTGCTGTCGTTTTTGACGGTCGGCTATTTGCTCTCATTGAATGTTTGCGGTTTAGCGTTATTTTTACACCAAATCAATCATGATGTATGACTCCGATTTTTACGATCAATGTCAATCAATTTATTTTCATAAGTAACTTCATTGTGGTAGTGATGGTTGTGGTGGGTAGCATTAGGATATATCTGTATATATATGTGTATGCGTTTGTATGTCTGCATTGTATTGCATTGTCTCCATTCATGTGTATCATATAGCGGCGGTGTCATCTTGCACGAGCACACTGCACGCTGTGCATGTTGCTAGAAGCGCGGAACAGCATTCCATTGACAGCACTTGTGGTCAATACACGTTACGTTGTTGCACGCGTTTCTTGACACGACACATGGTGTCAGAAGTGGGATAGATACCCATAATTATTCGGTGTTAACTTTCCGAGCGGTTATCGTGAATTATTTTTCTACGGGTATGGCGGCTCGAGCCCCTCCGGAATTGGACTTATGCACAAAATCGCTCGCAAACTAGTGGAAGCTGTGGCGTCGAGATTGGGCATACTTTGCAGCGGCCAAAGAGTTGCGTGAAAAACCAGCGGAGGTCCAGATTGGGACGTTTTTTAATTGTATTGGTCGACAGGCACAAGAGATTGCCTCACATTTCGAGTGGTCGGAGAACGATGGTCTCGATGCACTGCTGATGTGTTTTGATGAGTACTGCAACCCCAGAAAAAACGTAGTACTCGAGCGGTATATTTTCTACCAGCGAGTGCAGCAGACCGGTGAAAGTATCAGCACGTTTGTCGCGGCGTTGAGACGACAGGCGGCCAACTGTGAGTTCTCTGACACAGAGGAAATGATTAGAGACAGATTGGTGATGGGTGTGTCCGACAAGGCCACCCAGCAGGCATTGCTGAGAGAGTCAGACCTGACGCTGGCTCAAGCACAAAAGACCGCATTGGCAGAAGAGGCGGCTAAGTTGCACCAGCAAATTATGAGTGCTGAAGTGCAGGACAGCACGGTGTGTACGTCGGAGGACAATGAGTGTGATGACGCGGCGGCAGTATACTCGACTGAGCGCAGAACGTGCAGATTTTGTCGGCGTCAACATCACATGCGACGCTCAGCATGCCCGGCGTTCAATCGTGTGTGTCGAGCGTGCGGCCGGCGACACCATTTTGCCGGCAGTCCCGAGTTGAAAGCGCACAAAATCCTTATTGGGCTTTGCTTACCTGGCGAAACACACCTCGATAGGGTTTCCGGTATTCTCCCGCACAAATTATATTCGGCCGTGCATGTCGCACTCTCTTGCCAGTTACCAGGCAGTCGTTGATGCCCCAGTCGCCATACGGAGTGAAAGATGATCTTCTTAAACTCCAGGCCAAACAACGAGTGCAGTACAACATAAGTCACTCTGTCAGATTACTTCCTCCTCTGAAAGTAGGTGACACGGTACGGATGAAACTTCCAGGTAAGGAGGAGTGGGCACTAGGAGAATGTGTATCCGATCGTGGTTTTCGTTCTTATGAGGTGCGCGTGGGAGGCAATATATTCAGAAAAAACAGACGCCAGTTACGTAGAACAGACGAGGCGATGCCGGCTTATGTACCTAGCAATTCTGCTGCACAAGAAGTGGAAGCGCGGTCTCGGCCCAATGTGACACCGAGAACTGACACGTTAAGACGTCATGAGATAGCTCCTGAACCTAGACAACCGTCGTCTATCTCGAATGAAAATCTTAGACGGTCCGAGAGAATAAGGGGCCCTCCGAGATACCTAAGTGATTACGTTTGGTAAGGAGGGGAGATGTGGCGGGTAGCATTAGGATATATCTGTATATATATGTGTATGCGTTTGTATGTCTGCATTGTATTGCATTGTCTCCATTCATGTGTATCATATAGCGGCGTTGTCATCTTGCACGAACACACTGCACGCTGTCCATGTTGCTAGAAGCGCGGAACAGCATTGCATTGACAGCACTTGTGGTCAATACACGTTACGTTGTTGCACGCGTTTCTTGACACGACACAATGGTGTCGTCCGTTCTGCCAGGTTTAGGACGGCTGGAGGGACTGTGTTAAGACCATTGCAACGTTTACATCCTCTAGAGGCTTCGAATTCATCACACCTTGACAGACATTGTATTGGAACTGGTGACAGGGCCGTGTACAATCCTGCTACCACAGACGAAAGTGCACATGTTTTGAAAATGACCCGTACAACTCGAAGTGGGAGACTATCTCTCCCCCCTAAATATTTGGAGAATTTTATATTTACGGTGATAGGCTTAAATCTGACCGTTTTAAGAGTGGGGATTATTTTTAATATTGTTAGAAACAATACCGTGTTCGTTCATGTGCGTGTGTATTCGCTTAGCTGTGCGTGTGTGTGTGTGCGTGTAAGTGTGTTGTGTCCGTTTGCGTGTACATGCTTGTCTGCGTGTCGTGTGTGCTCTGTACTCGGTTACCGTTGGCATGGCATAGTTGTATTATACCGTTTCTGCTAGGTTGATTCGAGGGTATTGCGCGTACAGTGTTTGACATTCATTTCCATTGCGATTTTGCTCTCCTCGTGGATTGTTCGCTGTGTCAGTTTGCTTTGCTTGTTAGTTTGAGGAACTTGTATTGTTCGTTTTGTGTCAAGATTGTGATAGTTGTATTGTGTTGTAATATAGTTGTATTGTGGAATGTAGTTGTATTGTGGAATGTATTGTAATAGTTGTATTGTGGAATACCAATATAGTTGTATTGTGGAATGTTGAACACTTCTTCTAATTTTACAATATAAGACAAAAATAGCTCAAACGTTACCTTCAGAACTTGATAACAAATAAATTTAATTTCACGTATGTGTTGAATCAAATATAACTTCATTATTTTGACTTTGAACGGATTTCGAACATGGATGATACACCTCTGTGTTTTCACATGGCTGGCAATAGAACAGTTGAGCCAAAGGGAAGCAGAGCTGTTCAAATCAGAACAACTGAATATGAAAGTACACACTTCACCAGAGTCCTGACCTGCATGACAGATGGAACTAAGCTCAAGCCAATGGTGATTATTAAGACAGCTCCAAAAGAGAATTTCCAGCTGGTGTGGTGATACATGTGCATCCAAAAGTATGCATGGATGAAGAAGGAATTGTTTTATGGCTCAATATAGTTTGGAATACCGGGCCTGGAGCTCTCCTGAAAAATAAATCTCTTTGAGTGTGGGATCAGTTCAAACACACACATGACCGACAAAGTGAAGGGAAAGTTTGCTTCTCTCAACACCACCCAAGAACTGATTCCTGGTGGCTTGACATCTATCCTGCAGCCTCTGGATGTCGTTCTGAACAAACCATTCAAGGACAGAATGAGGCAAAATTGTATGAGTTGGATGTCCTCTGTTTAGCAAGAACAGACCAAGAATGAAAACTTCAAGAGACCTAGCCGATCTAGTCTATATTTGGGTCAAGGAAGTCTGGATGACATTCCGTCTCAGATACTTGTCAAGGGTTTCTTGAAAACTGGAATCTCAAACAAATCGGATATCACAGCAGACGATGAACTCTGGAAAGAAAACACAGAAGAAAAAGATGAAGATCATGCTGACCCCAATTGGGATACAACAACAACAACAACAACATATATTTAATATAGCGCACATATTTATACACAGGCGCGAAAGAGACAACCGACAGGAACATCACAGCGAGCAGGGAGTAGGCACAAATAGAAAAATGAAAACACGTTTGCAAACTGGAACATGCTAGATGGCCGTTGGCTATCAGATAGCTCATCCGCCCTTGAAACAGGTTTTGTTTTTTTTCCTGTCGGGTGTCTAGCCACCCTCCTCACTGCAGAACAGTGGGGGAGCCGGTTTAGTCGCCGACGACTCGACCGTGAATCTGGTTGTACTGGAATTACACGGTTACCAGTAGCAGGGCGAAGCCTGACCAGACAACGACGAATGCAAGAGATGCAAAAAAAGGGACGCAGCAACGAAAACATATAATTCACAGTGAGTAAAAAGACAAATATCAAGCAAGAACAACGAGGGTACAACACAGGACGATCAGCACGAACAACACACATATAACCAAAGACAAATCATACATTTAGTCATGAAGAGAACGAGTGAGCAGATATTTATGAAGATCAGCAGAAAAGGATCGGAATGAAGACTTGTGGTGAAGGTAAGATGGAAGCGAGTTATAGATACGAGGAGCATAGAAATAAAAAGATTTGGATGACCAAGAGGATTGATTAAGAGCAGGAGGACAGACTAATGGCACAGGAATGCGACAAGAAGTGCGATTATTGAGAGTCAATAGGGAACGGAGATATGAGGGAGAAGAGGGAGAGTGGATAAGTTTGAAGACCAGACAACATACCTTATAGCGGATACGAGAAAGAGCATGTAACCAACCGAGCTGTCGGATATGCACCGAAGTAGGGGTTCGCGGAGGAAGCCTCAGTACAAACCGACAAGCAAGGTTGATCACTGCTTGGAGTTGGCGGATAGATTTCAAGGGAAGATGGAAGAAGAGCGAGTTGCAATAGTCGATCTTGGAAAAGATATAGGAATTTACCAGAAGACTAGCGGATGAGACATCAATCGACGAACGAATAGGGTAAAATTGTCGGAGTAAAAAGCGGCACGAGCGGATAAGCTGAGAAAAATGAGTCGAGAAAGAAAGGTTAGGATCGAACAAGACACCCAAATTGCGCATTTGATTGGCTAGCGGAAGGTTGATAGAGTGAGGAGAAATTCGAGGAGGGTGAAAGACTAGATATTCTGTTTTGTCAGGGTTGAGAACAAGTTTACGTGAAGCAGCCCAAGAAGAAATCTGGGTGAGCAGCATAGAGACCAAATTTGAAGAATGAGGAGAAAGAGGAAAATAAATTTGGATGTCGTCAGCGTATACGTGAAATGAAACTGGATAGCTGCGGAGCATAGGACAAAGGGATGATACGTATAAGTTGAAAAGTAAAGGACCAAGAAGTGAGCCTTGTGGAACCCCAGAGGTGAGAGGAAAGTCGCACGATAAAGCCGCATTACTGCGAACAGCATAGGAACGATCATTTAGATATGAGGTAAGAAGAGAAAGTGCAGTGGATGTGAGGCCTAGATGAGCAAGATCGCAGCATAAGATTTCGTGGTCGACTAGATCGAAGGCAGCAGAAAAATCTAAGGAAATCAGAAGCACGGAATTTCCAAATGAAAAATTAGAGAATAGATCATTGGAGAGGCAGAGAAGAAGTGTTTCGGTAGAGTGCTGAGATACAAAACCAGATTGGCAGGGATCGAGAACAGGCAAGATGATAGGCCGTAATTGAACAAGGATGGCAGATTCTAGAAGCTTGGAGGACAGAGATAGAATAGAAATTGGACGATAGTTGCATGGCAGAGAGGGATCAAGATTGGATTTTTTGAGAATCGGCAGTATAGTGGCGTGTTTGGAAGCTAAGAATGAACCGTGAAGGAAAGAAGAGTTAACCATATATGTGAAAAGTGGAGTAAGGAGTATAATAGCATCAGAGAGAGCAGAAAATTGTATGGGGTCAGTGGGACATTTAGACCTCTGAAGTTTGGTAAGAAAACGTGCTGTGGTAGACGGAGCAATCGAGGAAAAAGAGGAAACAGTGCTAAGGCAAGGAGGAAATTGGAGAGGAAAAGTGCTAGTGAGTAATTTGGATTGCAAGGAGGCAATTTTACAAGAGAAAAATGAGGCGAATTCACTAGCAGATATTGAGCAAGATGACTTAGAAGAGCGACCAGAAATAGATTTCAGAGTCATCCATCGTGAGCGAGATGATTGGAGTTGGCGTAATTGTGAACGATAGAAATTAGATTTTGACAAAGCAACCACAGAGAAAAAGGATTTGCGGGCACTACAGAAAGAGAACCATGATGAACAAGAGCGAAAGCGCCGCCAAGAACGCTCACGGGCTCTGCATTCTGAACGCAAGCGGGATAGATCGGACGACCACCAGGGAGGAGGAGGAGATCCTGAGCGAAAGTGATGTAAGCGCAAAGGGAAGATCTGACCATTGATGAGGGAGAGAGAGTCGGATATAAACTTGGGGAGGAGGAGTGGTGGGAGGAACAAATAGTTTGAGGGATTCAGAAGAGAGGTAACCAAACGACAAAATAATAAAGGATCAAATTTTTTGTAATCACGAAGCATCAGTGAAGCGGGAGAAGGCTTAGAAGGTGAAGGAAGAGAAACACAAAATGTGATGAGGCTATGATCAGATATGAGAGAATCAGGGGGGTAAGTGAATGTATCGAGGAGAGACAGTCTGGAGGAGTGCGTACAGATCACAAGGTCGAGGGTATGACCGGATAGGTGAGTAGCACCACTGTTCATAACGGAAAGATCCCAAGAATTGAGCAGAGTTAGAAAATCAGAAACATGCGCATGAGATGGTGAGTCGATCCAGAAATTAAAATCGCCTAGAACAATGAAATTATGGGAGAATGTATCTGAGAAGAAAGATAGGAGTGTATCAAATTCAGATAGAAATACTGAGGATGTGCCAGTGTGATCGTGTCGATATAACAATAGAATACCTAATTTAGGGTGTGAAGGAAAAGAAAGCGAGAATGCAGCGTATTCAAAGGAAATACAAGGAAAATAACCTAACCTAACCTAACCTAACCTAACCAACCTAACCTAACCTAACCTAACTACAAGATACAGACGGAAAACTAACTCCGGAAGAGTTTGATTAACTTTTTGGTAACAGCGATTATAATGACTTTGATGAATTCTCATTGAAATTGCATGAAATATAATTTTTTGGTTGGAAATAACGGTTTTATAAAAAAACATGAAAACTTTTTTAACAGAAATATCCGAAAATTTAGGGCGAGCGTTATACTTGGGTATGCCAAAAAAGACCAGTGTTTCGATTCCATCGTGGAGGGAGCATTTTACTTGGTAAGCATCATACTTGGGTAATTACGTTAGTGAGTACAACTAGTTAGTACAATTAGTGAGTACAAGTGACGGATCCAGAGTGCAGTTTTGGGAGGGGCTAACTTAATTTCATGCGGCTGATTTTGGGGGCGATCAGCCATGTACATGCAACATTATGCAACATCTTTGCGATAATGGTTATATCAACAAATTCTATAGAAAAAGGTATTTTTGTTGACCTCTTTTATTGAACCTCTTGGTTATGAGGAGTTGAAGGAAACACTTGGGGGGGGGGGGGGGCGCTTAAGCCTCCGGAGCCTCCCTCTTGATCCGCCAGTTAGTACAACTAGTGAGTACATCTAGTAAGTACATCTAGTAAGTACATCTAGTGAGTACATCTAGTAAGTATAACTGCTAAGTACAGCTAGTTAGTACATCTAGTGAATACAATTTGTGAGTACATCTAGTAAGTATATCTACTAAGTACAACTAGTTGGTACAACTAGTGAGTACAACTAATTAGTACAACTAGTTAGTACAACTAGTGAGTGCCACTAGGTAGTTCTTTGACACCCACACACACACCGTTGATACACATACACCATTGATAGCGGTCCAGATAGCAACAACCATTGTGGCAACAACAATGAACAATCAGCTTCAGCTGTCTGTGTTATATGACATCCGGCTTCGACGAGCTAATTACCTCTCTTTCTCTCTCTCTCTTTCTCTCACACACGTTGTGGAGAGAATAGATGTAGAGGATGTGGTGGGTTGATGACAAATCAAAGTCATTTATTTTCTCCGACGCAGCAAAGTGAATTAATTATCAGCCGACATTTCATTGTGTGTGTCTTGTGACTTGTTTCCTGGTGTTGTCAGGGTTGATATTGTTATGTCTGGCGAGAATTGCAGTCTTCTCCCCGAGGGGATCACACCTCTTGAAAATCAAGGGGGAGGCCATATGTTTGGCGCCAAAAATGGCATGTTAGGTGAGTGGCGGACTCGTGCCAGTTTTAATGCGCTGCTTTCACTCGCACCTCGCCGCGTTTGAACAAGCAAATTTAATAATAAATAAATAATTAATTAACGAAATTAACTATTAAATGAATACATGTATGGTTTCTCAGCACATGCATGTTTATAAGCTGATAATAGGCATTATTTTTATATAAAAAAATACCCTCTATGAATCTACCTGGTCTAGTAAATCCTTCCCTTTCTATGCTCCACGTTTATACAACTATCTTCCCTTCCATGTTATCTCCTCCACATCGTTCTCTTCTTCTCTGCGCAATCACCTTTTGATAAATCGTTTGATCATGACTCTCACACTCTTACTCCTTACGCTTCGCTCTGAGCTGTCATACCGTACCCGTCTCGCTTGGTATATTTACTAGAGGTTTGTTTTGCTTCTTATGTTTTCTTTTTACTGCCATGTTTCAATTTTCCGTTGAATCCGTATGTGTGTGCATGAGTATGGGTGTGTGTGTGTGCTTGTGTGTGTGTGTATTGTCCGCATGTTTGTTTTCCCTAAGCGGCGTGTCTTACCTATTTGATTTATTTTTGCTCCAAGATTTGTCTTTTCGTGCGTGTGTTATAATGTCAATAAATATAAATACATATAAAATAATAAATACATAAACATATATCAATGAATAAATATCAATGAATATCAATAAATGAACACAAATAAATATCAATGAATGGATTCACTTTTTAGATAATATTTGTTTTGGCGTATTTTTGCGAGCAGTTAGCGTTAGTGAAGTAATGAGATAGTGAACTAGTGAGATAGTGAACTAGTGGAGTAGTTAGATAGTGGATTAGTGGAATAATTAGATAGTGGAGTAGTGAACTAATGCAGTAGTGAACTAGTGGAGTAATGAGATAGTATAGTAGTGAACTAGTGGAGTAGTGAACTAGTGGAGTAATGAGATAGTGGAGTAGTGAACTAGTGGAGTAGTGAACTAGTGGAGTAGTGAACCAGTTCAGTGAAATAGTGGAGTAGTGAGATCGTCAACTAGTGGAGTAGTGAGATAGTGAACTAGTGGAGTAGTTAGATAGTGGACTAATGGAGTAGTGAACTAGTGTGTTCTGATGTTGACTTGTGTGGTGTGCGCGAGTGATCAGGCATAATGGTGGATGTGGACGGCAGACTGTTGAAGCCACTCAGTGCGACTGTTTCTGTCAACACCGCCGGGCTGTCTAGGAGCAAGCTGCCTAGCAACGAAGTGCTTAGCAACGGGCTGCCTAGCAACGAACTACCTAACAACGTCTTACCTAGCAACAAGTTGTCCAGCAACGAACTACATAACGTGTTGCCCAGCAACGAACTACCTAGACACCGGTTGCCTAGCAACGGTGGTGGTGACGATATACGTGGCGAACTTCACTTCTACCAGAATATAAACTCGAGCAGTGACCCCATAGACCGGCGCCTATTGCGGCTGGTTCCCTCGTGGCACGGAGTCAAAACTGTCAACATTGGGGGAGCAGGTGTGGTCATAATGTCATGACATCACCAGATATTTATTATTACGCTGTGGCTGCGTTGATCACATTCCTCTTCATTCTTGTGTGTGGTGTTATTTTTCAAAATGTTGTCATAATACAATCACTCAGTCTGGTGCATTCAATGATGAAATTATTCACTTTCACCGACAATTACCGAGTATCTCGTGCTTGTTTTCTGGCTACACTTGTTTCTTATATTTCTCTGCCACCACTCTATTTGTCTGTATTGTTTTTTCTAGATGTTTTTCCTGTACAACATCTTGTCGTTAAATTTTCACTCACTGAATCACTAAATCAGTAACGAGACGATGAGCTTGTCCATGCGTGCAGCTCATTTACAATTCACGTGCGTGTGTGTGTGTGTGCAGAGGTGTCGTGCCTCGTACTGGACAACCTCACGCACGGCTTGAGACACGCGTGTGTGCTCGACCTGAAAATTGGCAGCATCACCACAACACCGCACGCGCCCCTGCACAAACAACTGCACGAGGCGGTACACTACACACACACATACACACACATGTGATATCGTAATGACACATGACACCATCATGATACATTACACCATTCTGCACTGCTGGCTGTTCATGTCGCACTGTGTTGCGCCTAAAACAAACAAACACATACAAACATACACAAACACGCAAACATACACAGACAACAACCAAAACATGTATTTTTTATAGCGCCGGTAGAACACAAGCGCGAAAAACGAAAAACACCAAAGTGATAACACAGAAATGATATAGAATAAGGGAGAAATCAGTAGTTAAGAGAGCGTGAAGTCACAAATCAAAGTGGGTAACAAAACCAAATATCAAACAAATTAGCCAGCGTAGAATAGCGAAAATTGGACAACACACAATACAGCGGAGTAAATTGACAACACAAAAAAAGTAGAGCACAAGCACAAATATCACAATTGCAGGAATCAAGTGGCAAATTCCCACAATATAACCGACTGAGAAATAAAATTACTAGGCTGTCAAAAAAGTAACCTAATAATCAGAAAAAAGTAACTTTATTTTCGAGAAAAGGTAACCTAAAAATAACTTAACCTGCATAAAAATATCCTTTAAAAAGGTCAATTTATTTTTGTAGTTCTGAAGGAAGAAAATACACCAGTCTCTCTTTTCTATCCTCTCTCCTATTTGGTACTATTTTTCCACCCTCTCCGATCTGGTACCCTTTTTACAACAAACCACCAAAAGTGGCTGAACATCATTTGGCTAACATCGCCAAAAGGAGCATATTCATCAAAATGTAATCATACTGCATGTGTGAGTGTTCCCGTCCTTATGTAAGCAGCCTGTCATCACAGTCTTATAAGGAGGCGCTGTTTCGTCGCTTGAGGTCATTACGAGATAAACTACAAAACTTGGCTGCACAATCAAAAACCAATCTGGTTTTTCCCGGCTTCTTGCTGTTGTACAACGGATGATGGGGTAAATAAAGAACCTTTCCATCGTCCCTTCTGATGTATTCTGGCAGAACTCTTTCCGCATAGCCATTCTCAAGCAGCTTATGCACCTCAAGTGTGTATTACTTCCTGCAGACCTCATCCTTAATCAAACGATTGCCCAGAGATCTCAAACGTTTTTCAGCTATATTGAGATTATTCTTCATTCTTCTCTCCCTTTCCATGAATGGAATTCTCATCGAGTAGTATCCATCTACTTCATCTATGGTATCTCTCCAGAAAGATCAGCAGCATCACCTTCCAGGACCTCAGTCTTCTATGCTGTTTTGCAGCAAAATGAAAGCACTGCTGGAGTCATGCGGGATGGGTGCTAACGACGTCCTCAGACAAGAATACACGGCGGAGTCACCCTGGGAATTGGTCACACCCGAGGTCGACGTCTCGCTAGCAGCTCTGCCGAAACACCGTACAGTGCCCAGTGTGCTTCGCTCAAACACACTGGAGCGAATTCATGCTTACCGACGGTATACTGCCGTGTACACTGATGGGTCTAAGTCGGCCAGTGGTGTGGGTTGTGCGTTTGTAAGTGGAGGTACGTGCCGCTCGAGCACGCTGCCACCGAGCACTTCCATTTACGCGGCTGAACTGTACGCTATCCTGCTGGCCCTGGTTTTTATTCGCTTATCTTCATTTTCATTGTTTTTATTTCTATCCGACTCCCTTAGTGCTTTAACTTCATTATCGTTTTTCTCCTTACATCCTCTTATACAGAGGATTTTTATCTCTCTTGATATCATCCACCACCAGGGCAAGCGTGTAAAGTTCTGCTGGATTCCGGCCCATATTGGTATTTTGGGCAACGAGCGAGCTGACAGAGCCGCAAAAAGAGCTGCTGAACGAGACTTTTATTCATTTTATTTTAACTTTCCCATTCCGTATTCGGACTTTTATCCTATTATACATCGTTTTATCCGTTCTCGCTGGCAACTCTCCTGGGACAAATGTGGTTCTAACAAATTAAATGCTGTGAAGCCCGAAATCGGACATTGGATGTGCTCTTGTCGCCGGAAGAGGTCCGAGGAAGTGGCGCTCTGTCGTCTACGTGTGGGTCACACGTACGACACGCATCGCCATCTGTTACTCGGACAACCTGAACCCACGTGCAGCGCATGTAATGCACGTCTCTCCGTGCAGCACATCCTGGTGGAATGTCCATCATTCTCAGAGGCGCGTCAACGTTGTCTTGGATCCGTTCAGACTATTCACGATGTTCTCGGACAGGAGCAATCGGCGGTCATTGAGGGCCGCATTTTTGAATTTTTTCGGCTTTTGTCTTTTAGAACTATTTATTGATTTTTATTCTTCTGACTTTCATTTTCATATCACTCACACTCACGCTTATTTATTTCATCGCTCCATTACGTTCATATGCATAGTTTTAGCTTAATTTAGCTATTGACAGTCTGGGGGGTGCCATATGGTCCTAGAGGCCGGTGCGCCCCAAAAACTCAATAATCAATCAATCAATTTCCAGAAAGATCAAGTTTCAGCGTCATAGCGTGACATTGTCTGCTCTTCAGAATGTACACCTTCAATATCCCAGAGTTAGTGTAACATTGAATCTTCCACTGTGCTCCGGATAAAATAGGACACATTCGTTGTCGCTCTCAACTGGCCCATTGGTCCATTGATAACCCATCCAAGCGGGGTATGTAAACCAAACGGTTCTCCCGGCTGCCCTTTCCTTACTTCGCTTGGTATCAACAAATCGGAGCAATCTTGTCCGATCAAGAAATCCACACCATCCAGCGACAAATCTGGAAGTTTGATGTCTCTCAAGTGTGACGATTTTTCAATATCTGTAATGGTCGGCAGATTACTGAGATCTAAATTCAAAGTGGACCTCACTGCGACCTCACCAAGGCACACTGGAGTCATTTTGTCATTCAAATCACTTACAAAATGTGTAACCACATTGGATTTCACGCACATTCTCTTTTGAGCAATTGTGGTTATTTCCATGCACTGTTCAATACCCTTGACACCAAGTCTTTCTGCGAGACGATTTGAACAATAGGAGTGACTGGTGACGGAATCCAGCAATGCATAGGTGTCTACGACTTCGTCAGAATCCATGCATCGAACTCTGGCAGGCACTATGGGTAGAGGTAGTTTTACACCTTGACTAGAAGAAACTGCGTGCTGCGGCTGCTTCTCGATTGTTCCACAGCAAAAGAGTTTGGTGGAAGTGTTGTAGATGTTGATGTCATCGGCTGAGCGACTTCGGCAACTGTAGCCCGTGGTTGCAAATGCAGGCACTTGCTGTGTTTCTGCTGACAGCCATTGACTCCACATGCAAACTCTCTTGAGCAGTTCTTTCCTATGTGACCTCGATCAAAACAGTTGGCGCACAAGCCCTTTGATCGTACAAAGTGCCATCTGTCCATAATTCTCAGCTCCTTGAACTTTCGACACATGTAAAGTGGATGTTGACTTTTACATTATGGGCAAGTCTCAGCTGCATGTGCATAACCACCACTCTTGCTCTGAGAAGTGGCATTCGTGGCAAAACTTCCTTGGTGCTTCTTTTGGTGCTGGCAGTGTATGCTGCTGTTGTTGTTTCTGCTTCTTCCTCAGGGATGTATTGCACAAACTTCCATAAACTCGATCAGGCGCTTCATTGGCTGCACTCTCAATGAACTGTAAAAGCTCATTAATTTTTGCCCCTCTCTTCTTCGTGCTTCTCGTTTCATGGTTTACTTTCATCCGTCTAGATTGCAAATATTATGGTAGCTTTTGTATCAGTTTCAACATGTCACCGTTGCTTAAATGATTGAGTGAATTGACAACACTCAAAGGCTCTACACAGCATTTAAGCATATCTGCATATGCCTGAAGACTCTCATGACCTCTCACTTCAGGTTGAGTGGTGATGTTACTTATCCAAGAGCAATTAATACTGTACACATCACCAAAACGCTCTTCCAGCAGATGCAATGCCTTGGCGTAGCCTTCTCCAGCACTCATATAGACCGTGCAATTTAAAGCCATCGCTGCACGACCCCGGCAATGCTTTCTCAAGCAAGCCAGCTTCTGAGCCTCGGGTATTATCAGGCAGTCCATCGTGTCCATGAATGACCTAATGAAACGCCAATATTCAAGTTCATCACCTGAGAACAACTGAAGTTCACCTTTCGGTAGCAAAAGCGATTCTACCAAAGACTTTTGCTGAAGCTTCGTGCTCTCGATCAAATGGTGCAAAGTCTGAGCCAACGACGTATCCTGCTCTGTTTGATCTATCTTGGCGTTCACTGTTGATGGTCTACATGAAGCTCTTGCATGCATTTCCGGTGTGTTATGGTTCAAGTTAGCGGCCCCTTTCAAGTGACCACATTTTTCATGTTCAACATCGGAATTCACCCCCAGTGCTGATTTACATTTCATTAGTTCACTCCTCAACCTTTGATTTTCTATAATCATATGCAGTCTTTCTTGTTTCATTTGTAGTTCCAATTTTAATTCGTTCATTTGAGCCTTGAGCCTTTCATTCTCAGCGGCTAGATCGGAATTAATGTTAGTTCTAGTCTCAACATCATATATACATGGATCGTCAGGCACAGACGCCGGTTCTGCATCGGCAATGTCGGCGTAGTATTTGTGTAAATATTTGCAGTGCTTGTACTTTTATATTTGCAAATAATTGATCTGCTGAATGAAATGATGAAGCTTATTATAATAAACGTAGTTCATTTCTGGTAGGAAAAAGGTAATATGTCAAAAAGAATAAAAAATTATGCCACCTGCTGTTTTTTTAAGCAGTTTCAGATTTTGGCATAAAAACGGTTCTCAAACCTTACTTTCTTACACAATGATTAACTAAATAATTGAATGCAAAACTGTACTGTACATAGAAGTGCCGCACAGTACCGTGCAAACAATGATATTAGGGCTTTCAGACACATTATATCAATTTTATTGTGCATATTTTATGATAATTCAATTTGATAGGGTCACTAATAGCATGAATAACTCATGTGTTGATAAAAAATAATTCATTTAACATCCCAAATATATCATTTCCATAATTTGAATTATTTGCATGACTCTTAAAAAAAACATGTTTTTTGGTGGAGTTTTTTTTGGCAAAAAAACGTTGGTTTTTTAAGTCGCATCTCTCCACATACACACATACACACACTTCTTCGCCACACTATCATTGCCACATATGGGTCGTGTAACACGACTAGAGATGCGACCTAAAAACCGACGGTTTTAAAAAAAAACGTTTTTTTTTTGCCTAAAAAACCTCGACCAAAAAACACGTGTTTTGTTTTTTAGAATCATGCAAATAATTCAAATTATGGAAATGATATATTTGGGATGCTAAATGAATTATTTTTTATCAACACATGAGTTATTCATGCTATTTGTGACCCTATCAAATTGAATTATCATTAAATACAATACAATACATTAAATATGCACAATATATGTGTCTGAAAGCCCTAATATCATTGTTTGCACGGTACTGTTCGGCACTTCTATGTACAGTACAGTTTTCCATTCAATTATTGAGTTAATCATTGTGTAAGAAAGCAGGTTTTGAGAACCGTTTTTATGCTAAAATCTGAAACAGTTTTAAAAATAACAACAGGTGGAATTTTTGTTATTTTTGACATATTACCTTTTTCCTACCAGAAATGAACTACGTTTATTATAATAACTTTCATTATTTCATTCAGCAGATCAATTATTTGCAAATATAAGAGTACAAACACTGCAAATATTTATACAAATACTACAAATATACACACAAACTTAGTGTCCCCAATTAGACTACGAATACAAACGGGTGGCATTAATCAGAGTGGCAATCCTGACCAGAAAAACGGGCAATATTTTCGTGTAGGAAAAAATCGACTGAGGAAATATATTGAATGTACAAAAAGGTATTTGAACACAAATAACTACATCAAAGAAACCATCATCCATAACAGCAGTTCTAAAAACAGGCTACTAATAAAAACCCAATTAATTTGGTTCAACTTTCCTTGATCTGCCTCCATTTTTTCCAATATCTACATCTACGAAAACCGTCTTTCATAAAAATTATTTTGAAAAAATCATGGTTTAAAATAACAGTTTACATCAAGTGGTTTAACCAGCCGCTTATACCAGCAGGCTACTTGATATACAAAAGGTATTTGAAAGTACATCAATCAAATCTATGTTACATAGATACTGTTTTAAAAAATATTCTTTCATTAAAAATGCGTTAGTTTGAATAAACGTTTGTCAAAAAAACACTTGACCAACCAATTAACTTGTCTTGTTCTGCTGTCACCATTTTCTGAATCTGTACATTAACCCATTAACCGGCGACCATAAAGTTGATGAAGTTGGCTAATTGAAATTATTTATTTTTTGTATAATTAGGTTCATTATACATGGTGAAATACGAAAACAAAATTTAATATGTTATTTTCTAAGATTTTCAGGGTGATCTAAAAATAGATCACTGCCGGAGAGCGCCGTAGGGTACACCGCGTATAGTGGGTGTATTTGAATTGTCATGTATTTTTCAATAGACTGTCTGCACGCTGTGATCCAACTATGAATGAGGCTGTGGCCTTGCTGGACGGCCTTGGCCTCGATGTCGATGAGGTTGAGGCTGACATTCTTCTAAGTTGAGGCTGGCATTGGGGGTTTCAAAGACTCTCAATCGATGAGATGATCATAAAGTATTACGGTCATCACGACCTGAAGCTGTTCATTCGAGGGAAAATCCATTCGATTCGGATACAAGTTATGGTTATTGTGCGCCTACGACGGAAACATCTACGCTCCATCTTTGTGTCAGTACAAGGAGCAGGGTCACTCAGCAGGGATCCCGATGGGGTCTCGAGTAGTACTCAGTCCCATCTCCCTGGTCGACATCGCTAACGGGAAGGAACTCTCCTTCGACTAATTGTCCGCCTCTCTATCACTTCTTGTCTCGTTGACCAAAATGAGATTCAGTGCGTTAGTAACCATCCTCGTCAATTGAACCAAGAAGGATCCGTTCAAGTCGGACAAGGAGATGAAGGTTTGGGACTCTTTGGAGCAGAAATAGAAGAAGAACCAGATTATTTTTGTCAAGTGGAACGACAGCAGCTTTGTTTACATGGCGACGAACCACTCCAAATCACTCCCTACAGTGAAGGCGTTGCGGTACAGCCGCGCCGAGAAGAAGGTGAAGGTCGGTAAATATGCTGTTATGTCCCAGGTTCGTTTGGTCCCGCTTCAGTCTTGGGTCTATTTTCTCTAGGCTAGGTTATATATGATCAGATTAGTTGGGAAAGCGAAAGAGAGCCGGACTGAAGCAGGACCAAATATACCTGGGGTGTATATATCCTTATCCAAATGTCCTTAGCTCCGTGGAGGTCGACATGCTCCGCTTCATCTCCAAGTACAACAGCAACATGCGGTCGGGGACCACCATGATTGGATGGTGGCGCACTTTGTGATTGGAATCTGAGATAAAAATATACTTCTCTCTTCTGATGGGGGCAATCCAGATGACCTTGGTGAATGCCTGGTTAATCCACAAGAACTATGGTTGAGAAGCCGGAAGAGGTTTCGGGTCTCGACTTCACGCGCGAGGTGGCGGTCTTGTATACGGTCTCGTATGAAGATCACCAATGGCAAGGACTCAATCATCTCACGGGCCCAGATCGCTTCTCGCATTGGACTGGCAGCGCAACCTCCGCTGGACTCCAGCATCGAAGGCCTCGGCCATATTCGCCTGGTGTGTGAACAGCAACGTCAATGTCAGGGACCCGGATGCAAGTAGAGCTCACTGTCCTAATACGGAAAGTGTGCAAAAACTACGCTGTGCAGGCAGTATTTCAATCCCTATCATAGGACATGAATAATTAACGACAGACAGCTCGAAAAAGTCCATTTCGTGTTCCGATAGGGACCATCTGGACTTGGATTGAAACTATTGTATATACTCGAAGGCAGTGACGGCGCCAGGACTTTTCCGGTAGGGGACTGAGAGGGGCTAAGGAAAAATGCGGGATGCGGGGGCTTTGGGAAACATGAATAACTACTCTCGAAATGTTGATGGTCAGGATTTTTGGTGTACTCAATGGGGTTGGCATATTTTTGGGAATTTCAGCCCCTCCAAGTCCCCCCTTGGCACCGCCGCTGCGCGAAATTCTTGAAAAAAAACCCGACAGGAACGCATATTTTCATTATTAGACTAGTTGTTCTAATTTTTGTGTTAAATTTCGTGCGGTGAACCTATTTCCTCTAAAACATTGAGTTGGTGCCATTATAAGCGTAAACCGGCGGTGATCTATTTTTAGATCACTGAATGTAAATCGCTCCTATACAGAAGTTATAATTATTAGAGCATTGAAATTTGTTGTGAAGCAGCATGAGGTAATATATATATTATTGAAACCAATTTTTATTCTACTCGAGGTCGTGTGTCTATGCTGTGGGTCAACAAAGAGAATCACCGAAAAAAGTGTAAAAATGGTCTACTTCAATGCTCTATTAGGACAACTTAAAAACTCCAAAGTAATTATTTAAAATAAAATATCATAAGTACAAGGTCCAAATATTATAACAAATAAATTATATTCATCATATCAAAAAACAATTCTGAGAAAAAAATAGTTGAAATTGGTGATCTATTTTTAGATCACTGCCGGCTAATGGGTTAATAAAACCAATTTAAAACCAATTTGAAAAACATCATTGCATTTTTTCAAAAAAATATGGCTTCTTTTAAAAATAACACATGATTACTCAATGAATTTGTTTTCTTCTGCTGGCAAATTATTTCAAATATACACATCATTAAAACCATCTTTAAAAACATGGGTTTTCTCAATGAAAAAAACCTAAACCACCGGACCCGGATGCACTTTCAAACAGTCTCCTGAGGTATTTATTGATAAATATTCATGTTTTTATACTATTATCAAATTATCTTTGAAATAAGACACGTAAAGATGTACAAAACGTCAATTAAACTCGTTTCTATGTACTAAAATCCAACATCCGATGACAATTGGGGCTAATTCTAAAAAAACAAAAATCCAAAAAACATGTTTTTTGCAAAAAAACTGCAACCAAAAAAACGTTTTTTGCATCACTAAACACGACCCATGTACCGTGCACACGGTGTCATATTCGCACGAGGTACAGTTGAGTTACGCAAGTTACACAACGCGCCACGCGTTCGACGGATTGTGCATCACAGGGACGCTTCAAAACAAACAATTGAAATGCCCAAAGTAAAATACAACACTCATTGTACATATACATCACATATACACATATCGTCACATATACACCACATATACATCACATCGGGTGTTACACACACGCACACACACACACACACACATACTCACACACAAACATACAAGCATACACAAACACACATAAACATACACAAAAACACACAACGGCACAGGCGAGTGTATTCTTCCATTGGTGTCCTAGTGATTATCTGCTGAGCAATATTGTTTTCCAGCATAAAGCAGCTTGTTTCCATTGTCTGCGTGATTTATTTCAGAAACGATTGTGTTCAGCGCCAGTCATTGGATTATTGCTGAGTCGTCGAGTAATTCTCTTTTCGCAAGAACAACAAGACTTGGCGATCGTGGATAAAGCAAGCAGATTTATTGCTACATTTATATGCCAATTGTGGGTGTGTTTGGACGGGTGTATTCTGTTTTTGTATTTTTGGTATTGTTTATGTTTTTTTATTCTATCAAACTACTTCATCATTTTTCTGCAAAATATATGTAAATACCCAGTAAATCGGTTTTATGTAAATTTTGCCATTAGAATATATAATTTTTTTAGTGCAGTAGCAATCAGCAGCTTATTGTTGGTATTATTTGTTCATTTGTGTTTTATGCGCGTGCATAGTTGAGCGAGAGTCTTCCTGCGTCACAATATCATGAATTGTGATGTGATAATAGGCGCGTATTGATTAGTGTAGTGTGGGGTAATATGTGTGCAAAGCTAGGCCTTTCATCTCATGCGCTCGCCCACTCGCTGCTTTGATAGCAAGTTCATTGGTCGATTAATGCTTCCGTGTGCATGTTTGCAAAGTTTAAATGAAGTTTTCGAGTTGGAGTGTTGGTGTTAGTGGAATACAGTGAGACATGTACTGTTATTTCAGCTTGCGCAACACATTAACACTTGACTGGTGTTATAGGCTCGGTTGTAAATGTTTTGAGGCCTTGTTTTGCTTTCTGTTGAATACTGATCACAGCGGGCCTGTGTTATATGCGCTCAATTCTCACCGGCACGCCAGTCAACAAAAATGCTCACAAAACACAAACATTGCCGCGCCAGTTCAATACGTTTCAATTATCAGCCGCTACGATGACACACTGTGTCGTGTCTTCCAGTCATGCCGCCCATATTGTTGACTCAGAACACACATCAGCACTCATGTGTGTGTGTGTGTGTGTGTGTGTGTGTGTGTATGGCCAGAGTAAGTATAGAAAAACACGTGATGCGCTGGGGTTTTCAGTGCCGGGCATGGTTTTTTACGACCTGCTGTCTGAGTCGGTTGTCAGGCGAGGAAAGACGTTTGGCAAAAGCCTCGATGAAAACACGGTACTTGCAGGTAATGACATGTCGTATCTGTTTTATACACCACTCACACATATAAATATATGTTTTTTATTGTCGGTCGTGTGGATTTTTACTCTGCATGCTTAAGAAAAATTTTCTTTCTATTCCGTCTTCTTGTATTCTGCCCGTTTGATCCGCGTGTCATTTATAATATTTGTTATTATACTTTATTAATCATATATTCTCTTATATCTCTCATCTATCATTAGTCTTGCTTTTTTCTATTTGCGACCAATTTATATCCGGATTATCAGTGCCAAGTGCCAAATGGAGTTGTCAACTGTTTTTCTGCTGATTCTTCTAGTTGATTCTTCTGCTTTATCTAGTAGTAGTTGCACTTCAGAATTGGACAGCGACATCGTATCTGGTCCTCACTGGAGGCCAATATTACGAGCAGTTTTGTTTATCTTGTTCTGTAATTATTCGACTGAATTACTCCCTCGCCACAACACATATCTGTATAAATACCTGTCCACTGGCATTCTCATCCATAATTTTTCAACTAAATTCAGCTGGGTTCTGTCATATTTCTTTCATGTTCTAAATATGTATTCATATATTTTTATCATGATTGAACACCGACCTTTGTAACATGTCTTATACTGTATATTGAGGCAACATTGAGTTATTTGTCATTGAGTTATTTGTCATTGAGTCATTTGTCATTGAGTCATCTGTCATTGAGTCATTTGTCATTGAGTCATTTGTTATTGAGTCATTTGTCATTGAGTCATTTGTCATTGAGTCATTTGTCATTGAGTCATTTGTCATTGAGTCATTTGTCATTGAGTCATTTGTCATTGAGTCATTTGTCATTGAGTCATTTGTCATTGAGTCATTGTACTACACATTCTGCACTGCTCATTTTGAGACTGTGTTCATTGTTGTTATTGCAGCACTGTGCCACTTTTTCAACGCCGAATTCAGCAAGCCACTGGCGCTGGACGTGTGTCGCACAATTCTGCAACAATTGACCGTTATCCGCCGCTGGTTCAAGTAATCCACCACACACCCATCCTCCTCGTGACGATGTGAAAGAAAGAAAGAAAAATGCTTATTTTGCTCAGACTCAATGAGAGTATGGAGCACAGCTCCGCATCAAATAACAGCGGTGTAAAAATAACAACAACAAAGCACAACATCAAAACATCAAACAAATCAATATAACATTATATATGAATCAAAATATGTAAACTCCCAATCATAATGCAACAATATATAACTTGAATACTTGTTTGAGAAACCTAGCGAGATTACGCTACTCTTGTATGTTCTTTGTTTGCATCAAATTAATGAAACCATATGTATTTGCACAATTATAAAACTTCCGTGGGATATATATTTGTCTCAGGTATTCTATTTGCTTATTTGTATACAAAAATAGTAAATGATACTCATCCCCCAACTTATTTGTGTCTCATATTTCGCATACACGTTCGGCTCTGGGAATACGCTTGTATCTTCCCTCGTTAATTGGCAAATGGTTGTTGCGGCTGCGTATTCTACATATGTGGATCCAACTGCTTTTAGTCATGTTCAGCAGGTACGGCTCGAGTCCATAAATCGGTTTATACGTACTGTATGTCTGACAAATTGCTTTCTCCCTCATGTTTGATCGTCATGTCCCAATCCACAGACCCTTAAGTGTAGTATTCACCTTTTCCGTCAATACTCTGGCTAAACCAGCGCCCTGGCAATTCCACAGTCCCCATAATCCGCACTGAATACATATTGTTTTAATTTTATGTATCCATTTTGAGGTGTAAATTCCGCGTTCGTCCAGTCGGTACAAATAATGATATATCAAATTAACCAATTTGTCAGTCGATCCAGACAATATATGCACCCAGAATTTATACATTCTCAATTTTATGTAAATTTCAATCGGAAATATCCCTAATTCCCCGTAGACATCTTCCACTGATGTGTACCTATGCACACTGAAGACATTCTTGAGAAACTTCATCTGTGTACTCTCTAGTTCTCTAATTTGGTCGTAACCCCAGACCTCAGAAGAATATGTGAATATGGGCAGCAGCATTTTGTTATATAAGTCAATTTGCATTTCAACTGGTGGGTTATATTTTCTACATCTACCCAGGATCGCATACATAGACCTTGCTCTCCCGATAACTTCTAGTTGTCCTTTGCGAAACGAACCATTATACTTGATGTGTGTTAGTGTTTTTTTATTTCGGGTAGAGGGATAGGTCAGAAAACAGCTGCAGTAGTTCAAGGGGGGTGCCAACTCTGTTGGAACATCGCTCCCCCCTTGGTGTGGCAGTACAGGGAGGGAAGAAGCAGAGGGTCGGCTTTTAGTCGCCTCTTACGACACGCAACGGGTACGGCGGCAGTATTCGTATCCCTGACTGCAGGGTTATTAGTAGGCTGTCAAAAAAGTAACCTAATAATCACAAAAAAGTAACTATATTTTCGAGAAAAAGTAACCTAAAAATAACCTACGAGTTTTAATGTTATTATCACTTTTGTATCGCTTTATCGCATGTTTATCACGCCTTTGCTGATTAGTGCGCTTTATGAAATACACGGTTTTGTTGTTGTTTCTTTGTGAACATAAAAACTAACCTAATCACCTATAGAAAGTAACCTAAAAATAACCTCTTTTAAAAAAGGTCAATTTATGTTTGCAGTTCTGAAGGAAGAAAATACACCAGTCCTTCTTTTCTATCCTCTTTCCGAGTTGATACTATTTTTTCGCCGATCTGGTACCACCAAAAGTGACTTCATATTATTTGGCTAACATCGCAAAAAGGAGCATAACCATCAGAATATAATTTAAAGTGGAAAGCTAATACAAAATTAAAATACACTAATTGCACATGTAAATATTTTTTAATAATGGTCGCAATAATGTTCTCTATATTGTTTCATTGAAACTTTTTATCAAATATCACGTACGTCTCGTACTACAGCTTGTATATTAGTGTGAGCGTAAACACTGCATGTGTGAATGCGTCCTCCCAAATGTAGCACCCTGTACTCACAGTCTTATAAATGTCGAATGTGGGAAAATGGCACTATCTCACGCCCTGAAAATCACGTGCTAATTGCTGTTCAAGTAAATACGTACTGTCAAGTGCTACAGTGCAGTATCTGTTATAGAGAGCTCACATATCGTACTATACCACGCTCCAAACATCTCACGACATCGTATAAATTCAGAAATTCGTATAAATTCATGTATTTGGCTCCAACATTTACAAGACGACATCAATTGGAAAATACAGCATAAGCCGCAGTGGCTCGTTTGCTTGTCATTTGAACAAACAATACACTATGTGCATCACACATAATTCAACACTACAAGTAAAGTATAAAATACCAATTTAAACACAACAAATAATAAAGTCAAAGATAGAACGAAAAAGTACGGAACATACGTACACACAATTAAATAACAAGTGAAGTTCACGTGAAAACACAGAAAAAGAAAGAAAGCTATGTCCCATCAATCAGCAGCTGCTTCATTTGTGACTTGAACTTGGATATCGAAACATCCGGTTCATCCGATTAATACGAATTTATACAAATGAACTGTTTGTGCTCAATCTAGAATAATCATTATTCTATTTTATCGGTAAATATAGGTGTAATGTAGAAATATGGAATGCAGGGTGGGCTTAAATGCTAGGGGATATATGATAGGTGTCATATTAGACTTGTAAGGCCAGTACAAAAAGCACAAAATATATCCAGGCTGCATGCCTAGAATTATAATAATATGGGCTGGGTACACTCTCCGGTTTGTGGAATTTTTCTAAAATTGTATGGCGCTATCCTGCGTACCCAACAACGTATAAATATCGAGTAGAACAGATATTAAGGTGCATATCAATTGCTAAATCCTAACAGCAGAAATTTTTACATTTCTTAATCTTCAGACCTAATATTCCATCTCTTTTCCTATTTTATCCTCATATTATACCGTTCTTGTGCCTCTTATCTGCAAAAAGTCACCAAACAGCGTGGTAAACTTACCTAATAGCAATAAAAACAACAAAAGGTAACCTGACGATAAAAAAGGCGCCTAAAAGCAAAAAAAGTAACCTAACGATGAAAAAGTAACTTTTGGTAACCTAATATCTTTTTAATAATTATCGTACACAACTTTTTCATGCAGTTTTAGGTAGCTTACGAAAAAGTGACCCTTAGGTGAAAAAGTCACTCTATTAACTTTTGACAGCCCTAGTTATAAGTGTCTGTGTGTGCCATTATTCGCGATGAAAGACGAAACATTGGCAGTCAAAAATAATTGACTTGTCTCTCAGCTGAAGTGGCGCAATTTGCTAGCGTGTTCAGTTTGATTGCGTTGTTGATGACTGCCACTGATCCATTGATCGGCTGCATATCAAGACTGGCTGCTGTAATGCTGAATGTCTATCTTTCTGTGTGTGCGTGTGTGGCTATTGAATCAACTCAGCTCATCCAATCTTGCTGATATACGCCGAAATATCAACGAAACAATATCTCATTAAATTTGTCACGTCTCAAATCTCAGTCACGGATTGACAAAATTCAAGAGCCAACATCATAAAAGTAACGATACCACTCTAGTGCCAGTCTAGGCCACACTAGTGCCACTTGTGTGTGTGTGTGTGTGTGTGTGTGTGTGTGTGTGTGTGTATGCATGTATGGAAACAACAAACAAGGGCTACTTGTGTGTTTTCTCATGCTGCAATTTCCACAAACATCTCACGTGTTTCTCAGTGTTTTTTTGTTTGCATCATGCTGTGTTTGTGGTCAGTCTTGTGTCTGCTGGTTAGACTTGTTCTTATTTCGTATGTTCTATTTAATTTATTCTATTCTTTCAAGAGCACAATTTGGGTTTAGAACAATTTGCTAGATAATTGTTTGTTTGTTTTCGACCTTCCAAAAGTCCACGCTCATTAAAATAGGCTGGATTGTTAGAAAGGACGAAACTAACAACGTAATAATTACTGTAGTATATGTACCAAATATCTGCAATGAATACGGCATATTTTATTTTCATTTTTGTATTTATGTGTTTCTGGTTGTGATAATATGCATTCGCTGTCATCGAGGCACAACATTCGTCCATTTTCCTGGGTATTTCCAGGCTCATATCGGTCACCATTAGACGCTAATTATACAATCTGGCGTGCGCAAGACGTTCATTAATTAATATTAATTAGCCTCATATAAAATATAATTAACATACACCATTAATATGTGTTTGCGTGTGCGTGTGTTTTTGTATTTATATGTTTGTATGTGTGTGTGTGTTTGCATGTGTGTGTATGTGTATGTGTGCGTGTGTGTATATATGTGTGTGTCTGTATGTGTGCGTGTGTGTATTGTGCACGTGTGTGTACATGTGTTTGTGTGCGTGTGTGTATGTACGTGTGTGTGTATGTGTGCGTGTGTGTGTTTGTGTTTGATAGCGAATATACGATGTTATTTACGTTTCCTCTTCTGATCGTTTTCTGATCAATACCTCTGCCATATATTTCTATGTCGTCTTCTTGACACTCTTGTCTCGCTCTATGTGACTTGCACAAATATGCTACACACACACACACACATATATATATATATATATATATATATATATATATATATATATATATATATATATATATATATAGTATGCAGTGTGCATCTGCATGTCCTGCGGTGATTTCGCGCAACGTTTCATCGTGCCGTATCGTATCAATCTTGTCAGATGTCTAGTTGTGTTGGTGTGGCGTGAGATGGGTGTCATCTGTGTGCTCCGTTCTGTCTGTGCTTATGTCCAGTATATTCACTATATTTGCACATCGCAATCTCGTTTGCTGCAATGATGCAATTTATTTGTGATGTATACACCATCTGATGTTGGCATCAAATATCACATATTTTTGTCTTATTATAAAATGTGTGATGTCGGTTCGCTTTGTTGTGTTGTTTGGTGTGTGTGTATGTGTCTATGTGTCTATGTGTGTAAGTAAGTAAGTAAGTTTATTCATCAGTCATACAAGCAGTTCAGTCATGAAGTCAAGTCCAAGCAGTATGGAGTTAATGTTCAGTATGTTTTTGTTGTGATAAACTTGTTCCGTTGATTGGTATTTTTTCATGAAGTAAATGCACCGGAGGAACCTGTTTTGTGAAATTTGTATAGTTTTGAGAAAACTTGGCCGAATGTTCGCCCATATTGATACACAGTATGTTATATGTGGGTAGAAGAGTGAATACAGGTTCATCATTCTCGTAGTACAGGCTCATCATTAAGTTTCATCACAAAGTTTGCTGCCCACTTCCTCAATTTGATGTGTCCAATTTATGTTTTCGTCGATGTGTGTGCGTGTGTGTGTGTTTGTGTGGTTTGTTTTCGTGTGCTTCACACAGTACCTGGCTGGATATTCTGAGAGATTAGTGTTGACGCTATCTTGACTTACTGTCAAAGGTGTTTGCCGATGAGCGCGTGTACGTGTGTGTGTGTGCGTCTGTATTGTGCCTGTCTGTATTGTGTTGTGTTGTTTTGTCAATGCGAAACATGTATTTGTATATGCATGTGATTGTACGTGAATGATTGTATGTAGTGTGTAAAATGTTTATTATTATTATTATTATTAATTACAGGCAAATCCAGTAGCAAGGCAAATCCAGTAGTAAGGCAAAAAAGATACAGCATAAGTATAAAATAAGGCAAAAAGATGGAAATATATTCGACGGAGTATTGATATTTAACAAATAATTATATTTTGGAATAATATAATTTCAAATTATAATTTTAATATATAATTTTTAACCTTGGTTTCGTTATTATTATTATTAATTACAGGCAAATCCAGTAGCATGGGAAGATTACAAGCACTATTACCACCCTAAGGTGGCCCCATGTACCGGAAGCGCCCAAAAGATTCAGAGAGTAAGAGAGTTGGAAAAGAAAAAAGTCTAGAAAGAGAGTTGGAAAGAAAATAATAAATAAATAACAATAAATAATAAACCATCATCCGATAACACTCCATAATGTCACTCCGCCCACGTTCCTCAATAAATAATAATCAACAATAAATATGTGATACAGTAAATAACAACCATCAATAAATAAGAATAAATATTGATCAATAAGTAATAAATAACAATCAATAACAATAAATGTGATTCAATAAGAAACCTCCAACAATAAATAAAAATATGATTCAATAAGTAACAACAACACAAATAAATATTATATATTATCGGCAACATATATACGGTCGGCAACCCAATAATATAATTATATCAGCGCAATGGAGACATTATGTGTGAATTGCGCTTTACAAACGACTTAATAAATTAAATGAAATATGTGTTGCTTGCTGGGTGATCGATTTCACAGTGTTTGATCTGAATTGTTGCGAATTGCATCTCACTCGAGATTTTGCCGGCTCTTTGAGTCGGGTGCTACTTTATTGCTTCACTGCGAGGTGGTGAAATTGTTCGCATGCCGGGCTCACATGAAGAAAATGCCTGTTTGATGTTTGCTAGATTGTGTGCAGTGGTGGTGCGACAATGTGTTATGCTCTAGTCGTTTTGTTGTTTAATTACAATAACATCTCAATATCTGTCATCAACACAATCGCCACTGTATTTTATCATTTATCATTTATCATCTGTGCTATCATAGTTCCGCGTGAAAAGTACACACAGGCAAGGTCACATCAAGGTCACACTCAAAAGTGACCTTGGAAAAACATGTCCACCGAGCGGTTACTTCCCAGCCCTGGGGTCGGCAACCCAGCCCATGTTGAAAAAAACATATTGGATAATAAAAATACAAATATGGCTGTAGTCGTAGAAAATTAAGAGCTTATATAAGTCTTATATATGCCCTAAAAGCCTTATATAAGCCTTATAAAACCTTATAACAAACATATATTTCCCTCCCCAAACGTTTTCCATTTTCAAGCATTTTTGAAGAAGCTCCAGATAGTCACTGGCAGCGTTAAAGAGCCGCGGGTTTCCGACCCCAACTTTAGCCTCTCAAACATTGAGAGCAAATAGAACGTTCAGTGGTCATTCAATCAGTCAGAGGTGGAGTGTGCGTGGTTATCAGCACATTATGTTATCATTGTTTGCTCAGAGATCAGCGCCGCTACCACTTCTATGCCTCATCCATCTTGCTGCTGTATGATGCTGCGCTAATGCGACAAGCTGACGTGTCAGGGACCCCGGGGCTTGCTGCCGGGTCATCAGAGGTCAGTGACACGACCCGAGCGCGTGGTCTGGCACGCATGATCGACTTCGCGTATGTGTGTCCGTCTGACGGCTCGAGCGACGCCAACTACACGCGCGGGCTGGACGGAGTCATAGGCTGCTTGAAGCTCGTGGCCAGTCAATTAGGAAGTGGTGGCGACTGCACCAAGTCAACTACTCATTTACAGTGACTGTGCAATAACGACGAGTCACAGCACGGCAGCGTTATTAACATTATATTATTAAAACCAAACAAATGTATGTGAGGTATACGTGACAAACACTCACGAGGCTAGTTATTGTAATTTACATTATAATGTGTATAAATCATGTATGCAATCAAATGGACTGAATATGCAGTGTGATGATAATCGCGTGTGCCAGTCGGCGGAGGTAGCTAGTGACGAGGCAGTTGAGATGCACGTGGCTCCGGGGTACACTGCAGTAGCAGCGGCAATGATTCTGCTAGAAATAGCTCATAACTGAACATCGAGGCGAATGACAAGATTTTTGAAGACATATTGTATATATAGATTGTAGACTATTGTACAATATGTTTATCAGCTCATCAGATGTGAGTTGGGCTTTAATAAAATAGCCTTCATTATTGCCAGAATTATATTTTCGTGTGCCACTTGTCAAGCACACTGTATTTCCTGACAAGCGTTCCTGTGCTCAAATATTCGCATTGAAACCGAATGTTATCTCATAATAAACACTCTGTTTTCCGACTATTAAACTGAAGCTAAATATTACACGTTATCCTTTGGGGTCTTTCTTTTTGGCTGATCATCAAATTTGAACCGGAAAATACCCAAGGTAATAATTTCACCCCAAAATCATAGCTTTAGTCAAATGTTTGCGGTCGAGTTATTTCTGTTAAATATATTTTATCTGTTAATAATAAACGTAAACAATAAAACTAGTGTATTTATAGAAATTAGTAGTAAAATAAAAAAAAGTATCCTTTAATCTTCACAATTTATTTAAATCGTCCAATTTATCAGTTTTATTGTCAGAGAAATGGGCTCGGCTTATTAGGCGCTAATAAGAAATAACGCTTCATTTTCAAACCTGAAAATTTTACTTCAACTAATTTGGCAGAATTTAGGCTATTAGAAATATTGAAAAATCGGTGCCTAATGCTTGATAAACTAGTGTATAATGGTGATATTTGCGTGTGTGGTTTGTATTTCCCAACATTAATTCACCATTGTTTATTATTATACTCATTCGATACTGATATTGTATTAATATTCGATACTGATAGTGGTATTTTTCTGTTTTTGCAATCGTTTTTTGCAATATATCGTGATTGCCAATTGTGTTGTTGTGTATATTATTATGTTGGTGCATGTTACAGTGTTGTGGTGGGGTAATGGGGTAATGGGTTGTGGCACGTGCTCTGTGAACTTGTCTGCTGACCAACTATAACGCATTGCTCAACATCCGAGCAAACTGTCTGCTGAAAATTGCTAGCAAAGTTGCACCTGTTGCAAAGTTGAATAAAGCCTCAAATGCACTTGCACCAGTAGCCTGCAGTCATCGCAACAATTCATCAAGGAAGTCAATAATACTCAGTACAATCTCACACGGTTCCATTGTAAACATACATTAGCAACAACTATATCATTTACAAGTCAATTTTACAAAAGTGAAAATCAATTTTACAATCGTGAAAATGAGTTTTACAAAAGTGAAAGTTAAGTCTGCGAAATATGAATTTTGTATTAAAGTATAATTTAAAAACTGTTTTTATTTTTAATATGTATTCAATTGAATTGTTCATATATTATTCAATATCCTAATTCACGGAATTTCTGCTTCACGTTGAATTGAAAGCTCATTGTAATTATGGTGATCGTTGGCAGTCTTATTGAACAGTACCAATCAGTATTAATAATTGATCGTTGTTATAGAATCGTGTTGTTATTTGAATTACTAGCAAAATGACATAGAACAAAGTGAGTGCAGCTGACAGAGCTCGCGTCGTTAATGCGCACAAAGATGGGAGAAATTGGCGAGATGTAGCTCTCTCTTTAGGAGCCAAGTTGACTACGACATACAAACCTACATGGACCTACATGAAATTTAATTTTTTGATCAGTTGATTCCACATGTGCTGCTTAGTGTATTTGTCATGCGTCGTTTACTGACAATAAAGCCTTATGTTTTGTGTTGTATGATGAATAATAAGTTATATCAGACACAAGGTTCAATACAGCACTTGTTGTGAGTAAAACTTTGATGTTAATTTTAGTCGAATAACACAATTCGAAGCATATTCAAACTTACAGTAATTATAATAAGGATATGTATACAGTGGCTTGGGGAGCTTGGGGGGGGGGGCTCCAGTCCCCAAAAAATATGTCAAGCCCCCCTAAGCCCCCCCCCCCCCCAAAAAAAAAATCATAATCATGGACAATAAAATTTCTTACCACTGTACATGAACTCCTGTAATTTTGGTTCAATTACGAGGACTCAATCAGTGTGCCCCAGTCCCTTATAATATTATGTAATCAGCGTTCGAGTGTAGGTCTTCATGCTTCGCCAAGCCCCCTCAACTTTTTCCCTAGCCACTCCCAGCCCCCCATCGGAAGAATCCTGGCGCCGCCACTGTATTTATGGAACTAAATAAGATTTATTTTTGAAGCGCCAATATAACACAAGCCTCACAAAACGCCATTTAATGATACACTCGTGTGTTGAATACACAATTTTTTCTCAACACATTTACATATTAATCTCACAGATATGCAAAACATTCATAACAGCGGATCTTCTCTGAGAGCTACTCAAAATCATTGTGGATTTCTTCCCCTAGAAATTTGATATCTGCTACAACCATTTTCAATGCTTAAATGCTTTGTAAAGTTGATTCTCACGATTGTAAAATTGGTTTTCACAATTATAAAATTGATTTTCACTCTTGTAAAATTGATTTTCACTTTTGTAAAATCGATTTTCACTTATAAAATTGAGTTTCATTTTTATAGAATTGATTTTCACAATTATAAAATTGGTTTTCACTTTTGTAAAATTGATTTTCACAATTGTAAAATTGACTTTCAGTTTTGTAGAATCGACTTGTAAATGGTATAGCTTAATCTGACATTACACAAAATATATCATGTTTTGTTTCGAGCGTGTGTATTAAACTCATCTTTGCTACTATAATAAGTCTACGTTTACTATGTATTTTATCAGGAGCTTGACCACATTCTGTGGTATGTGTAGTCAATAGTGAGGCTTAATGAATGTAGTTGTTAGATATTTTTATGGGGCCAATATTATTTCTACGTTAACTTTTAACTTTTCTTATCGTGCCAAGCTGTTTGAGTCTCCTTGCTTGTGTTAGTTGGTAGTGTGCTGTTGCCAGATAACACAAAACACGAGCAATTATATTTTATTGGTCACATTTTAACACGATCAGGTTGTATGTGCTCAATAATTGGCACGCTTGACAGCAGTTGGACCACATGTCACTTAAACATTTCAAAATACCCGTGAACATGTACAAACATGAAGAAGCACATAAAACACGTACACGTGTAGCGAACACATATCTTTCATAATTATGTTAGCACATGGAGCTTGTTTAATACACTGTAGACATCAAATACGTCTACATCCATACATACATATACATATATATATATATATTTTTATATATATATATATATATATATATATATTTATATATATATATATATATATATATATATATGTATTATGTATGTATATGTATATGTCATGTATCATGTATCTGAATCAAGCAAATCGAGAGGCTCATTTCAGAGCAAACTCATGAACAACAGACTCAAGCAAGCAGCAAAAGAACTACGCAACAACGACAAAATAGCGATTCGTCGAGCCGACAAAAGCGCTTCATTTGTGGTGCTCAACAAAAGCGAGTATCTCGACAAAATAAACGCTATACTCAGCGACAGCAGCAAATTCTACAAAATTCCCCGGAACCCGACGGAGGCGATCAAAAAAAGACTGAAGGAATTGATAGGAGATTTCAACAACGGCATCGACACGCACAAAGACGGCAACCCATTGAGGCCTATCATTTCACAGATTCCCACTGTGACGTACAACTTGGCGAAGCGCCTGAACGCAATTTTGCAGCAGTATGCACCGTGCCAACACAACCTCAGCAGTGCACACGACTTTCTGGAATTGCTGCGCGCGCAAGACTTAGCTGACGGTGATATCATCGCATCTTTGGATGTTGAAAACTTGTTCACCAACGTGCCTGTCGACAACACCATCGACCTTATAACGGATCATGTGTACCGCTGTGAAGATACAACACCTTTGAAGGTGAGAGATGATGTTTTGCGTGCACTGCTGAGTATATGCACGAAAGAGGCCCCATTCACCTGTCCAAGCGGCCAATTATACCAACAGATTGACGGAGTGGCTATGGGCAGCCCGCTCGGCGTTTTGTTCGCAAACTTCTTTATGGGTTCCGCTGAAACTAAAGTGCACTCGTTGAACAAGCCAGCGACCTACTGCCGATACATCGACGACATTTTCATCCGAGTGAAGTCATCTGACGAAATCGACACTCAAGCGTGCCTTCGAAGAAGAAACATTAAAATTCACGCACGAGAACGCACTCGACGGTCGGCTGGCATTTCTCGATGTGCTAGTACAGCTGAATAGCGGAGAGCTTAGCACAAACGTATACACCAAGCCGACAAATCTGGGACTGTGTCTGAATGGCATCAGTGAATGTCCAACAAGATATCTGCGATCCACAATCAGCGCATACATCCGTCGCGCACTGACACACTGCTCAAGCTGGGCTTCAACGCACAAAGAGCTCGAGCGTGTCACACAGGTGCTGCTCAACAACGGTTATCCGAACGAGCAAATTTCAGACGTGATTGCTGCAGCGCTGAACAAGCATTTCGAGACCAACTCTTTGAGCTACGCACAACAGCATATCACCTTATACTACATAAATTGTATGTCTTCTGCGCATAAAGTCGACGAACGCGTCATGAAGGAGATTATTGAGAACATTGTGAGACCCACTGAATCAGAAAAAACGCGAAATTGATAATTTATTATCGTTCACAAAAAACATCAAGTCTGATATTGCGCAACAAAGCATGCAATGACAGGCCAAACAAGCTGCAGCGACATCATGTTGTCTACCGGTACACCTGTGAAAACGATGAGGGGTGCGGACCTAATTCCTACATCGGTATGACAACAACAACGCTGTCGCGCCGTTTGACCTGCCATCTCAGCAACGGTGCTATCAAAAACCACAATGCATCGGCGCATAACTCAAAGATCAGTCGAGAAGAAATAGTGGCAAGAACAGATATATTGGCGCACGAAACAGACAACAGGCGCTTGAAACTTTTGGAAGCGATTTACATAACAACAATGCGCCCGAAAATCAACGTGCAATTGGAGGAAAATGGTGTTCTCCCCACCCAAAGACCCCCATCAAGCAGTGAGCTGGACGCGCCCATGCGCGAGGTGCCACAAACGGCGGCGCGCAGTAGCGTGAGCCATAGGTGTCATCGACCATAGGTGCGAATTTCGCACACCGCGCGCATACACGAGGCGTGAAAATAACACATGCAATTGACGTCCTACGGCATTTAGTTGACCACATTGTCTGAGGATGGAGACCGGCTGCTCCAAAACGTTACACATCGGCGAATTACTGCACAAGCTCAACAGCGATCATCAAAAACTCGCACGAGCGATCGAGACGAAGAAGAAGAAGATTGAAAACTGCAAAGCGGCAATCCAGTTTAATCTCGTTTGTCTGAATGATAATATATATATGAATAATCGACATATATTCTCGACATATATGAAGAGAGAAAAGAAAACACTAATGAATTTGAATCACTGATCTGTCTATAGTCACTGACGAAGGTCTCAAAACCGAAACGATTCTGTTTCTCTCGTCATATATATATATATATATATATATATATATATATATATATATATATATATATATATATATATATATATATATATATATATATATATTCGCGCTTACAAACGAGATTAAATTGAATTGCAATTCCGCATTTTGCAATTTTTTCCTGGTGGATTCTAAATCTCTTGCCAGTTTCTGGTCGCTTTGACTAAAACACTTCAAAAGTGTTCCTATATTCTGTAACGTTTAGGAGTTTGCTGACTCCATCTTCAGACAATTCATAAACGCACAATACACATGATAACACACAACAAATATAAACAATTTTACAAAAATGTTGGCGAATATTTAAATGCCAATGACTATAGTCGCGCCTAGGTGCTAGCGACCAGGGATAACGCCAAGGTGCTAACATCAGGCGGATGTGCGGGCGTCTGACTGTCGCAAGGGCGAGTCGAGTTTCGCTCAGATGGGGGGCTCGCTGAGTTGGAAGTACACCATTTTCTTCCTGCTGAACGTTTATTGATGGCCTCAGCTGGGTGATGTACACTGCTTCAAGCAGGCGCAGTCGACGTGCGTCGTTTTCATACGCCAACACCTCAGTACCGCGAACAATATCCTCACGTGTCAGTTTTTGTTTGTGAGACGAGCTTAAATGTTTTTTGATGGCGCCGTTGATCAGGTGGCAAGTCAGCCGCCGCGACAGCGTCGTCGTCATACCAATATATCTTTTAGGTCCACATCCCTCAACATTGCATGTGAATCGGTAAACGACGTGATGCTGCTGCAGCTGCGCAGGCTTGTCAGATTCTGGTTTGTTGCGGGGAACCAAGTTTGCCATCTTCTGCGTTTTGTAATAAATAATCAATTTCACTACAGTGTTTTCTTCGGTGGCCTTCACGTTATTCTCGACAATGTTTTCATCACACGTTCATCCACTCTGTTCGAGGTCGACAATACGTTTTTGTAATAGAGCTGAATGCTTTCGAATTCGAATTCGAAATGATTTTTTCTATGGGAGCAGCGGATGCAGAGGTGCTAAAAACAGCAAACCGTCGGTATATTGTCGCTACATCGACGATATATTCGTCAAAGTGCAGTCACCAGACGAGATAGAGAACCTGCAATCAGCACTTGAAAAAGAAACGTTGCTAAAACTGAACAAAGAATACGCACAAAATAATCGCTTGCAATTTCTCGATGTGCTGGTTCAATTGAATGGTGAACGAATCAAAACGAAATGAGACACCAGTGTCCACACCAAGCTCACCAACGCAGGTCTGTGTTTGAGCGGCCGAAGCGAATGCCCAAACAGATACCGGCGAGCAACGATTTCTACATACGTGCGACGTGCTCTGACTAGTGATGCAAAACAACCATTTGTTTGGTTGCGGGTTTTTGTGCGTGCGCGTGTTCATGTGCTGTTACGCGTATTCGGTGTTTATGGAACTGCTTGCTTTGTGTATGTATGTATGTGTGTGCGTATGTGTGTGTGTGTGTGTGTGGAAGTGTAGCGTGAATGTGAATATGTGTGTCATTGGTGTTTGGGATTTCTGGTGGGCCGGAGGTGCTTAGTTCTGGGCTGCTCTTTGGTGTAATAATATAGCGTTGATTTTTATTTGGTGTTCGTACAAGCTATTTCGGCAATATGACGCAGAAAGAGTTTGACCTTAGACTTATTCCTGAGTTCGACGGAAAAGATGATGTTGTTCAGTGGATCAGCAAAGTGAAGAAAATATGCAAACTCAGGAGAGTTACTGACGTCGCCACAGTTATTCAGATGAGGCTGTCTGGAGATGCCTATGCTGTGGTAGACAGACTCTCTGACTCAGACCAGTTGGATGTGGACAAGGTAACCGAAGTTCTTTCTCGTGCCTTTGGCTCTGATCCCTATTTATCATACGAGGAAATGGTTAATCGCACGCTGAAAAGTGGTGAGTCCGTTGATGTCTATTTGGCTGACATCGAAAAACTGGCTGGAAGATGTGGCATAGCTGGTCAGCTTGCACTGAAGTGCGGTTTTGTAACCGGCCTACCTGAAAACGTCAGACACGTGTTGCGAGCTAACTCCAAGCTGGAAGACATGTCCCTAGAATGTGTACTCGATCGTGCGAGAATCGTGTTGGCTGATGAGCGAGAGTCTACGGCTCGCAACAGTGTTTGTGCATCACAGAAACGAGATGTAAGGACTAGTAGCGACCATCCTCAATTGAGATGTTTCAAGTGTGGTATGTTTGGTCATGTAACTAGAACATGTCGAAAAGGAAGACAGGGAATTATATGCTTCCTCTGTGGTGGTGAAGGTCACGTTGCTGCGAAATGTTCAAGATTTCCGGATTCGGGAAACGGAATGGGAGAAGAGACGTCGGCGCCGGTCTCTTCTCACCTGTAAACGAGGCGTTACCCTGCATGCAGCTGTTGGTTGACGGTGCGCGTCGAAACGTGCTTATTGATACAGGGTGTTCCACCAGTATTGTGCACGCCTCAGCCTGTTGGAAATGGAGAAAGAGGAAGGCGAGCTTCAACACGGTGAGTGGTCAGCGTGTGCTTTGCGCCGGTGAAGGGAGAGTGACAATTCAGTTGCCCAGTGGTCGCTCAGCTCAAGTGGATGTTTTAGTAGTTGATTATCAACCTATTGGATTTGATCTTATCTTGGGAATGAATGCGATATCTGCACTGGGGGGAGTTTTTGTGCGTTCTGCGCAGAATGTGTTGTTTAATGATCAGTCGGACAATTTATGTTGTGCTTTTCCGGGCCCAACAAATCACTCGCACCTGTTAATCGATGAAAAGGATTTTCTGGCGCGTTTTGACGAAAAACAAAGGATCTGGATTGTCACGTGGAAATGGGCAGACACGGAACCAACAGTGTTGTATAATCAAATTCCTCAGTACAAGGTTCCAACGGACGCTAGAGAGAAGTATGATCGAGAAGTGCAGAGGTGGATCGATCGGGGCTGGCTTATGCCTTACGACGAGTCGCAATTGGGTCCAGCTAGAGGACTCATACCAATGATGGCGGTATTGCAGCGGGATGGTGAGAAAGTGCGACCTGTGTTGGACTATAGAGAATTGAACGGGCACTTAAATCTACATACAGCCGACGCAGATGTGTGTGCAGATAAACTGAGAGAATGGCGTCGTCGAGGAGACAACGTGTCATTAGTTGATTTAAAAGACGCGTATCTGCAGCTCAGAGTTGATGAATCATTGTGGAGCTTTCAAACAGTGGAATATCGTGGAGCGAGATATTGTTTAACCAGGTTGGGGTTTGGGCTTTCAATAGCACCCTTGGTTATGAAGTCTGTGTTGGCTGCCGTATTGCGACTGAGAGACGATGTCTTCAGAGGAACAGTCCCATATGTAGATGACATTTTGGTCGATGAAACTGTTGTCTCAGTGCAGGCGGTGATAGAACATTTGAAACAATTTGGACTGATCTGCAAGTCGCCTGAGCGTTTGAGCGAAGGGGCGAAGGCATTGGGAGTGCAAGTGAGAAGTGAGAATGGAAATATCATTTGGAGAAGAGCTAAAGAAATTCTTCCTGTGCCGTCCAGATTGAGCAGAAGAGTGGTGTTTTCATGGTGCGGCCAAATTACCGGACATTTGCCTGTTTGCGCGTATTTGAGACCTGCAGCTTCATATTTGAAACGTAGGGCCGCTGCAATAACTAATAATTGGGATGATGAGATTACTGATGAAGGTTTACGTTCAATGTTAGGGGATGTCTATCAAAGGTGGAAAAAGAACGATCCCTCGAAAGGAAGGTGGAGTGTGCTGGGCGATGAAGCGGTGGTTTGGGTGGACGCTAGTTCACTGGCAGTAGGGGTGGCTTTAGAGGTGGACGGCAGTATTGTTGAAGATTGTTGTTGGTTACGCAAGGACTGTGACTCACATATTAACATCGCTGAGCTGGATGCGGTGCTAAAAGGCATGAATTTGGCGGCTGCATGGAAGATGAAAAGTATTCGACTAATGACAGATTCGAGATCAGTGTTTCATTGGCTGAGTGACTCACTCTCCGGAAGAGCAAGACTGCGTACCAAGGCGTCAAGCGAATTGTTAATCAGGAGACGGATCTCAACGTTTCAGACCATAGTGCAAGAATATGCTTTGTCGGTTAGTGTTCATTGTGTGGGTTCGGCTTTTAATCGTGCAGATGCTTTGACAAGAGTGCCGCAAATGTGGTTGCGAAGAGAAGTCTGCTCGGGAGGTGGAAAAACAGCGCCCCCTGCATCAGTTGCGTGTGCTGTGGGAGACGTCGAGCCTTTGATAGAAAAGCTGCATCGCGAGACTGGTCATCCTGGCGTCAGACGCACACTGTATTTCACCAAGCGGGCAAAACTACCGGCAACCAAGCGTCAAGTTTCGTCTGTTGTGTCCCGGTGTCAGGAGTGCCAGTCCATTAATCCTGCACCGGTTAAATGGAATCACGGAGGCCTTGGTGTAACAAAGGTATGGCAACGAGTGGGAGTTGACATTACTCATGTGAGAGGCGAGCATTTTCTCACGATGATTGACCATGGCCCGTCACGCTATGCAATATGGCGGAAATTGAGATTCCAGAGTACACCCTATATCGTGCAGCAGTTGGAGGATGTATTTTTTGAGCGTGGAGCACCAGAACAGCTACTACTAGACAACGACACTGCATTTCGTAGTCAAAGATTCATGGCATTTGCTCGTCAATGGCAGATACATTTACGGTTCAGGTGCGCGTATCAACCATCTGGTCATGGAATAGCTGAACGCTGCCACCGCACTGTAAAGTCAATAGCGGCCAAGAAGAACTGTACGATCGCTGAGGCCGTCTATCGATACAACGTGGCGCCCAGGGACAGGCCAGAGTTAACGTCATCTCCTGCAGATGCTCTTTTTAGGTACCAGGTTAGAATTCGAGACGTTGACAGCGCAAATCAAGAGTTGAGTGAAGATAAAGGAGGTGAATGTCGGTATTCAATTGGTGATGCTGTATGGGTGCGACCGTCGGGAGCCAGGTGCAATGAACGGTACGAGAAAGGGCTTGTGACTGGAATAGTATCAGAGAACGCTGTCGAAGTTGGTGGTGTGCCGCGCCACGTGCGTGATCTAAGACCCAGGACAGAAGGTGAAGATGGTCAACATGCCAACGTTGCTGATATGAACGAAGACAGACTGTTTATCACTTTGGATCATTCCGATGAAAGTGTGAATGACCATGTGGAAGAACCAGTGCTGAGACGTTCCGGGAGGGAAAGGCGACCTCCTCAACGGTATTGTTGTAGTTGAGACAACATGGGTAGTGTTGTCTGGGCGGAGTGTTAGTGTATTAGTGTTGGCGTTTGTTTGAGCGGCACTGTTGAAATGATGTGTGCGCGTGTATGTGTGCGTGCGCTGTGTGTATGCGCGTGTGTTCACAACTGTAGAAGAGGGTGCATGTGCGTGCGCGTGTTCATGTGCTGTTACGCGTATTCGGTGTTTATGGAACTGCTTGCTTTGTGTATGTATGTATGTGTGTGCGTATGTGTGTGTGTGTGTGTGTGGAAGTGTAGCGTGAATGTGAATATGTGTGTCATTGGTGTTTGGGATTTCTGGTGGGCCGGAGGTGCTTAGTTCTGGGCTGCTCTTTGGTGTAATAATATAGCGTTGATTTTTATTTGGTGTTCGTACAGTTTTCTTGCAAAAAAAACATTTTAGTTTGTTTTATATAAGTTTTTTAAGAATTAGCCCCACTTGTCATGGGATTTTGTATTTTAGTACATAGAAATGAGTTTAATTGATGTTTTTCACATCTTTACTTGTCTTATTTCAAAGATAATTTGATAATAGTATAAATAAAACTATTTATCAATTAATATCCCAGGAGACTATTTGAAAGTGCATCCGGGTCCGGTGGTTTAGGTTTTTTCATTGAGAAAACCCATGTTTTTAAAGATGGTTTTAATGATCAACTCTCCCCTATCATTTCTGGTGCTCTAGATTCGTGCCAATCAGGATTTGTTGTCAAACATTCCACGGAAACACTACTTCTTTGTCTCCAAAATGATATTTTCTCTAATTTTGCTTTCGGTAACTCTGTTCTCCTCATATCACTTGATTTTTCCTCCGCTTTTGACCCAGTTGATCACTCTATTCTTTGTCGGGATCTCGCACATGCCGGTCTCTCTTCTACTGCACTCTCTCTTCTATCTTCGTATCTCAATAACCGTTCCTACTCTGTTCGCTGTAACTCCGCGCTATCCGATTCTGTAAAAATGACTTATGGTGTTCCACAAGGCTCTCTATTTGGTCCTCTCTTGTTCAACCTGTATGTATCTTCACTTTGCCCTCTTCTTCGTTCTTATCCTCTCTCCTTTCATATTTATGCGGATAACGTGCAAATATACTTCCCTATCTCACATACTTCTTCCTCTCTTGTTCCTGACCTAATCTCGCACATCTCATCTTGGGCCTCATCAATGCGGCTCCTTTTGAACCCGGACAAGACTGAGTTCACGGTCTTTCATCCCCTAGACTTACTCCTCCAACTCTCAATTTATCGCTCGCCTCACACATTCGGAACCTGGGTGTAGTATTTGACCCCACACTCTCTTTCACCCGAAATTTTTCACTCATAACTCGCTCTTGTCGCTTTGTTCTACGAAAACAATTCCTATCCGGTCTCTCATCGATGAATCATCTGCAATTCTTCTCGTTAACGCCTATGTCTTCTCTCGTCTGGACTATTGTAATTCGTTATTTCTCCACTTGCCTCTCAAGGCGATTCGCCAACTTCAATCTGTCATTAATCTTTCATGCCGCTTTGTTCTGAGACTTCCTCCAAGAACGCCGACCTCCTCTTACATCCGTCAACTTGGCTGGCTCCCTGCTCCCCTCAGAATTCGCTACAAAATTTGCTGTTTAGTTTTCAAAAATTTTGAGTCTGCCTCTTACCCATCTTACCTACGTGAACTCCTGTCACCTCAAGTACGACCCTCATCTCGATACCCTGTCCCACTCTTCTGCCCTCCCGCCATCAACGAGTCCACCTGGTCGGCCAAGTCCTTTTACTTTTCTGCCCCTCGCCTCTACAACTCTCTACCTCCTCAGCTTCATCAAATTAGTTCCTTTGCATCCTTTTCATCTGCTCTCACAAACATCTGCTTGCTTCTTCTTCTGAATAAATGCGTTTCTTGTACACTTTATTGTTTTTTATGTTGTTACCTCTGATTGCTCTTGTTTTTCTCATGTTGTGCACGGTATATCTATCCTTGTGCGTGCTGTTTTACGTTTGTTTTTTCCTCAAGCTTTTATCTTTTATCATGTTTTTCGCCCCTTTGCATTTGATCGTGCGCTTTATTAAATATATGTTGTTTGTTTGTTGTTTGTTTGTCTAATGATGTGGATATTTGAAACAATTTGTCAGCAGAACAAAACAAATTCATTGAGTAATCATGTGTTTTTTATAAAGAAACTATGTTTTATGAAAAAAATGAAATTATGTTTTTCAAACTGGTTTTAAATTCGTTTTATTCATGCAAAGATTCATCAAAAAACACATAATGTACATAAACAAACATCTCAGCTCGGCTCACAAACAAAAACTGACACGTGAGGATATTGTTGGCGATACTGAGGTGTTGGCGTATGAAAACGACGCACGTCGACTGCGCCTGCTTGAAGCAGTATATATCACCCAGCTGAGGTCATCAATGAACATTCAACAGGAAGAAAATGGTGTAAAGGGGGTCCTCGACTTACGACGGAGATCCGTTCCTACGTCTCCGTCGTAAACCGAATTTTGACGTAACTCGGAACACATTACATGTATATACGTAAGCCGTAATGGCACCTCTAGTAAGGCGGGACACGTGTTTTTCCAAACAATTGTATTGTACTACTATCTCTGACGGGAATTCCACATCAACTCGCAGTTCAGAAAGCAAAATTGCGTCTCACTTACGACTCAATCGACGTAACTCGAGCAGATGATTTCTAGCGTCGTATCCGCGAAACGTCGCAAGTCGAGACCGTCGTAAACCGAGGACTCCCTGTACTTCCAACTCAGCGAGCCCCCCATCTGAGCGAAACTCGACTCGCCCTTGCGACAGTCAGACGCCCGCACATCCGCTTGATGTTAGTACCTTGGCGTTATCCCTGGTCGCTAGCACCTAGGCGCGACTATAGTCATTGGCATTTAAATATTCGCCCACATTTTTGTACAATTGTTTATATTTGTTGTGTGTTATCATGTGTACTGTGCGTTTATGAATTGTCTGAAGATGGAGTCAGCAAACTCCGAAACTTTATAGAATATATGGAAGGGTTTGAAGTGTTTGAGGCAAAGCGACCAGAAACTGGCAAGAGATTTAGAATCCACCAGGAAAAAGATTGCAAAATTGCAATTGAATTTAATCTCGTTTGTAAGCGCGAAAATCTACTGCCTGGCTACACCAACTTCATATATATATATATAATACAGTAATTTCATCAACATGTCTACACTACTCAATACAAACATGATCACCTACACACACACACACATGTTTTTGTAGCTTGTTTGCAAGTTAATGCGGTAGTATCTGACGTGTTGAATGCAGTTTTAATGTGATTGTTTCATGAACGCTGTAACGTTGAGATCAACTAGAGAACTAGGTCTGTGACTAGAGATGCAAACAAACGTTTTTTGTTGCATTTTTGTGTGCAAAAACACATGTTTTTTAGGTTTTTTTTGTTTATTATAGTTTTTAGGATGAGCCCCAATTGTACTCTGATGTTGGATATTAGTATATAGAAATGACTTCAATTGATGTTTTGTACCTTTTTATATGTTTTACATCAAATATAGTTAAATAATAGTATTAAAAAAACAGAAATATCCCAAGATACTGTTTGAAAGTGCATCCCGGCTCGATGGTTTAAATTCAAGTAATTGAAAAAACCAATGTTTTTTAAAGATGGTTTTGATGAAGTGGATATTAGAAATATTTTGTCAGCAGAACAAAACAAATTCATTGATTGATCGAGTGTTTTTTATGGGAACCATGTTTTTTATGAAAAGAAGCTTTTTTTATACTGGTTTTAAATCCGTTATATTTATGTATAGATTTAGAAATGGTTGTCAGCAGAACAAGACAAGTTAATTGGTTGGTCAAGTGTTTTTAACAAGTGTTTTTTAATTAAACAATGTTTTTTTAAACAGGCTCTATGGAAGGTAAATTTGATTGATGTACGTTCAAATACAATTTGTATATGAAATAGCCTGCTCCTTAAATCACTTGTTTCAGACTGTGTTTTAAACCATTGTTTTTCACAATCGATTTTTTGAGAGACTTTTTTTCAGAAATAAAGGGATTTTGAATTTTTTTCTCAACAAAACAAGGCAAGTTTTAACAAATTATCCAAGTGGTTTTTCATTATTTACCCGTTTTCGAGACCGGTTTTATGGATGATGACTTTTTTAATGTAGTTAATTGTTTTCAAATACTTTTTTGTACATTAAATATATTTAGTCAGTCGATATTTTCCTACACCGAAAGAATACCCGTTATTCTAGTCAAGATTGTCACTGAATAATCTGTTCCGCTTTTATTCTTAGTCTCATTGGGGACACTAAGTTTGTGTGTATATTTGTAGTATTTGTGTTAATATCTGCAGTGTTTGTACTTTTATACTTGCAAATAATTGGTACGTTGAAAGAAATTATGCTTAAGATGGAATTTTAAGCATCATAGTACGTAAAGTTATCATAATCAACGTAGTTCATTTCTGGAGGGAAATAAGTTTTTTGTACAAATATAATATAATTTATGTCACTTGCTTTTTAAATAGTTTCAGGTTCTCAATATAAAAAAAGCCATTTTCAAATCCTGCATTCTTACACAATGATTAATTCAATAATTGAATGCAAATCTGTGCTTCACATCAGTACCATGCGAACAATGATATTAGGACTTTCAGACACATGACAATTCAATTTGATAGGGCTACTAATAGCATGAATAACTTATATGTTGATAAACGTAATTCATTTAACATTCGAAAATATATCAATTCTATAATTAATTTTTTTGTATGACTTCAAAAACCCCCAAAAAGAACGTGTTTTTGGTCGCATCTCTACATGTGACACACACACGGGAGGGATAGTTGAAGATTGATAGCTTTAAAGCCGCCTTGTGGACAACTGTCATTCAGCTTAGAGCAGAATGTTCTGAAGAGGAGAGTTGCTCACAGAACAGAGCATTGCTCACCATTGCGCGCCGCCGTGTAAGTACATAATTACGCTGTAAACAACATTCCATTCTAAACATTGAGGTTGATATCGAGGAACTTTTTGTGCTTTAAATTATCGATGCCTACAGAAGGAGTGATACACCGACGGTTCCATGTTAAAATACAGTTCCAATTTGTCAGAGGTTTCAAATCTCAAATCTAGGCAAATTTGCGACATCTAGAAATTATCGCTAAATAGTTCGTAGGACAAGTTCGTCAAAGGCAACAGATGAATGCCGATGAACGTGTGTCATTGTGTGCAATTGCCAATTAGCCGGATGTTTTTATCAGCGATTGATCGGCGATATCAAGGCTCGCTGGAGCTAATTCGAGTTTCTTCTCAAGACGGAAAGTCAATCGTGATTAATTCAAGGCGATTTCATCCATGTTAAAAGTGTGCGGGATACGAGCTTCAACTCAGCATTTGCCGCTTCCATTTCAACATCCAATCAATATGTCTATAAACGATTGGGTGTGCGTCAGTGTATGTGTGTGTGTGTGTGTGTGTGTGTGTGTGTGTGTGTGTGTGTGTGTGTGTGTGTGTGTGTGTGTGTGTGTCTGGAAGAGTGGATTTAACTCGAGGAATACTCATTGTGTGTCACTGTTCTTGTATCTATCCAACTCAACTTTATATATTCAACTTATCTAAGTATCTATTCGACACAACAATGCTGGTTGGTCTATAACTCGAAGCGCGCTGATTGTGTGAACAACATAGGAACATTTGTGTGTGTGTATGTGTGGGTTTGTCAGACCGAAGAGAGGGCTAGACATTGGAAATACTAGTTTCTGTTATGTCGAGCAGATCGGGCACATTTTGCAGGACGGCATATGTGTCGGTGGCAGACATGGCTCTTTTAGCCCGATTTTTATTGCGTCCTCCAGCTCGCAGCACATGATCACTGGCTGTCCCTATGACTGGTGAACTGTCAGTTCTGCAGGGTCGTGTCTGGCGGGTGTTTCTTGTGCTCGTCGTGTCGTGGCCACCAGCGGTATTCAACGGAGTCATCTCCATTGTGTCCACTGCCTGTGTCCGTCGCAAGAACATCGTCATTGTCATCAATTTCCTACTTTCCTCGCAATATTTCTCACAATCTTTTTGGTTTCTATTGTTTTTTTTCGTTTTATACTTATCGACTTTGAAATTTATCGTAACTTAACGCATAAAAGTACCGTAAGTGCCCAGGAGACCGAGGGGCTGCTCATAACTGTATTTCCACTGGCGGGTCCAGGGGCTAAATCCCCCAATGTTTCCATCAACTTCTCATAACCAAGATATTCACTAAATGTGGTCAAGGAAAAATATTTTTTGTAGTTTGTTGATATAAACATCGCAAAACATTCGCGCATAATGCGTTTGTAAATGTGTGTATATAGAATTGGAAACACATTTCAGCCCCCCCCCCCCCCCTCCAATTGCACTATGGATCCGCTACTGTGCATTTCCCAAAGTCGGATCTCTTATAATGACGCTGTATTTATAATTGGGGGTCCCAGTTATTGCCTTCGGGGAGGGAGGTTCATAAGAGGTCACATCGTCGCTGTCTGTGATTATTTTCACATATTACTTTACAACGGTAAAGACGCTATGAATCACGCTCATGGTTCCGAATTTTTTACTTTTGCTTTTCGCTGTTTTCTATGAACGATTATCTTAGTATCTGTGTACCGTTATCAAGGGCAATCACATTGTAATCCTGATTTCCTCCTGTTGTTGTTGTTGTTGTTTATAATTCAATAACAGAAGATTGTTGTTTAGAATATGTTCCACTACAATTATCACAACCAACTTTGACTTATCAAATCAAGCTTATTACTCTGAATCCAACTATTATCGGTTGGTCAATACAGACTTGATTCGATATGGCTTCATTCGTTGCACTAACTTCACTATGCATTCGTCACGAGCCAAATGAGCAAAACTTGGTCAAAAGCTCGACTTGATTCAACTACTAAAATCGAGTCGTGAATGACAATTGGCATGCTATTCTCCAATGACGTGCAGTATTCGCGGTAGAGTATATCGCTGCTTTGATTGCTCCCCACGGACTGAATGTCTCGAGTGCAGAACTGTAGCAACCGCCCCCGAAACCGCCGACCGGGAGGTCCTGAGTGTTGAAGGGCCCCGTTGCCTCACACATAATATTAAAGTTTATCATGAATTTGTGCATAGAAGTGTCCAGCTTAGTAGAGACGGAGGGGCTGCTCGTAAATGCATTTTCCAAAGTCGAACCTCTCTTATAATGGTGTTTTATGTATAATGAGAGTATTGTCTTACATACGACTTAGCATCAGCTCTGTTAGAGTGGTTTGCGGGTGTATATCCTAATATTTGTTTAATGATCAACGCTGTGATCGGCTTAGCACGCGATCATCAAGATGAAACCAGCACAATACTCACCGATCTAGTCGGAGCTTCCATCATTCGCCTGCTCTCCAGCACTTGGTGGTTGGTTGATCGGAAGACGGAATGCTGAGTCAACATGGTGCGGTTCAAATGTGTATCTGACGTTGTTGAACACATCACAACGTAACCATGTGTGACAGCAACTCTGATACATCCCACTGTAATATAACTAACTGCCATACAAATATGCGCTAAATATGTCACTAAATAAGCCAATATTACGCAAGTAACCAGTGTACCAGTAAGTATTATAAAAGTAGCTACTGTACAAGTAAATACTATATAAGTAAATAGTATAGAATATTGGTAATGCAATTTGAAGGTGCACTATTATTGAGTATTAGGCTTATAATGAGGCTTGGGTGGAATACATGGTGCTATTTGCTCACCTCTTCTCAGCACACCAACACTGCTCTCTTGCCGATGACAAAGAAACACACATCTGAGAACACGTCTGAAGTACATGCGAAACCTGGCCAAATAAACTCCAGCAATTAATTCAGCTTTCTTCTAACTATGGATTGTAATTAAGGCAATAATGTTGACGTTGTATAGGGATATCTATTGTTTTATAATGTGTTTATTCAGCATTGTTTCTTGAGCGCGTGTCATTCAAATTCATTCGCCTCTAATCTGTTGGCAGAATGTTTTGTAAATTTAAATTTGATGCGTTTCTGACACATTCTAACACAATCTAGCACAGAGGCTCTAGACCGGGTGCACGAGATTAGTTCCTAAGGGGTTCGAGGAATCCTATGAAAATTAAAGAAAATATGTTTTCACCTATGCTTTATATTTTCGGTGAAAAAAACGTATTTGTTACAGGAATTTTAAGTGTGTAAATATTGAATGAAAAAGTTATGATATTACCTCGTATGTTTTTTCTCTTTTTCATATTTCATCGAGTATTAAAAATCCAGGGAGTGCGATAACTGACTATTTGAATAGGGTGCGGACACTGAAAAGAGTTGAGAACCACTGGTCTATAAGTTCAGCTATCCACGGTTTGTGTGGATGCCGTTTATTTACATCAGCAGAACTCATTTAGTTGTTTTCCGTTTGAAATGTTTAAATTAAGTTGGTATTTGGTCGAGCTGTTGGCTTTAATTTTGTGTGGAGACTATCGGTTGAATTGGTCGGTAAAACTGGATTTTAATTACACAAACATTTACACACAACATTTACACAAACGGGATTTTCGAACACACACATTAAGGTTTCATGACTTCTCACCATTCGACCTCTTCTCACCATTCGTCCAATGTGTTCAATTATAGAAACGTTTTGATCTACTGTTTCACTCGGCTTGCAGACACAATGATCTGGCAATATACGACATTTATCAGCTAGAATATGCAGTAAATGCAGTAGCGGATCCAGAGTGCAATTTGGGGGGGGACTGAAATTGTTTTCAATAATATATACACACATTTACAAACGCGAATATGCTTTGCGATAATGCTTATATTAAAAAACTCTACAAAAATATACTTCTCCGTGACCACTTTTAGTGGATCTCTTGGTTATGAGGAGCTGATGGAAATATTTGAGGGGTAGTTCAGCCCCCCGAACCCCCCTGGATCCACCAGTGCACAAATGCGCATATGAACAAGACAATCACTCAACGAAAGAACAAATACACACACACACACACACACACTGTCACACACACAAACACACACGCACACACTGATTCATACACGCACACACTTATACATACACACACACACACACTGGCACACTAACACGCACACAAAGAACACACACGCACATACACACACTGGCACACTAACACGCACACACACACACACAAACACACACACACACACACACACCTGACCTGACATGCAAATACCTCGCGCGCACTTGTGTGCTTGTGCAGTGTTATCAATGTGTACGTGATTGTAAATACATTTGTGTGTGTGTTAAAAATACAAGACACATACACACATGGAGTTTTGATTTGGTCTTGATCGAGCGTGGACGCGTTAAGTTTGTGGTGAACTTGGGTTATATTTGTGCTTGTGCGTACTCGGCGGTTGCGATTTGAATTGTGTGGGAGTTCATCGGTTGATATGGTATAGTGCGGCGTGTTACTGCTGATATCGTGAAACCTGAGCGTGAAATGGACATGAACGCCATAAAACTGTTGTTGGAGTCGCAAGAACGATCATTCCACACGGCAATGAATGTCGATGCCGAACAGTCGAAATCGAGGATTGTTCAACTGGAGGAGAAGACAAGTGAACTAGTGAAGAGTCTGGAGTTCACTCAGGCCGAACTTGACGATAGTAAGCACGAGAACGCTAGACTGAAATAAGATCTGGAAAATATCGAGGTCATGCAAAATAACATGAATGACTTCAACAGACGCCAGAATCTGAGGTTCTGAGGAATCTGAGGTCACTATTAGACATATTTCTGGCAAGATGAAGGTGGCAAAGTCAACTGTTGGTGATATTTTGAAGAGACAAAAGGATACTGGTGAATCTTCAACACGACGGCAAGGAAGATGCGGAAGAAAACGCAAGACAACGCCAAACGATGACAATTTTATCATCAGAAATAGTGTGAAGGATCCTAAGAAAACCAGTGCAGACCTTCAGAGAGATTTGTCTACTGCAGACGTAAATATATCTTTTTCGACTGTCCGACGAAAACTTCTTGAGGCTGACAGACCTGCCAGAAAACCTCAAATGAAACAGTTAATAACATCCATTATGAATATAAAACGCCTTCACTGGGCACATGAGCATACTGGATGGATAACAGACGCCTGGAAACAAGTGATTTTTTCAGACGAATCGCATTTTGAAGTTGATGGTTACAGGTCACAGGTCGTAAGACGAAGCAAAGGTGAGCCGCTTCGGCCGGGACACATTCAACAAGCGCCCAAACATCCACCTAAGAAGATGTTTTGGGGTAGTTTCAGCGCTAAAGGTACAGGGCGACTCAGTAACGTAGAGGGCATGATGAACAGTGATAAATACAAAGCTATTTTGCAGACTCACTTGCTTGCTACTATGAGAAAGGACTTTCCTGATGGAGACGGCATTTTCCAACAAGATCTGGCACCATGCCATACTTCACGTCAAATGCGCACATTCTTCGAAGAAAGTGGACTGACGCTTCTAGGTTGGCCTGGAAATTCTCCTGACATCAATTCCATTGAAAACCTATGGGCCTTAATCAAATGAAGGCTCCAGAAAGAAGACTGCACGACAATGCAAAAGCTAATTAGTGCTGTAAATATTGTCTGGTACCATGATGAAGAACTGGCTAAAATGTGTTCAACTTTGGTCGAATCTATGCCAAAACGTGTTCAAATGCTTGTAAATGCAAAAGAGGTCATATCTCATTAATTTTATAATATTTTGCCTCTGACGTGTTTTCCCTCAATAAAGCATCATTATTGTAAAATATTGTATCATTTCATTACAGTCCGAACTAATTTGCACAGCACTGTATGTCATTGCTTATAGTGCATTCACTTACACCATGCGAGTCTGTGTGTGGACATGTAGGTAGGTGTGTGTGAGTGCGTCTGTATATAATCGTGTGTGTGAGGATGAACGATTGCGTGCTTTTGCGCCTGTATGTGTATTCAGGGATTGCGAACTCGGGGAAATTGCCTTCCTCCGAGGCTCAAAGCATATGAAAGAGAGATCAGAGCCAGTGGGTCCATTTAAGAGATCTTTTGTGTACCATTTTCTCAGGAGGCATACTCTCATTTGTGGCCTCATTGAGGTAAATGCTGTCTCAATATCTGCTTGCATCATACAGCCAAATAAGTGCTATATATTTAGGCGAGGTTCTATTCTATTCCGTCCTATTCTGAATACGAGTTAGTTAGTTAGTAAGCTAGTAAGTTAGTATCAAAAGTTAGTTAATTAGTAAGTTAGTATCAAAAGTTAGTTAATCAGTAAGTTAGTATCAAAATTCAATTATATTAATCATTGCTAACATGTTAACAGTTAACTCGTAAGTTAGTATCAAAAGTCAATTATATTAATCATTGCTAACATGGGCCAAACTATAGAAAATAGAAAGTTGGAAATCATTTTATCTGGCAAACATGATTCTGATAACTGTTTAAATACAATATCGACAACTGTTTAAATACAATATCTCCTCCGGACACTGAATATCTCCTACCCGAAGAACTTCCCGCTGTGAACAACAAAACAGTGTCTATTATGACTTTCAACATAAGATCAATACTAACAAATTTCCAAATATTTATTGATGAAATTCTAGTGGGGACCTCTCTGAGCCCTGAGATCATTGGATTAAACGAAATTAGATTCAACAAGGACTATATTTCACTTTATATATATATAAAGGATATAACAGTTATTTTAACGAAAAAAATGTTCACAGTGGAGGAGTGGCAATCTTCATCAAGGATAATCATATATCCAAGCAATTACAGGAATTCACAGTGTCTACGCCGCACATTGAAACGCTATCGGTAGAAATTATTCAAAATAACTCACGTGCAATATACATATCAGTTTACAGACCATCAAACGGATGTTTCTGTAAATTTTATGAGACTCTAGAGAACATTATATCACTTTTGAATGATGCAAAAAAGTATAAAACTACAAATGTTTTTGGGGATTTTTACATCGATCTTTTGAAATCAACTGAGAACACTAATGAATTTGTAAATCTCATTTATTCAAATTGTCTTCTTCCCAGTATTACCAGAGCAGCCAGAATAACAGAAAATACCGCAACTTTGATCGATCATATTTGGACAACTATTACTCACGCAAACTGTAGAAACTTCTTAATCGATACAGACCTGACAGACCATCACTCAGCGGTCTCGCAATTTCACATAACTTCTTCGACAAATCGGTGTAAGACTTTGGTCAAAAAAAGAATAACAAGCGACCACAATTTGGTCTTGTACACTTGATACAGTCCACCGACGACGACGACGTTCTGTTGTGAGTTATGAACACGCAGATGAGGCTTTTAACGCATTCTATTCCAAATTTATCAATGCAGTTCAAGAACAGTTCCCAATCAAAGTTTTGGTAAGTAGAACAAGGTCGCCACGAGCGCGCCGACCGAACCATGGCGCAGAGGAGGTGCTTGTCGCTACACTCTGAGACACCTACTCAGCAGCGACCTGGCGAAGATCGGCCTCGGCAGCATGTCCGACGCAGTCGCTCTGGCCGGCGACAGCGTGCGATGGGCCAACCTGATCCGGTCTCAGTGACAGTTGGGGTTCTTTAACGCTGCGGGCGACGACTCGTGCCACTCAGCACCCGTCTTTTTTCGCATCATCATCATGATCAAATAGAACAAAGAACACGACATTACGTCCGCACATTACTGCATCACTGAGGAAGTGCTTTTGAAAATTGAAGATACTTTTTGAAAAACAGACGAATGAGAACATGTCTCAGAAAACATTTCTCGTCTTGGCGGAAAGTGAAAAGTGGTGTGCCTCAGGGCACTGTGCTCGCACCAATCTTCTCCATGATATACATTAATGATTTTGAAAAAACCGTTCCGAGTGGCGTGTATATGAACTTGTTTACAGATGATATTAAACTACAAACAAATATGTCCTGCATAGAAGATTGTCAGGCATTGCAAAAAAGTTTGGAAGAACTATCAATCTGGAGTACTAAATGGCAAATGACATTTATTGTCGAAAAGTGTCATGTTATACGCTTTAGAAGAGGGCAAGAACGGCCTTTCTGGAGCTACAAGTTATACGATATTGAGATAAATGACGTCTCCAAAGAGAAAGACCTCGGAGTAATAGTTCACAGCAGCCTTTCACCAGAAAGTCACATTTCTAATATAGTCAAGAAGGCGAATAACAAGATACCGAGCATAAAAGCAGCATTTTCGTACATTGATGAGGGGATACTAGCGAAATTGGTTACATCCACTATTCGGCCAACATTGGAATACGCAGAAATTGTTTGGAGTCCACATTTACAAAACATATTAAAAAGTTGGAGATTGTACATAGATCAGCTTAAGAATATTAGGAAGCATCAAACATTTGACATATTTCGATAGACTAAAAAAGTTAGGTTTGACAACGCGAGAAGATAGGAGATTTAGAGGGGATTTAATCTCAGTTTATAGATGTCTTACAGACAGAGCCGTAGCAACTGCCCCCCGTACCCCCCGGCCGGGGGGGCCCGAGTGTTGAGGGGCCCCGTTGCTTCACGTATGATATCTTATCGTATCGTATCCTTTGCTATCGTATGATATTAAAATTTATCATTAGTAGAGTTGGGGATTTTTTGTAATCACATAAACAATATTTTTTCACGTAAAATGTCATTTTCAGGCGAAAAAATATAAAATGTCATTTTCACTGAGAAACATTGTCCACATAAATATATATATATATATATATATATATATATATATATATATATACGCTTGAAATCAATATATTCTGTTAATAATTGTAATTACACAGATCACGGATTCAAAATGTTATGATACACTCAAACACTGCATAAATGTACAATGTTAACGCCAGCAATGTTAACAATGGAAATATAGCAACGTTCCTGATAGCTTAAGTCCAGATATCAAAAGCGTGGCACGATTTATACCCCTTGTATAGCCCTACCCTCTACCATATGGGTTGTGGGCGTGGTCTAAGTGGTGTGAAAGTGTGGCAACGGGATTTAGAGGGTTTGCAATAACTCGCTATGCAGACCAAATCACTCCAGGCTAGGTGCCTCTATTACGTGTCATTGGTTTTTTGGTAAGGTACTGTGGCGTTTGGCTCGCCACGAAGCGTCACATGCAAGCAGGACGAGTTTTCTGGACCGACTGTATTTGACACAGGTCACACAACAGGTCACACACAAGCATACAAACATACAATTGGTCAAGCACACACATGATCCAACAACACACGCAGTGACAAAGACAAACACGACATACAGACATACAAACGAATAGACGTGCAGCTAGACTCGGCGAGGTTGTGCGCGGCGTAATTCCACGTGGCGCACTATAACAAAGTTATAATCAGACCAGTTTTCTATCTGTCAGTTTACTCAGTTTTCTTTCTCTCTCTTTCTCAGTTTACGTTCGCGTTCTTTCGCGGCCTGCTTGTGCAGCTGTCGTTAGGCTAATTTATGTGTTAGAGCGACGCCAGTAGTACACTGCGCCTGATATGTTTGGCAACGTGTGACCGTTGATTAATTATCTTTTTTGTACGTTTGACTTGGCTGATCATCTCGAGGCAACACGCCTGTGTACTGTCAAATCGCGTTTAGAAATAGCTTGTGTCCCGGTTGTGTAGTTCGAGCAGTTTTGCCAGCTGGCAATTGCTTGCGAAATATGGTGCCAACGACGTGTGTTCGTAGGTATATAACCGGGGTTTAATGAGAATAAGGGGGTACTTTGGCTGTGCTTGTTGGTGGGTCAGTTGGTTTGGTTGGACTGTCGACGTGCGAGGTAGGACTCACCACTCAGTCAGGCAAGCCGTAATTAATTCATTAGATTTAAGAATAACTTTAACGTAGATTGACTGAGTGCTGAAAATTTACAATTCAACTTCGACTGGGTGATCATTACTTGTTATCGCGGAGCACAACATCAAGAGGAACTATCAAGACTTCACGATCAGCCGAACGAATAACAACATAACAACATATTATTATTATCATCGTTACACGCACTACAGTACATGTATGTACCATCATACATACATGTACTTCGGATTTACATTTTCGCGAATTATTCAACTCAAATGGCGTCTGTATTTTCACGCTCAAAGGGATTGAAGGAATTCAATGTGAAGTCGAATTTCCCAGAAAAACGTGTCTGACAAGAGCATGTTTTGTGTTGCGTGTGAAAAAAACGTGTCCGCTGGTCACAAATCGCAGCTCGATCTACTCAACAAAGCGGCTGCTCACTCAAAAAATATCAAATGTACAAGCAGAACCGAATCATAGGATCATTGCGCCCCGAAACAAAATTCCAAAGTGACACCAATACAGTGGCAGCACCAATGAGGCTTGGAGGGGTTGAAACACGTCACTCCTGAAATGTGTCAAGCCCTTCTGAGTCCCCCAAAAATCCTTACCATTAACATTTCGATTGTAGTTTCTGGTGTTTCACCAAATCCCTGCAACCTTTTCCTTATCCCCCTACCAGAAAATCCTGGCGTCGCTACTGCACCTCTACTTTATCGGGAGGGTTTAATCAAGGTAAAACTTTCGCCATGTACTACGAAAAATTTACTTATCTAAGGGTGTTATTATATCAGAATATCTAAGGGTGGTATCATATCATATCATATCCATTGGTGCCCCAATGGAATGTCGCTAGATACGTGCTTAAAATGCAAATAATCTACGAAAGGGTCCGAAATTCACGTATTATATTACAATTGAATAACATAATTTTGTGATTTCGACAACATATTTTTGCATTTTTTATCACATAATAAAAGAATAAAACGCCAAAAATGATACTAAATTTCCAACTCTAATCATAAGGAACTGTATTTGCCCAAATTCGGACCTCTATTACGTTTTACAATTGCTTCAAAGCCATTTTTGAAATAATATTCGTACATGAATTCCATTCGTCAAGAATGGCATTCCTCATACAGCTATAAATCTATGAATGTATAGAAATCTGCAATGATTAAGCGTCGCTATATCGCGATCAAACAGCTGCGTGCAATGTGGACATTTCTGTATGCGTGTCTGTGTGTGCGAGTATCTCGATTATGATTGGTTGAACTTGAATCGCATGATTCACTGAAAACACGGCTATCGAATGCAGTGCTATCGAGTGCTGATTGAAACTGTGTGTTCTCGCTGTTTGATCTGAGTGGTGTTGTGCACGACGTGGGTGCCTCTCGAGACCGCATGCTATTGAGTTGATTGAATAGGACTACTGGTTGCGTAATAATAGTTATTTTTGTTGGATGATACCTGTAAAGAGCTTTAGTGGAATATTCTGAAAGTGATTTTCTCTATTTTTGCCGTTGAAGTTGTCCTTTCTGAATTTCTTATATCACTTGCACTAGTTCCAACAGAATTTCGGCAATGATAGTATCATAACGGAATGGAGCTGCGGCTTGCATTCGGATCATGTGTCTGGATTTAAGTGCTATTTTGAAATCATTAATTATGAAGAGGACATACCAAATTGGAGCCGCGAGAAGAAAGATCGCTAAGGCATCCCAAGAAGAAAAAGACAAGCACCCCAAAGTTACAGCATATTTTGCACAACCTCCATCCTCAAGTGTAACCACTGAGACTAGCACAAATGATATTGATTTGTCTACATGCAAGAATCTTACTATTTCTGACTTATAGACGACTATTTCTTCAGAGTCAACTCTCGATGTTTGCACTGACTTGGAAGAAGCAGGTGGATCTAAGAATGGTTGATGGCTTCAATGTTTACAGTCGTATATGACGCGTGAGACAAATCGTGGACAGCGGAGTGGAAGAGGACTGGCGGAGAAGGTCCGAGTGTTTTGAAAAACCATGTGGAGTCGTATCGCCTGGACGATGGTATTCAAGGGGCTTTTGATGACGAGTTACGGTGCTGGATGGATAATGGCTGGGTCGTGAAGTACGACGAAGGAAGACTGGGCTCTGAGAAGACTGATACCGTTAGTGGTTGTGCCGCATAGGAATAAGGTAAGACCAGTAATGGACTTCAGGGAGTGAAATTCTTTCATTGATGCTCATACCAGGCACGCTGATGTTTGTGCTGATGTTTTGAGGAACTGGAGGAGGTAAGGAGATAATGTTGCGGTCTTGGATTTGAAGAAGGCCTATTTGCAGATTATAATTCATCCCAGTTTGTGTCCATGTCAAATTGTTATGATTAAAGGTGAAAGATACTGTCTTACAAGATAAGGATTTGGGTTCAATGTAGATCCGTTGATTTTGAAGGCAGTGCTCAAATCCCTGATTAAATTGGATGAGCGGGTTAAATCAGGAGTTGTACCGTATGTTGACGATATGCTGGTAAATAAAAATATGGTCAGTGTTGAGCACATGATGAAACATTTGTGTGAACATGGATTGGTGTGTAAGACAGTGAGAGTGTCGAAGCTGGAACTAGGCTTCTGGGTTTGTGGGTTTCACAGGAAGATCAAGAATTGAGATGGTAGCGTGAGGGTGGTGTGTGTACGTTACCTGAGCACGTGACGCGTCGGACGGTGTTCTCTGTTTGCAGCAAATGGACTTGACACTATCCAGTTTATGGGTGGTTACATGTGGCGACTGCATATATCAAGAGAATCGCAAGTGAAAGCAGCAGTTTATGGGATGAAGAGATTAAAAGTTAATTTCTTCAAGAGTGTCTCCAAAGAGTGTCGGCTGATATGGCAAAACATGACCCTGTGCGTGGTCAATGGGCGGTGCGAGTAGAAAAATCTCGAGTGTGGGTCAATGCGAGCAACCTTGTTCCTGGAGCTGCAATCGAGGTGGATGGCGAGATTGTTGAGGACGTCAGCTGGCTAAGAAAGCACAACGTAAAACACATTAACATGGCAGAGCTGGAGGCAGTTATAAAAGGTCTAAATTTGGCTCTCGTGTGGCACTTTAACGAAATTGAGCTGATGACTGATTTTGAGACTGTTGCTCGATATATGTCTGATCTTTTGAGTGATAAATCGCGTCTGCTCACAAGAGTGGCCGGAGAAATGCTAGTGCGCAGAAGATTGGATATTGTCAAATGTCTCATTGACGAGTATCAGTTGAAAGTGAGCGTGAAGCTGGTTTCATCGAAAGAAAACAAGGCAGATCGACTTATTCGTGTGCCCAGGAAATGGCTAGAAAACAGATGTGCATGTGAAAATGAGCACGCAGTATCATGTTGCGCAGTGATGGTGAAACCAGAGGATCACATCTGCAGGGTGCATCACGAGATGGGACCCCTCGGAGTCAAACGAACCCTATATTTTGTAAGAAGGTCTGGAAATAACGCAAGCTGAAGAGATGTTGCAAAAGTGGTGTCGGCATGCGAGGTGTGCAAATCCATTGATCCACCATCAGTGAAGTGGAAAAAAGGGCAACTGAGTGTTGAGAAAATGTGGGAACGGTTGGCCATGGACATAACGCACTTCAGATGCAAGATGTATTTGACACTAATTGACTGTGGACCTTCTCGATTTGCTGTCTGGCTGGAGTTGCGGTCTCACGGTGTTGAACACGTGATCGAGAAGCTGCAGGAAGTGCTTTTTGAACGTGGCCCACCAGTGTCTATTCTCACAGACAATTAAACGTAATTCCGCAGTCAAGGGTTCGGCCACTTTGTTAGGGAATGGGGAGTGAGTCTGAGATTCAGATGCGCCTACGTGCCTGTCTGTCTGGTCTGGCAATGGAATTGTTGAGCGTAATCATAGAACAGTGAAGGTCATTGCCGCGAAAAAGGATGTGCGGCTGCTGAAGCTGTCTACTTGTATAACGTCGCACCGTTAGACGATAGTTCCGCCAGTAGTTCACCCGCTTCGTTATTGCACAATTTTGAGGTGAGGAAGAAATGTGACCAGGCGTCGCCGGAGGTGAGAGATGCAGCCGCGCCGAAATATATAGTGGGCGATTTGGTCTGGGTGAAGCCGCCAAGTGCCAGATGTACTGATCAATATGCTGAAGGTGTGGTGACTGGCGTTGTTTCTGCCCAGTGTGTGCAGGATGACGGTACGAACAGACACATTCGTGATTTGAGACCAAGACTCGCAAGTGAAGCTGAGACACAGACGATGGATGAGGAGTTCGTGGAAGAGACAAAGGATGACGATGAGGAGGAACTCATCACGTGGTTTCCTGTGGCGCCGCACACAAGTACGTGTGATGACGAGAGTAACCAGATGAGTCTGGCGCCATCCAGTGAGGACGTTCCGATACGGAGATCAGAACGAATTCGTGCAAGGCGTGGAGGCGGTCGAGTGCTATCTATGTGATTGTATCAATCAGGAGGAGGTGTAGGTTTTGTGTTAACAAATGTGTAGAAGTGTATGCGTACTTATATCATTGTGCGTGTGTGTGTGTTCGCGTTGTGTAGAAGCGTATGCGTGCTTTTATCATTGTGTGTGAGTGTGTGTGTGTGTGTGTCTGTGTTTGCGTTGTGTAGACGAGGGAGACTACCCACTTAGCGACAATGGCATTTTGATACAGACTTCACGGCCGCCTTCAGCCTCTACATATTTCGACCCGTGCCATGGGCGGGACATGGCCCCAATTGGAACAAAGTCTATTTGAGACAACATTTCCTTGCGCTCTCATACTCTCTCTGTGCCGTCCTAATCCGGCAGGCAGCATAGGCGCACACAGGTTACACTTGTGATGGAGGTAAAAGTTGACATCCTACAGAGGGCGCTGAAACTTGGCGTTTGAGACAAAACGCCCGAGGGCATAGAATGCGTCGGGGAAAGAGCGAGAAAGGGAAGCGAGCGCAACTCACACAGAGCGTCCCTCATCGTCCCCTAGGTGTCAAAACGCGGGCGTGAATATCCGGTTGAAATAACAAACATGTAAACAGTCGTCGTGTTAGCGCAGTATAAATGAAGCGATGAATATGAAACTGTGATTTGTATTTGCGATAGATATAAGAATTATTTCACGTTATAAACTAGTATGCATCGAGTAGTCGCGGCTTCAGTATTAACACCGTTATTAGCATGGATTATGAGAAAAGGGTTCAATTAAGCACGCGAGCGCTGGCAATAATAAAATGTCACTGAATATGAATATACTGGTCATCATTAGTGTTTTAAAGGCTCATCGGCTTGTTATAGTACACGACTCTTCCAAATGTGAATGCGACAAGTCGCATCATGAAATGAAACTCATTTATGAACGATATGATACTAGAAAACGGTAAAATTTAATTTACCTGACACAGCAATTAACTTTAAATAATATACATTTATTTCAGTATTGTTGTATTTAACCTTTCCTTGATCACATTTTCACGACACAGTTGGTGCCGTTTTTCAACAGTAAGAGGCGGTAGTTTTAATAGTTAGCCGTGGCTGTAATGAGCTCAAAAAGATGATTAATTGCTTTGTCTATAAATGGTTCAGTTATAGTTCAATTCAAGTTCAAGTTCAATTATATCATTACATATGTATTTCTGTTTATCAGGAAGTTGTAAGTTTTGAGAATGAGAATGGCAGTATGGATAGGCTGCACTTGACACTATACACTATCTACGAGGAATTCAATAGTGTGTAGGAATTGGCCCCAGGTAATTGTTAATTTGGCAAATGTGTTTCCTTTCGTTTACTGAAATATTTCAACATATTCTATTGATTATAACGTTATATTTATTAAATAGAAAAACTTTCAGTAAATTCTGAAACAAATTAATTACATATATATATATATATATATATATAGCTCGTAAGCTGAGTAAGCTCTAAAATTTAATATTTGAAATAAGATTTTAATTTCGTTAATAATGATAAGCAATACGTTTCAGAGTATTATTTTAATTATATTATTTATAACATTGATCATAAAAATTATTAAAAATTGCTATATTATTATAATTATAATTATTGCTATATTATTTTTGAAGTGACACATTATAAGTGACAAGGACACTTTCATCACACTTATTAGGTGAACTTCCGTTTTTGACATGTCACGTGTTTCATTCGTTGCGTCGCTGTCTTCTTGTGTCGTCGTGTTTCGTTGTGTTTCGTTGTTGGATATTTCTGCGTCTTTGTATTTGCTCAGTATCGGTAAGTAAAGTTATATCATATGATCTGGATTACTTGGGTTTCATTAATTGCGAAATATTCAAGTGCTTTATTGGTTTCGATTTCGGTGTCTGGTACATTCTGGCTTGGTCATCTGATTCTTCACCTATATGTAAATTTTCAATGTGCGAATTGAATACTAGTAATGTCATCATTAAACACTAGTGGTAACATCGTTGAATACTAGCAATATATATTTTCAAATGCTCTTTTCAATACTGCTCTGCTGCTCTTTTCAATACAATAAATGCTCTTTGCAATACTGTCGCTCCCATTGGTTTTTGCCGGAATTCGGGTAAATTTTGTACTCGGGAGCTGCTTTCTTCGTTTCTTGGTCTTATTTATTAAACATATATATATATATATATATATATATCGGTCTATATCTAAACTTAAAGGTTTCCTTCATTTTCAGCAATGGAAGTCATCAGACATCAATGTAGTCGCAAGACGCGCACATACTACGTGTACAACGGCTACATATACCACGAGAAGTTGTCGTCATGTGAGACCCGGCGGTACTTCAGGTTATGAGTTTTTATATTTCTAGTTTCGAGCGGTGGTCTAGAGAACAGTCCTCAGAGCCGATATCGCTGCGGTCTCGAAGCCAGACATGGAGGTACTGGGGTAGAGATCTGGGAAGAGTTCCACGAGTCTGTGCCAAACCGCGACAATTTCCAAAATAGCGATCAAAACCACCAGCCGCTGCTGCCGTCTCCACAACCATTGCCACAACTTTCGCCAACGCCGCCGCCGATAGTGCCGACACAACAGCTGCCGCCGCCCATAGTGTCGACACAACAGCTGCCGCCGCCCATAGTGTCGACACAGCAGCTGCCGCCGGCGTTCGTGCCGACACAGCAGCTGCAGCCGCCCATAGTGTCGACACAACAGCTGCCGCCGGCGTTCGTGCCGACACAACAGCTGCCGCCGCCAATAGTGTCGACACAACAGCTGCCGCCGGCCATTGTGTCGACACAACAGCTGCAGCCGCCGCCGCCGATTGTTCCGGTGACGTGGCCGTTGAAGCGGTTCAGTGACACCGGGCTATCGCGGCGGCAGGCAAAAAGGTTGATGCGGTCACTTGCCCGTGGGTATCGAGTTTGAGTCTCGCTCTGTAAGTATATGTTTTTGTTACTTTGTACTTTGTAATGTGTCTATGCTACGTAAATAGTCTTGCAGACAGAGCCATTTGCTCTGTCTGGCTTAGGATGCCGTGTTAGTATGTCCATGTTGCATGTGTTACTTTGTAATGTGTCTATGCTACGTAAATAGTCTTGCCGACAGAGCCATTTGCTCTGTCTGACTTAGGGTGCCGTGTTATTATGTCCATGTTGCATGTGTTACTTTGTAATGTGTCTATGCTACGTAAATAGTCTTGCAGACAGAGCCATTTGCTCTGTCTGGCCTAGGGTGCCGTGTTATTATGTCCATGTTGCATGTGTTACTTTGTAATGTGTCTATGCTACGTAAATAGTCTTGCAGACAGAGCCATTTGCTATGCAATGTTGCAATGTGTTGTTGTAGTACAATATTACTGTATAGGTTAGCTGTTATTGTATTCAATTTCATATTTTACTGAATTGACTTTCTTGACTTTTGACTAATGTTTTGGGTTGTTTTTTGTGCATATTTATCCTCTTTCAGAGTCGACGGCGCGCATCTCTCAACCATCATTTTGTTACATGTGATGAATTCGTGTAAATATATGTCATAAATGATATTGTTTTCATTTGTTTTCTGATTTTTGCCGGAAAATATCAAGAACACCATTGTTGAGTTCTCATTCATTCACAACCACCAAAACAATATATATATATATATATATATATATATATATATATATATATATATATATATGGAATAATAGTACTTAGTACAATTGATATTTTATTTGTTTTGGCTTTCTATTGGTTTAGGGAATGAGTAAATTAATCAACTGATGGCGGCTGTATAATGTCAAACCGTGATATAAACGGTATATCGGTGTTTTCCTCGAATTCGCTTTGCACAGAACTGAAAAATAATTATTCGTTTCCTTATTTATTGATTTCTTGGCAAGTGGAAGCAACAACAACAATGTATTTGTATAGCGATCACACAGAAACAAGTGCGAAAGAGACAACAATGAGAAACAACAGTACACGATATCAAGATGTGAGAAAAGGAGAAGAAAATTCCCAGAAAGGAAAAAAATTAATAATGGAGATAAATAAAATGAAAATAAGTAAAAACATAAGTAATTGTAAATTAGAGTCATAGGGAAGCGTAAGGTGTAAGAGTGCGAGAAGTGGGATCAAAAGATTTAGCAAAACTGATATTTACGAAGTGAGGATGAAAATCTACTAAAGGATGAAGAGGAAGTGAAAAGATGTGAAGCAGATGCCAAAGTGTAAGGACTTGTAAGAAGGATGCTAATGCTAGTGCTGTAAATATATTCACTATATAAATGAGTAAATATATTCACTATATAAATAAGTAAATATATTCACTATATAAATAAGTAAATATATTCACTATATAAATAAGTAAATATATTCACTATATAAATAAGTAAATATATTCAAAGAAGTGAAATATGGCGGCGTATATTTAGACTCCGCTGCGTCAAGTGTACAACGTTATCACATCACAGGCTCATTATCACAGGCTTATTATCACAGGCTCTGCCTAGCGAATTTCCCGCACTCTCGCTTTTTGTCTCAAACGGCCAGTTTCAGCACCCTCTAGCGGATTGTCTCAAGCGTGCACTTTTAACTCCGGTACGGTTTTGCCGCGCCCATGGCAGGGGTCGGATTATGTAGAGGTTGAGAGCGGCCGTGAGGTTTGTCTCAAATAGTCCGTGTCTCAATTGGGGAAGTCTCCCCATGGGCGCGCGAAGACCATACCGGAGTTAAAAATGTCCCTTTGAGACAATCCGCTAGAGGGCTCTGAAACTGGCCGTTTGAGACAAAAAGCGAGAAGCGGGAAATGCGCAAAGCAGAGCCTGTGATAATAAGCCGCTACTCGCGATTAACGTAGGTTAGGTTTGGTTAGGTTAGGTTAGGTGGGCTGCTTAGGCTTGGTTAGGTTAGGTTAGGTTGGTTAGGTTAGGTTAGGTTAGGTGACAAGACCAACATGTTCATATTTATTGACAATTTATACAGACAGCTCTCTATGTAGGATTTTTTCTCGAATTTCAAATTTTAGCTCCAGCACTAGTTAAACTTGTGTGCGCCTATGCTGCCCTCCCTACTAGGAGACTACCCCATTTGAGACACGGACTATTTGAGACAAACCTCACGGCCGCTCTCAACCTCTGCATAATCCGACCCGTGCCATGGGCGCGGCAAGACCATACCGCAGTTTGAAGTGACAGTCAGAGACAATCCGCTAGAGGGCGCTGAAACTGGCCGTTTGAGACAAAAAGCGAGAGTGCGGGAAATTCGCTAGGCAGAGCGTGTGATAATACGCCGCTCAGGCAACTTGCCGTTGTTAACAAACACTTGAAGCAGTCGAGTCTAGATATACGCCGTCAAAATTCACCGACTACATCCGACTAAACGGATACTGAATATGTTTACTTACTAATTTGTATGTTTACGGATACAATACTTTGCATACGGAAAAAGTAATTTGTACGGATGCTGATTATGTTTACTGATTCATTTGTATGTATATTTGTCAAGGAACCAATATATATGGAACTAAGAAATTAGATACACGTACGAAATATGAATAATTGCGAGCTTTTTGCAGTTACGTTTACTATTAAGTCTCTGGTTAGGTTAGGCTCTGGTTATTTTCATTTTATTTATCTCCATTATTATCATTTTTTTTCCTTTCTGTGAATTTTCTACTTCTTTTCTCACATCTTGATATCGTGTACTGTTGTTTCTAATTGTTGTCTCTTTCGCGCTTGTTTCTGTGTGAGCGCTATACAAATACATTGTTGTTGTTGTTGTTGTTGTTGTAGGCTGTTTTCAGCCCTAGTAATAGGTAGTACACGTTCTGTGCAAAACGAACTCTTCCTACAACAGCTAATGGTTAGGTTAGGTTAGGTTAGGTTAGGCTAAACACTGATGCCGTATATTTCATATACACTTTTAGCTCCAGCACTAGTGTAACTTGTGTGCGCCTATGCTGCCAGCTGGATTAGGACGGCAAAGAGAGAGTATGGGAGCGCAAGGGAAGTTTGTCTCAAATAGACTTTGTTCCAAATGGGTCCATGTCCCTACTAGGGACATGTCCATACTAGGGACCTATATCCGTAGACGGATATAGACCTGTTAGCGGCAGTGTCATTTTGAGGCCTAATTCTCATACTCTCTCTTTGCCGTCCTAGTAGGGAGTGCATTTGTACTGTTGAACCTGTAACGTAGATGTACGTGCGCGTATGGAAATGTTAGAGTGTATGCATGTGTGCGGGAAAAGGTCACGTGATGCGAGGTGACAAATAGGAAGGCGCGCTTGCGTTACGGGTCGGTTGTTGGTGATGGTGGCGAGTGTGTGGATCAAGTTTCGCGCTGAGTGGTGTCTGAGAGTTGTGTTTTTTCTGTGTTGGTAGATTATCGTCATTGTAAGGTCTTCTGGTGTGACGTTGTTGATTTTTTGTATACCCATTACATTATATACAAATCTACCAGGGGACATGAAAAAACTATTGCAAAAAAAACAATAAAAAGGGATCTGGAAAAATATAGTTTTCCATATAGAGCTATAACAGATTGGAATAAGTTACCGGCCAATATCACAAACAAAAATACCATCAAAGTATTCAAGGACTCATTTGATCAATGGAAGGCGGGACAGACGAGCTGACTCAGTCCTGCCTGTGCTACAATTCCGTGAGAACACTGGTACATACACGCACATAATACCGGAAAAGCCGGTGTCCTGCTGGAATCTCATTCATATGTTCAAAACTGAAAGTTGCTGCTTCACTGCACAAACAAACATGTCATTCATTCAATCATGATGTAAATCGTGGGATAGCGGACACACATTCAACCAAGCCCACCACAATCCACCAAAATCCACCAAAATCCACCACAATCTACCACAACCCACCATAATCCACCACAACCCACCACAACTCACACCAATGCCTATAATGTTTCACGTGCAGAGTGCGTAGCGGCCGCTTGAGGCAGCTTATAGCGTTTGCGCTCTTCCTGTGTTACTTTGTTCGTTTCGTGATAAAATAATAATAATAATAATAATGTGTCAGTGTCAGTGTGTATGTGTGTCAGTGTCAGTGTGTATGTGTGTTAGTGTCAGTGTGTATGTGTTGTGACCAGTGCGTGGCTCACTTGGCATTCATCCAGTAGTAGACAAGAGGGTTGACCATTGCGGTAGACATGGCCAGCAAATAGAAGGACAGGAACATGTGACGAGTGTACCACAAACGCATCAGCTGACACACACACACACACACAGTACAGTACGGTATAGTACAGTACAGTAAGACATTTATATAGCGCCCTACACCCGAAGGGTCTCTAAGGCGCTGCACACACACACAATACACACACACACACATACATACACACACGCACACACACACGCATACACACGCACACAAACACACAAACACACCTACATATAATAACATGGACACACAGAGATACAGACAGACAGAAAGCAATATATATATAGTAGTCTTGCACATAGACGCAGATAAAAACACACGTAACAAGAACACAGCTATGACTAATACACAAGTAGAATAATATCAAGAACATGAGAATAACGACAACACACACACACACACGTTTTCATTTATTGAAGCATTTATATTGCTCAATCTCGGCACAATGTCTCAGATGCGCGGACCGACTCCCCTTTTGTCCACAGGTCGAAAGTGCCACAAAATTCTGGCACTCTCACACACACACACACGCACACACACACACACACACACACACACACACATACACACACACACACACACACACACACACACACACACACACACACACACACACACACACACACACACACACACAGGTACACAAACTCTCAGGTACACACACTCAGGTCTCGCTCACACACACACAGACACACACACACACATACACATACACACAGGTACATAGAGACACGTATGCGTGTTTGGTATGAATTTCGCGTACAATAATACAATAAATCTGATATCACCAATAGTAATAAACAATAGTTACGAACGAAGCCAGTCTATACGAAGAGTAAGTGTGTATTTTAGCGGCCCTGCAAGACTGTAACTGCTATTTGTGCGCTAATAGATGCGGAACTATGGTTACAAGATGCGCTACCTGTGGATAATGGAACACACAGATGAAGTATGCCTGGTAGGGAAGCCAGAAAATGACGAATATGATGAATACCACCAAGCACATTTTCACCACCTGAAAACAATGTGTCAACAATGGTACGAAAATGAGAAAATTTCACACTTATGTGATACATGTGATACATGTGATACAATACGTGAAACATCTGTCAAAATTGCCAATGAGAAATGGACAATACAATTTAAAACACAAACAAATATAATGAAAATTTAACAGTGAGAGGAAGACTCTCAAAGGCTGTACACGAAGTAAAACAGAATAACAAGATGAAATATAATAACCTTGACAAATCGATACAACCAACAAATTAGCATTTTCTCAGAATGACAATAATTTAGCACATGTCTTTATCACTTGTATTCAATTACACAACCTCAATCATGGCTACTTTAAGGTATTCACTGAAATGTTTCAGCTCTGCAAGAAATGCAGCGTGGACGTTCAACCAAAAATCAACATCCATACTGTGATGATACTTGCAGGTGTAAATTGTTGACTTGTCTGACATACTGTGTGTGTATATTGTGTCTGACATACTGTGTGTGTATATTGTGTCTGACATACTGTGTGTGATTTGTATACGCCAGTAGATTTGTGATGAGAACAGAGTTATGAGGTGATGCTATGCCAATTTTTCACCCGCTTCCTGGCTCTTAACGTGTCTGCATGCGCCCCGCTGAATTGCCCGATGGCTGGCGCTGTCCACAACTTCTTGTAGATGAACACGAAGCAGAAGGCCATTAAGCACAGCGGTGCCAGGTATGTGACGAGGAAGTAGCACAAATTGTAGCTGTTCACACCAACAGACAAACGAACAATTAAACACGCGTTGAAACAAGCCAATATCATGTCTCATGTCGTCCCCGAAAATACATGAACACACACACACACACACACACACACACACACACACACCGTTTGCCGTTTTCAAGTATTTAAATGAGTATGACACAGGATTTGACATTTCGGAATACAAACAAAAAGAAGGAAGACGAGGACACAACAGGAAACTAAAGAAAACCAGATGCCGCAGCGACTTGAGGAAATATGGCTTCCCGTTTAGGTGCATTACCAAATGGAATTCTTTGAGCAATGATGTTGTGGCAGCCTCAACCATTAGTTCCTTTCAGTCGTTGTTGGACAAATGTGGCAATTGAGACGGGACAGCTCGAGCCATGCTCATCTCCCGTAAATTCAACTCGGTGAGAACAACTCGGTGAGAACACACACACACAGATTAATATATACACACACATACACATGAGCACACACACACACATTCACATACACACACATACACATTAACACACACACACACATGCACACACAAACACTTGAATACAAATATACGCACCAAGGTTTCAATTTTTCCTAATTTCACCTTCGCTTACAATTCCTTTCATATTTGTTTCTCTTTTACGTTTGTGTGTGTGTGTGTGTGTGCGTGTGTGTGCATTTGTGAATGAGCCCCTAAGCCTCCCCATCAACATTTCGAGTGTAGTTCTTCATGTTTCGCCAAGCCCGACATTTTTATTTAGCCCTTCTCTTCAGACCCACCGGGAAAATCCTAGCGTCGCCCCTGGTATGTATGTTTGTGTGTGTGTTGCTGAACTTACATGTATTCTTGGGTTGACCCGACGTTTACAAGTTGACCTCCAAGGTCAGGCCACATCAATATGCACACGATCGTCTCAGAGTCTGGCAGTCTGAAATTGTATTGCGTCCAATTAGCATACACACACAAACATTTCTATACCAACACACACACACACACACACACACACACACACACACACACACACACACACACACACACACACACACACACACACACACACACATTTCTATACCAACACACACATTTCTATCAAGCCAAAAGTTTAGAATGAATCAAATTCAGGTAGGTTGGTCATCTCAAGCAGAAACTTGAAGCAGTAATATCAAATTAATGATGAAATAACTGAGGTCATATTCCACATTACGTCTTTCAAAGTATCCTGCCATTTTAAATGCTAAACTATGTACAAATAATATTGCAATCGACAAACTAATATAAATTTGTATTTATTATTGTTTAAATATATTAAATTTTCAATATGGTTTTTCGAAATTTGACTTCAAATGACAATACCAACGTAGCTCGAAAATGTAGCTTCCAAACGATGCTATGTGACTGTTGAAAATTGAATAATGTGGATATAAATGTATTTGGATTTTCTTTGAATTGACTACAAAGTGGCAACGGGCGTAGCTCCTGGGGGCGTGAATATGCAGTGATACCCCCCGAAAAGTCTGCTGAGTTCATTTCATAAGGTATATTATCATCAAAATCAGCATAGTTAACTAACAAAAACTAGAGAACTAAGAAAGAACTAAGAAACCATAATTAATATAGAATAGCAAAATAGCAATGCACAAAAAATATAAATGATAATAAAAATGTAAATGATTATAAAAATGTAAATGATTATAAAAATTATAAAAAGTTATGTTTCTCGTAATATATTTTTTATTGTGTTGTTGTTACTTGTCATATGCGTGTTGTAATTGAATAGGCAGATCATAGTTAAGGGACCCATGCAATTAACCAACTGAATCAACTTTGAATGATTTCTGTCATCCCCGAGCCTCGACACAAATCTAAACCCCTCAGTATTTTGCACGCTTTCCTATATTTTATATGCATACACAAAATGTGCATTCTAATATGTACAATTGTATTCTACATGTAAATCTTGAAAATGTTTGATGTGTGGAAATGAGGCAAAATTTATATATATATATATATATATATATATATATATATATATATATATATATATATATATATATATATATATATATATTTGAAGTTTTCGACATATATGAAGAAAGAAAAGAGAACACAAATGACTGCCACTCTTTGTCAAACGTTTCGGTCTTGAGACCTTCGTCAGTGACTATAAACAGATCAGTCTGACTGATCTATAAACAGATCAGTTTAACGTTTCGGTCTTGAGACCTTCGTCAGTGACTATAAACAGATCAGTCTGACTGATCTGTTTATAGTCACTGACGAAGGTCTCAAGACCGAAACGTTTGACAAAGAGTGGCAGTCATTTGTGTTCTCTTTTCTTTCTTCATATATATATATATATATATATATATATATATATATATATATCTATATATATAAAAGAGATCCTCTGTCTGTCTGTCTGTCTGTGTGTTTGTCTGTCCCACCCTCCTTGGTCACATTTTCAGCAAGCTGCTACTCGGTAACCACTTAATGTACCCGCCAACAATTTATACCATTACGTTGGAAAATTTCTTGTCTACACGATAGGATAAATTTAAAATTTTAAAAATAAAACCAAAAAAAGTTATCGCGGTGAAAAGACAAAATGAACCCTGAAAAATGCGAAAATTTTGGTCAATATTCCTACATCTACTCCTCATAAACCAGAAATGGTACAGCCAAACAGATTATACCACTGTGTAGAAAATATTCTGTTCTACACGATAGGCTATAATTAATATCCAAAAATTAAATATAAAATATGTAAAAATGACAAAATTTCAGTCTACATTCAAAATTATATTTAAGCTCGACGCGTCCGATTTTTTGTACTTTTTTCTCTATTTCTCAGCAACTAACTATGACACATCTAAATAAATATTACCATCATGCTGGGAATTTTTTTTTCTACAGCACGGTATAATTTTTAATTTTCCAGAGTGTATTAAAAAAAAGTTACGGCGGTGTGAAGTCAAAATGACAAAGTCAAAAATGCAAAATTAGCACTGGAAACCGTGAATATTTTGGTAAATATTCCGCTATATATTCCTCATAAACCAGAAATGGTACAGCTATAAAAATTTAACTATTGTGTAGATAATTTTGTGTTCTACAAGAAATATTCTAATTTATACCCACAAATGATACAAAAAACGTGTAAAATTGGCAAAATTCTCAAATACATCCAAAATTACACTTGAACACCGGGTGACTAAAATTAATTCATTTTTCTACTATTTCTCAGTAACTATTTGTCACACATCAAAATTAATTATACCATCGTGCTAGAAATTTTGTTTTCTACAATACGGTATAATTCTTTATTTTCCAAAGTATATCTGAAGGAAGTTACGGCGGTGTAAAGTTAAAAGGACATATTGCCAATTTGACAGCTATTATGCGCAATTGCGATTACACAGGAATATACTACTGTGTAGAGAATTTTGTGTTCTACAAGAAAAGGTGTAATTTATACCCACAAATGATACAAAAAACGTGTAAAATTGGCAAAATTCTCAAATACATCCAAAATTACACTTGATCACCGGGTGACTACAATTGATTCATTTTTATACCCATTTCTCAGGAACTGTTTGTCATACATTAAAATTAATTATACCATCGTGCTAGAAATTTTGTTTTCTACAGTACGGTATAATTTTTAATTTTCCAAAGTGTATCTGAAGGAAGTTACGGCGGTGTAAAGTCAAAATGTCATGTTGCCAATTTGACAGCTATTATGCGCCCTTGCGATTACACAGGAATATACACTGATTAAATTTCACTGAAGCCAAATCACAATTATGAATGCATCATATTATCTCCAAGCATGGATGGTGTGGTTTTATTGCGTACAGTTTAATTAATGACGACGGGCGGATAAAATGCTGCTGGGAACAAAGTAAACTACTGAATTTTACTGTGTAATTTAATTGGTTTAATTTCAAGTTGCATACGCTTAAGCTGCATAAGGATATGGGCTGTAATATCATGCAATGCCAACTATATGCATATGCTGTTTTAGCGGACGCATAAATCTGGAATTATAGAGATGACAGAAAGTTTCATTGTTTCGATAGTGTTACGCTTCTGAATTACTACACACGAAGGACGGGTGTGAATTTGAGCAGTGTTGAGGGAAAAACATCGTCAATAATTAAAACAAGAATTTACAAATTTGACTTTTTCTGTTGGTCGTTTTTCATCCATTTTCTTTGTGTTTGTTTCGTGTTTGAGTTCTGAATTATTCCGCACGACGGGCAGCTTTAAATAAGAGGTGGGTTGTGAAAAAACATGTTTTCTAAATTGAAACATAAATTTCACATTTCGACTTTTATATTGGCTAAAACTTTCCTATGGGTTTGTTTTTCTTTTTCAATTTTCACTAATTTTTTTATGAATTGAATATTAATTATATTTTATGAACTGTTCCGCACGACGGGCGGGCTTGAATGTATCTATAAAGAGTGGGTTTAAATGATAGCGAGGTATATGATATTTTGCTAGCAGTAAATATTCTAGCGATAAAAGTAGAATAGCTCTTAAGCAAGTGATTTTGGAGAATGATGTGAACCTTTAAATATATTTTGCGATCTGATGATATATGTATTAAGAATAATACGTAGCAGAATATAGATTGCATAATATAATATCGGCTGTAATATCAAGGGCTGTAATATCGGTGTAATCCAAAAAATAACAACTGTAGGAATATGATGCATTAGTGGAAGCATTAACCGGGAATCATGAGATAATATGATAATGGTGTATAATTATATCGCATTATGCAACAAATGTGAATTTAGCTGCCTTACAGTTTGGTTCCGATACTATATTGGCGGGATAAGTATTGGTGGGCCGCGTGTTTGGGACCCCTGGGGTAGATAATCTCAGTCTTCTGATTACAAATTATGATCGCATCAGTATATTTTGTGATCACAAACTAATAAGTAAAATCACCTCAGACTAGGCTGAGAGCGGTCAAGATTGGATGGTTGGGTTGGGTTGGGTAGGTTTGACTCAGGTTATATTGGGTTTTAATGATAGCGGAAAATATATAAATTTTAACAATAAATATTATAGCGGTAAAAGTGAAATAGTACTTAAGCAAATGATATTGGGGAATGATGTTAAGTAATAAATATAGTTTGGAAACATTCTGATGAAAAGATTTCATCATCTTTCATTGTTTGTTTCGTGTTTGTGTTCTGAATTATACCACACGACGGGCAGATTTATATATCAGGCGGGTTGAGGGATAATATTTGTCAAAATAAGAACAAAAATATTCAAATTCAGACTTTTATATTGGTTAAGATATTTATAGGTTACATTTTTTGGTTTTCAATTTGTATTCATTATATTTTATGGATTTGATATGAATTTTATTGTATGAATTGCTCCGCACAACGGGCGGGTTTTAATGCTATATATATACATAAAGAAGAAATTATCTGTCTGTCTGTGTATGTATGCTTGAATATGAGGTGACATAATTGCGCTGGTTCATGGTTCGCTGGTTCAATGATCAGGGGCTTGAAACGCAAACGAAGCGATGGCTCATTTTTATGAAATAAAAATGTCCCGCGGGCAGCAATAAAACGTTCAATTTCACCGTATAGAATGAATTCATATACAAAACTAATGGATTTGACTTCAAGAACCAGAACGGATGGTGTTCGAGTTCTGAATTATTCCTCACGTCGGGCGGGTTTAAATATGAGGCGGGCTGAGTGAAAATATTTTGTCAAAATAAAATTAAAAATAACGAAATTTAGACTTTTTAATTAATTAAGGTCTTCATGAGTTTGCCTTATTTATTTTTAATTTGCAATATTTTTATGAATTGTTCCGCACAACGGGCGGGTTTTAATGCGGTTTTAATGCTATATATATACATAAAGAAGAAATTATCTGTCTGTCTGTGTATGTATGCTTGAATATGAGGTGACATAATTGCGCAGGTTCAATGGTATATTTAAACATAAAGAAGAAATTATCTGTCTGTCTGTGTGTGTATGCTTGAATATGAGGTGACATAATTGCGCGGGTTCAATGGTATAGTTCAGGGGCTTAATTGTTCCGCACGACGGGCGGGTAAAATGCTACTGGGAACAAAGTAAACTACTGAATTATTGTACCATATAGAACCATTAAATAAAAAACCATTATTATATAATAAAGAACCATTTGAATATTAGTTAGTTAGTTGTCATTAGTTGGTTTATATATAAAGAACCATTGGTGTTGGGGCTTAATTGTTCCGCACGACGGGCGGGTTCAAATATGAGGCTGTTCGAGGGAAAATGTTAAATGTTTTGCTTTTTAATTTGTATTCAGTTTATTTTATGGATTGAATATGCATTTTATTTTATGGATTGAATATGCATTTTATTTTATAAATTGTTCAGCACGACGGGCGGGTTTAAATATGAGACGGGCTGAAGGAAAATATGTTGTCAAAAAATATAATTGAATTTAGACTTTTCAATTGAGTAAGATTTTAATGAGTATATCTGTTTTCTTTTTCAATTTGCAATATGTTTATGAATTAAATATGAATTTCATCTTATGAATTGCTCCGCACAACTGGCGGGTTTCAATGCTAGACGGTGATATTAAGTTATTAAAATATTTTGGAAACATTATGATGAAAAAGTGTAGTCATTTTTCATTGTTTCGTGTCTGAGTTCTGAATTATTCAGCACGACGGGCATGTATAAATATGAGGCGGTTTAGGCAAACTATTTTGTGAAAATAAATATGAAAATATAGAAATTTAGACTTTTGTATGGGTTTAATCAACTCTTTTTTAATTCATATTCCTTTTCTCTCATGAATTGAATACAAATTTAATAGTATGAACTGCTTCGCACGACGGGCGGGTTTACATGCTAGGATTTTCATTGTTTGTTACGTGTTTGTGTTCTGAATTATTCCGCACAATGGGTTGGTTTATATATGAGGCGGGTTGAGGGAAAATATTATGTCAAAACAAAAATAAAAATATTAACACTTGGACTTTTCTATTGAGTAAGACACTGATGAGTTTTCATTTTCTTTTTTAATTTGGAATATTTTTATGAATATGAATTATTATGAATATTAATTCCATTTTATGAATTCCTCCGCACAACGGGCGGGTTTTAATGCTAGTCTATATATATAAAAGAGATCCTCTGTCTGTCTGTCTGTCTGTCTGTCTGTTTGTCTGTCCCACCCTCCTTGGTCACATTTTCAGCAAGCTGCTACTCGGTAACCACTTAATGTACCCGCCAACAATTTATACCATTACGCTGGAAATTTTCTTGTCTACACGATAGGATAAATTTAAAATTTTAAAAATGAAATCAAAAAAAGTTATCGCGGTGAAAAGACAAAATGAACCCTGAAAAATGCGAAAATTTTGGTCAATATTCCTACATCTACTCCTCATAAACCAGAAATGGTACAGTAATACAGATTATACCACTGTGTAGAGAATTTTCTGTTCTACAAGATAGGTTATAATTCATATCCAAAAATAGTACATAAAAGATGTAAACATGACAAAATTTCAATCTATATCCAAAATTATATTTAAACTCCACGCGTCCGATTTTCTATACTTTTTTCTCTATTTATCAAAAACTAATTATCACACATCTAAATAAATAATGCCATCATGCTGGGAATTTTGTTTGCTACAACACGGTATAATTTTTAATTTTCCAAAGTTTATTAAAAAAAAGTTACGGCGGTGTGAAGTGTAAATGACAAAGTCAAAAAGGCATAATTATCGCACAAAAACGTGAATATTTTGGTCAATATTCCGCTATCTATTCCTCATAAACCAGCAATGGTACAGCTATAAAAATTATACTATTGTGTAGATAATTTTTTGTTCTACAAGAAAAGTTATAATTTATACCCACAAATGATACAAAAAATGTGTAAAATTGGCAAAATTGTCAAATACATCCAAAATTACACTTGATCACCGGGCGCCTAAATTAATTCATTTTTCTACCTATTTCTCAGGAACTATTTGTCACACATTAAAATAAATTATATAATCGTGCTGGAAATTGTATTTTTTTAAATGTGTATAATTTTTAATTTTCCAAAGTGTATCTGAAGGAAGTTACGGCGGTGTAAAGTCAAAAGGACATATTGCCAATTTGACAGCTATTTTTCGCACTTGCGATTACACAGGAATATACTACTGTGTAGATAATTTTGTGTTCTACAAGAAAAGGTGTAATTTATACCCACAAATGATACAAAAAACGTGTAAAATTGGCAAAATTCTCAAATACATCCAAAATTACACTTGAACACCGGGTGACTACAATTTATTCATTTTTATACCCATTTCTCAGCAACTGTTTGTCACACCTTAAAATTAATTATACCATCGTGCTAGAAATTTTGTTTCCTACAGTACGGTATAATTATTAATTTTCCAAAGTGTATCTGAACGAAGTTACGACGGTGTAAGGTCAAAATGTCATGTTGCCAATTTGACAGCTATTATGCGTACTTGCGATTACACATGAATATACACTGATTAAATTTCACTGGAGTCCAATCACAATTTACGCACTTGCGATTACACAGGAATATACTACTGTGTAGAGAATTTTGTGTTCTACAAGATAAGCTATAATTTATACCCACAAATGATACAAAAAACGTGTAAAATTGGCAAAATTCTCAAATACATCCAAAATTACACTTGAACACCGGGCGACTAAAATTAATTCATTTTTATACCCATTTCTCAGCAACTGTTTGTCACACCTTAAAATTAATTATACCATCGTTCTAGAAATCTTGTCTTCTACAATACGGTATAATTTGTAATTTTCCAAAGGGTATCTGAAGGAAGTTACGGCGGTGTAAAGTCAAAAGGACATATTGCCAATTTGACAGCTATTATGCGTACTTGCGATTACACAGGAATATACACCGATTAAATTTCACTGAAGCCCAATCACAATTAAGAATGCATCATATTATCTCCAAGCATGGATGGTGTGGTTTTATTGCGTACAGTTTAATTAATGCTACACTCTACTGAATATAAAGGCTTTATTGTCCTCAATAACGTTCCGCACGACGGGCGGGTAAAATGCTATTGGGAACAAAGTAAACTACTGAATTTAACTGTGTAATTTAATTGGTTTAATTTCAAGTTGCATAAGCATAAGTTGCATAAGGATATGGGCTGCAATATCATGTAATGCCAACTTATGCTGTTTTAGCGGAAGCATTAACCTGGAATTATAGAGATGACAGAAGATTGCATTGTTTTGATAGTGTTGTGGAAAAACATGTTTTCTAAATTGAAACATAAATTTCACATTTAGACTTTTATATTAGCTATAACTTTCCTGTGGGTTTGTTTTTCTTTTTCAATTTGCACTAATTTTTTATGAATTGAATATTAATTATATTTTATGAACTGCTCCGCACGACGGGCGAATTAAATGTATCTATAAAGAGTGGGTTTAAATGATAGCGAGGTATATGATATTTCGCTAGCAGTACATATTCTAGCGATAAAAGTAGAATAGCTCTTAAGCAAATGATTTTGGAGAATGATGTGAACCTTTAAATATATTTTGCGATCTGATGATATATGTATTAGGAATAATACGTAGCAGAATATAGATTGCATAATATAATATCGGCTGTAATATCAAGGGCTGTATTATCGGTGTAATCCAAAAAATAACAACTGTATGAATATGATGCATTAGTGGAAGCATTAACCGGGAATTATGAGATAATATGATAATGGTGTATAATTATATCGCATTATGCAACAAATGTGAATTTAGCTACCTTACAGTTTGGTCCCGATACTATATTGGCGGGTTGAGAGAAAAGTATTGGTGGGCCGCGTGTTTGGGACCCCTGGGGTAGATAATCTCAGTCTTCTGATTACAAATTATGATCGCATCAGTATATTTTGTGATCACAAACTAATTAGTTAAATCACCTCAGACTAGGCTGAGAGCGGTCAAGATTGGATGGTTGGGTTGGGTTGGGTAGGTTTGACTCAGGTTATATTGGGTTTTAATGATAGCGGAAAATATATAAATTTTAACAATAAATATTATAGCGGTAAAAGTGAAATAGTACTTAAGCAAATGATATTGGGGAATGATGTTAAGTAATAAATATAGTTTGGAAACATTCTGATGAAAAGATTTCATCATCTTTCATTGTTTGTTTCGTGTTTGTGCTCTGAATTATACCACACGACGGGCAGATTTATATATCAGGCGGGTTGAGGGATAATATTTGTCAAAATAAGAACAAAAATATTCACATATAGACTTTTCTATTGGTTAAGATATTTATAGGTTACATTTTTTGTTTTTCAATTTGTATTCATTATATTTTATGGATTTGATATGAATTTTATTGTATGAATTGCTCCGCACAACGGGCGGGTTTTAATGCTATATCTATATCTATATATATAAAAGAGATCCTCTGTCTGTCTGTCTGTCTGTGTGTTTATCTGTCCCACCCTCCTTGGTCACATTTTCAGCAAGCTGCTACTCGGTAACCACCCGGTAACTCGGTAATGTACCCGCCAACAATTTATACCATTACGCTGGAAATTTTCTTGTCTACACGATAGGATAAATTTAAAATTTTAAAAATAAAACCAAAAAAAGTTATCGCGGTGAAAAGACAAAATGAACCCTGAAAAATGCGAAAATTTTGGTCAATATTCCTACATCTACTCCTCATAAACCAGAAATGGTACAGCCAAACAGATTATACCACTGTGTAGAAAATATTCTGTTCTACGCGATAGGCTATAATTAATATCCAAAAATTAAATATAAAATATGTAAAAATGACAAAATTTCAGTCTACATTCAAAATTATATTTAAGCTCGACGCGTCCGATTTTTTGTACTTTTTTCTCTATTTCTCAGCAACTAAACATCACACATCTAAATGAATATTACCATCATGCTGGGAATTTTGTTTTCTACAGCACGGTATAATTTTTAATTTTCCAGAGCGTATTAAGAAAAAGTTACGGCGGTGTGAAGTCAAAATGACAAAGTCAAAAAGGCACTGAAAAACGCGAATATTTTGGTCAATATTCCGCTATCTATTCCTCTTAAACCAGCAGAGTTACAGTTATAAAAATTATACTATTGTGTAGAAAATTTTGTGTTCTACAAGAAACGCTATAATTTATACCCACAAATGATACAAAAGACGTGTAAAATTGGAAAAATTCTCAAATACATCCAAAATTACACTTGAACACCGTGCGACTAAAATTAATTCATTTTTCTACCTATTTCTCAAGAACTATTTGTTACACATAAAAATAAATTATACCATTGTGCTGGAAAGTTTGTTTTCTACAATACGGTATAATTCTTAATTTTCCAAAGTGTATCTGAAGGAGGTTACGGCGGTGTAAAGTCAAATGGACATATTGCCAATTTGACAGCTATTATGCGCACTTGCGATTACACAGGAATATACTACTGTGTAGAGAATTTTGTGTTCTACAAGAAAATGTATAATTTATACCCACAAATGATACAAAAAACGTGTAAAATTGGCAAAATTCTCAAATACATCCAAAATTACACTTGAACACCGGGTGACTAAAATGTATTCATTTTTCTACCCATTTCTCAGGAACTGTTTGTCATACCTTAAAATTAATTACACCATCGTGCTAGAAATGTTGTTTTCTACAATACGGTATAATTCTTAATTTTCCAAGGTGTATCTGAAGGAAGTTACGGCGGTGTAAAGTCAAAATGTCATGTTGCCAATTTGACAGCTATTATGCGTACTTGCGATTACACATGAATATACACTGATTTAATTTCACTCAAGTCCAATCACAATTTACGCACTTGCGATTACACAGGAATATACTACTGTGTAGAGAATTTTGTGTTCTACAAGATAAGCTATAATTTATACCCACAAATGTTACAAAAAACGTGGAAAATTGGCAAAATTCTCAAATACATCCAAAATTACACTTGAACACCGGGCGACTAAAATTAATTCTTTTTTGTACTATTTCTCAGTAGCTATTTGTAACACATAAAATTAAATTATACCATCGTGCTAGAAATCTTATTTTCTACAATACGATATAATTTTTAATTTTCCAAAGTGTATCTGAAGGAAGTTACGGCGGTGTAAAGTTAAAAGCACATATTACCAATTTGACAGCTATAATGCGCACTTGTGATTACACAGGAATATACACCGATTAAATTTCACTGAAGCCCAATCACAATTAAGAATGCATCATATTAGCTCCAAGCATGGATGGTGTGGTTTTATTGGGTACAGTTTAATAAATACTACACTATACTGAATAGAAAGGCTTTATTGTCCTCAATATTTACACATGAATTGTTCCGCCCGACGGGCGGGTAAAATACTACTGGGAACGAAGTTAACTACTGAATTTTACTGTATAATTTAATTGGTTTAATTTCAAATTGCATAAGCTTAACTTGCATAAGGATATGGGTTGTAATATCATGCAATGCCAACTATATGAATATGCTGTTTTAGCGGTCGCATAAATCTGGAATTATAGAGATGACAGAAAGTTTCATTGTTTTGATAGTGTTACACTTCTGAATTACTACACACGAAGGACGGGTGTGAATTTGAGCCGTGTTGAGGGAAAAACATCGTCAATAATTAAAACAAGAATTTACAAATTTGACTTTTCTATTGGTGGTTTTTCATCAATTTTCTTTGTGTTTGTTTCGTGTTTGAATTATTCCGCACGACGGGCAGCTTTAAATATGAGGCGGGTTGTGGAAAAACATGTTTTCTAAATTGAAACATAAATTTCACATTTAGACTTTTATATTGGCTAAAACGTTCCTATGGGTTTGTTTTTCTTTTTCAATTTTCACTAATTTTTTTATGAATTGAATATTAATTATATTTTATGAGCTGTTCCGCACGACGGGCGGGCTTAAATGTATCTATAAAGAGTGGGTTTAAATGATAGCGAGGTATATGATATTTTGCTAGCAGTAAATATTCTAGCGATAAAAGTAGAATAGCTATTAAGCAAATGATTTTGGAGAATGATGTGAACCTTTAAATATATTTTGCGATCTGATGATATATGTATTAGGAACAATACGTAGCAGAATATAGATTGCATAATATAATATCGGCTGTAATATCAAGGGCTTTAATATCGGTGTAATCCAAAAAATAACAACTGTATGAATATGATGCATTAGTGGAAGCATTAACCGGGAATTATGAGATAATATGATAATGGTGTATAATTATATCGCATTATGCAACAAATGTGAATTTAGCTGCCTTACAGTTTGGTTCCGATACTATATTGGCGGGTTGAGAGATAAGTATTTGTGGGCCGCGTGTTTGGGACCCCTGGGGTAGATAATCTCAGTCTTCTGATTACAAATTATTATCGCATCAGTATATTTTGTGATCACAAACTAATAAGTTAAATCACCTCAGACTAGGCTAAGTGCGGTCAAGATTGGATGGTTGGGTTGGGTAGGTTTGACTCAGTTTATATTGGGTTTTAATGATAGCGGAAATATATAAATTTTAGCAATAAATATTATAGCGGTAAAAGTGAAATAGTACTTAAGCAAATAATATTGGGGAATGATGTTAAGTAATAAATATAGTTTGGAAACATTCTGATGAAAAGATTTCATCATCTTTCATTGTTTGTTTCGTGTTTGTGTTCTGAATTATACCACACGACGGGCAGATTTATATATCAGGCGGGTTGAGGGATAATATTTGTCAAAATAAGAACAAAAATATTCACATTTAGACTTTTCTATTGGTTAAGATATTTATAGGTTACATTTTTGGTTTTCAATTTGTATTCAATATATTTTATGGATTTGATATGAATTTTATGACGATTGTTCCGCACGACGGGCGGGTTTAAAAAAAGTGTTTTTAGTTCATTTTTTCAAATGGTTCATTTAAAAAATGGTAATTTTTTTTTAAAATAAAAATGCTCCGCGGTCAGCAACTATAGACAATAGAACGTTCAATTTCCCCTGTATAATTAATCCATACACAAAACCAATGGATTTGACTTCAAATATGAATTTTATTGTATGAATTGTTCCGCACGAGGGGCGGGTTTAAGAAAAGTGTTTCCATTTTTTAGTTCATTTTTTCAAATGGTTCATTTAAAAAAAGGTATTTTTTAATAAAAATGCTCCGCGGGCAGCAACTATAGACAATAGAACGTTCAATTTACCCTGTAGAATTAATCCATACACAAAACCAATGGATTTGACTTCAAGATCCAGAACGGATCGTGTTCGAGTTCTGAATTATTCAGCACGACGGGCGGGTTTAAAAATGACTCAGGCGGACTGAGGGGAAATATTTTGTCGAAATAAAAATAATTAAACTTATAATTTTCAATAGATGAATATTTTTATGAGTGTACCCTATTTCATTTTTATTTTTCCATATTTTTTATGAATTGAATATGAATTTCATGTTATGAATTGCTCCGCACAACGGGCGGGTTTGAATGCTATATATATACATAAAGAAGAAATTATCTGTCTGTCTGTGTATGTATGCTTTAATATGAGGTGACATAATTGCGCTGGTTCATGGTTCGCTGGTTCAATGATCAGGGGCTTCAAACGCAAACGAAGCCATGGCTCATTTTTATGAAATAAAAATGTCCCGCGGGCAGCAATAAAACGTTCAATTTCACCGTGTAGAATTAATTCATATACAAAACTAATGGATTTGACTTCAAGAACCAGAACGGATGGTGTTCGAGTTCGGAATTATTCCGCACGTCGGCCGGGTTTAAATATGAGCCGGGCTGAGTGAAAATATTTTGTCAAAATAAAATTAAAAATAATGAAATTTAGACTTTTTAATTGATTAAGGTTTTTATGAGTTTGCCTTATTTGTTTTTAATTTGCAATATTTTTATGAATTGCTCCGCACAACGGGCGGGTTTTAATGCTAGTCTATATATATAAAAGAGATCCTCTGTCTGTCTGTCTGTCTGTCTGTGTGTTTGTCTGTCCCACCCTCCTTGGTCCATTTTCAGCAAGCTGCTACTCGGTAACCACTTAATGTACCCGCCAACAATTTATACCATTACGCTGGAAATTTTATTGTCTACACGATAGGATAAATTTCAAATTTTAAAAATAAAACCAAAAAAATTTATCGCGGTGAAAAGACAAAATGAACCCTGAAAAATGCGAAAATTTTGGTCAATATTCCTGCATCTACTCCTCATAAACCAGAAATGGTACAGCCAAACAGATTATACCACTGTGTAGAGAATATTCTGTTCTACGCGATAGGCTATAATTAATATCCAAAAATTAAATATAAAATATGTACAAATGACAAAATTTCAGTCTACATTCAAAATTATATTTAAGCTCGACGCGTCCGATTTTCTGTACTTTTTTCTCTATTTCTCAGCAACTAAACATCACACATCTAAATAAATATTACCATCATGCTGGGAATTTTGTTTTCTACAACACGGTATAATGTTTAATTTTCCAAAGTGTATTAAGAAAAAGTTACGGCGGTGTGAAGTCAAAATGACAAAGTCAAAAAGGCACTGAAAAACGCGAATATTTTGGTCAATATTCCGCTATCTATTCCTCTTAAACCAGCAGAGTTACAGTTATAAAAATTATACTATTGTGTAGAAAATTTTGTGTTCTACAAGAAACGCTATAATTTATACCCACAAATGATACACAAAACGTGTAAAATTGGAAAAATTCTCAAATACATCCAAAATTACACTTAAACACCGTGCGACTAAAATTAATTCATTTTTCTACCTATTTCTCAGGAACTATTTGTTACACATAAAAATAAATTATACCATCGTGCTAGAAATTTTGTTTTCTACAATACGGTATAATTTGTAATTTTGCAAAGTGTATCTAAAGGAAGTTACGGCGGTGTAAAGTCAAAAGGACATATTGCCAATTTGACAGCTATTATGCGCACTTGCGATTACACAGGAATATACTACTATGTAGATAATTTTGTGTTCTACAAGAAACGCTATAATTTATACCCACAAATGATACACAAAACGTGTAAAATTGGAAAAATTCTCAAATACATCCAAAATTACACTTGAACACCGGGCGACTAAAATTTTATTCATTTTTCTACTATTTCTCAGGAACTATTTGTTAAACATAAAAATAAATTATACCATCGTGCTAGAAATCTTGTTTTCTACAATACGATATAATTTGTAATTTTCCAAAGTGTATCTGAAGGAAGTTACGGCGGTGTAAAGTCAAATTGTCATGTTGCCAATTTGACAGCTATTATGCGCACTTGCGATTACACATGAATATACACTGATTTAATTTCACTGAAGTCCAATCACAATTTACGCACTTACGATTACACAGGAATATACTACTGTGTAGATAATTTTGTGCTCTACAAGATAAGCTATAATTTATACCCACAAATGATACAAAAAACGTGTAAAATTGGCAAAATTCTCAAATACATCCAACATTACACTTAAACACCGTGCGACTAAAATTAATTCATTTTTCTACCTATTTCTCAGGAACTATTTGTTACACATAAAAATAAATTATACCATCGTGCTAGAAATTTTGTTTTCTACAATACGGTATAATTTGTAATTTTGCAAAGTGTATCTAAAGGAAGTTACGGCGGTGTAAAGTCAAAAGGACATATTGCCAATTTGACAGCTATTATGCGCACTTGCGATTACACAGGAATATACTACTATGTAGATAATTTTGTGTTCTACAAGATAAGCTATAATTTATACCCACAAATGATACAAAAAACGTGTAAAATTGGCAAAATTCTCAAATACATCCAAAATTACACTTGAACACCGGGCGACTAAAATTTTATTCATTTTTCTACTATTTCTCAGGAACTATTTGTTAAACATAAAAATAAATTATACCATCGTGCTAGAAATCTTGTTTTCTACAATACGATATAATTTGTAATTTTCCAAAGTGTATCTGAAGGAAGTTACGGCGGTGTAAAGTCAAATTGTCATGTTGCCAATTTGACAGCTATTATGCGCACTTGCGATTACACATGAATATACACTGATTTAATTTCACTGAAGTCCAATCACAATTTACGCACTTACGATTACACAGGAATATACTACTGTGTAGATAATTTTGTGCTCTACAAGATAAGCTATAATTTATACCCACAAATGATACAAAAAACGTGTAAAATTGGCAAAATTCTCAAATACATCCAAAATTACACTTGAACACCGGGCGACTAAAATTAATTAATTTTTCTACTATTTCTCAGTAACTATTTGTTAAACATAAAAATAAATTATACCATCGTGCTAGAAATCTTGTTTTCTACAATACGGTATAATTTGTAATTTTCCAAAGTGTATCTGAAGGAAGTTACGGCGGTGTAAAGTCAAATTGTCATGTTGCCAATTTGACAGCTATTATGCGCACTTGCGATTACACATGAATATACACTGATTTAATTTCACTGAAGTCCAATCACAATTTACGCACTTGCGATTACACAGGAATATACTACTGTGTAGATAATTTTGTGTTCTACAAGATAAGCTATAATTTATACACACAAATGATACAAAAAACGTGTAAAATTGGCAAAATTCTCAAATACATCCAAAATTACACTTGAACACCGGGCGACTAAAATTAATTAATTTTTCTACTATTTCTCAGAAACTATTTGTTAAACATAAAAATAAATTATACCATCGTGCTAGAAATCTTGTTTTCTACAATACGGTATAATTTGTAATATTCCAAAGTGTATCTGAAGGAAGTTACGGCGGTGTAAAGTCAAAAGCACATATTACCGATTTGACAGCTATTATGCGCACTTGCGATTACACAGGAATATACACCGATTAAATTTCACTGAAGCCCAATCACAATTAAGAATGCATCATATTAGTTCCAAGCATGGATGGTGTGGTTTTATTGGGTACAGTTTAATTAATGCTACACTATACTGAATAGAAAGGCTTTATTGTCCTCAATATTTACACATGAATTGTTCCGCCCGACGGGCGGGTAAAATACTACTGGGAACAAAGTTAACTACTGAATTTTACTGTATAATTTAATTGGTTTAATTTCAAGTTGCATAAGGATATGGGTTGTAATATCATGCAATGCAAACAATATAAATATGCTGTTTTAGCGGACGCATAAATCTGGAATTATAGAGATGACACAAGGTTTCATTGTTTTGATAGTGTTACACTTCTGAATTACTACACACGAAGGATGGGTGTGAACTTGAGCAGTGTTGAGGAAAAAACTTCGTCAATAATTAAAACAAGAATTTACAAATTTATATTTTTCTATTGGATAAGCTTTTTGCTTTATGATTCATTATATTCTATTTATAGTTCCACACGACGGGCGGGTTTAAATACGAGGCAGTTCGAGGGAAAATATTTTCCCACACATAAAATAAAAACATTCACATTTAGACTTTTCTATTGGTTAAGACTTTTTATGGGTTTACTTTTTCTTTTTTAATTTCAAATCATTTTTTATTAATTCAATATTCATTTTGCTTTGTTTATTGTTCTGCAAAAAGGGCCGGTTTTAATGCTAGATGGTGATGTTGAGTTATAAATATATTTTGAAAACATTATGATAAAAAATTAGTCATTTTTCATTGCTTTGTGTCAGAGTTCTGAATTATTCAGCACGACGGGCAGGTTTAAATATGAGGCGGTTTAGGTAAACTATTTTGTCAAAATAATATGAAAATATATAAATTTAGACTTTTTATGGGTTTACTCTTTTCTTTATTAATTCATATTTATTTTCGCTTATAAATTGAATACAAATTTAATGGTATGAATTGTTCCGCACGACGGGCCGGTTTATATGCTAGAATTTCCATTCACTGTTATGTGTTTGTGTTCTGAATTATTCCGCACGACGGGCAGGTTCAAATATAAAGAATATTGAGGGATAATATTTTGTCAAATTTAAATTTAAAATATTCACATTTTGAGTTTTTATTGGTGAACGTATATACAGGTTAAATTTTTTGCTTTTGTATTTGTATTCAGTTTATTTTATGGATTGAATATGAATTTTACTTTATTAATTGTTCCGCACGAGGGGCGGGTTCAAATCTATATATATATATATATATATATATATATATATATATATATATATATATATATATATATGTATATATATATATATATATATAAAAGAAATTATCTGTCTGTCTGTGTGCGTGTATGCTTGAATATGAGGTGACCTAACTGCGCGGGCTCAATGGTATAGATCAGGGGCTTCAAACGTAAACGAAGCGATGGATCATGTTTATGAGATAATAATGTCCCGGGGTGGGTTTATATATGAGGCGGGTTGAGGGAAAATATTATGTCAAAATAAAATAAAAAATATTCACACTTGGACTTTTCTATTGAGTAGGACACTTATGAGTTTTCTTTTTTTTTTAATTTGTAATATTTGTGTATGAATATGAATTTTATGAATATTAATTCTATTTATGAATTCCTCCGCACAACGGGCGGGTTTTAATGCTTCTTTATATACATATATAAAGATTATATATATATATACATATATATATATATATATATGTATATACATATATGCATATACATATATGTATATATATATATACATATATGTATATGTATACATATATATACATATATGTATACATATATATACATATATATCTCCACATAGGGGAATTGTTGCTTAGTCCCGACCAAAAGCCTATCAAATACGCGTTAATCACACCTAATAGCAGGATTCAAATTGCGGACACCTCCAAATAGCGGAATGATTTATAGGTCCCCATTCATATAGCACACCTCCAAATAGCGGAAAACGACGTTTTTGTGTGATTCTTAACTGGATATTGTGTGAAATATATACACTGATATAACACACTGACTTCAGCTTATCGAGTGACAGTAGTTGATTGCTGCAGGCTGATTGGTAGAAACGAGTGACTTATTCGGCCGGCTTTAGGCACACTAAACGCGGCCAGGACCATAGGTTGGTTGGGGTCTCGCACAGGAATCATGCAGGAATATAGACCTTCGTAAGATATAGACAATTGGTAATTCCGATCACTATAACATCGTTGATGTGTTCAACGTTGAATAAACGGGTATCTCCCATAGACTCCTTTAAGGAAGGACTGGAACGTCCCCTGCTCGGGGTTTTTAACTTGAGTCTGAAAGATTAACTTGAGTTCTGGAATAAAATGACTTCTAGAAGAGCTAGAAACACGATCTATGGGTCAAAATGAGGGTTTTTGAGGACGATGAGTTCAATAGTAACATTTTCAACACCGACTTGGGTCATATCTAAGGTCAAAAGGTCATATTTCAAGGTCAAATTCCTTAAAGGTGTCTATGGTATCTCCTGTAAACTACAGCCCACCGAAGCCATGACGTCCAGACAAGAAACGCGCACAGCTAAAGAATTTTGTGGGGATATGGAAACTGTTGGTAGAATCATTTGATAAATATGCAAACTGGTAAATAATAAGGAGATCATTAGTGAAAAATAGACGATTTCCAGTGAAAAAGGTGATAAACATTGCTGCATAACACACCTCCAAATAGCGGATATATATATATATATATATATATATATATATATATATATATATATATATATATATATATATATATATATATATATATATATTAGAGATCATCTGTGTGTCTGTGTGTGTCTGTGTGTGTCTGTCCCACCCTCCTTGGTCCATTTTTATCAGCTACTATTCGGCCACCACTTGGCCTACCCGCTAACAATTTATACCATCACGTTGGAATTTTTTTCTACACTTAAGGTTAAATATTTAATTTAAAAAAAAACTAAAAAAAGTTATAGCGGTGAAAAGACAAAATTAACCCTGAAAAATGCTAAAAAAGAATGTCAATATTCTGCCATCAAGTTTTCCTAAACCAGAAATGGTACAGCAATACACATTATGCCACTGTGTATAACATTTCTCGTTCTACAAGATAAGCTATAATTCATATCCAAAAATAAAACATAAAACATGTAAAATGACAAAATTTCAACCTACATTCAAAACTATACTTATACTCCGGGCGTCCGATTTTCTTTACATAATTCTCTATTTCTCAACAACTAATTATCACACATCTAAATAAATTATACCATCATGCTGGGAATATTGTTTTCTACAGCACGAAATGAATTTTAATTTTTCAGAGTGTATTAAAAAGAAAGTTACGTCGGTGTGAAGTCAAAATGACAAAGTCAAAAAGGCAAAATTAGCACTGAAAACCGTGAATATGCTGGTCAATATTCTGTCATCTGCTCCTCATAAACCAGCAATGGTACAGCTATAAAAGTTATACCATTGTGTATATAATTTTGTGTTCTACAAGGTAAGATATAATTTATACCCACAAATGGTACAAAAAAACGTGTAAGATTTGACAGCTATTTTGCGCACTTGCGATTACACAGGAATATACACTGATTAAATTTCACTGAAGCCCAATCACAATTAAGAATGCATCATATTAGCTCCAAGCATTGATTGTGTGGTTTTATTGCGTACAGTTTAATTTATGTTACACTATACTGAATAGAAAGGCTTTATTGTCCTCAATATTTACACATGAATTGTTCCGCACGACGGGCGGGCAAAATGCTACTGGGAATAAAGTAAACTCCTGAATTTTACTGTGTAATTCAATTGGTTTAATTTCAAGTTGCATACGCTTAAGTTGCATAAGGATATGGGTTGTAATATCATGCAATGCCAACTATATGCATATGATGTTTTAGCGGAAGCATTAATCTGTAATTATAGAGATGACAGAAAGTTTCATTGTTTTGATAGTGTTACACTTCTGAATGACTACACACGAAGGACGGGTGTGATTTTGAGCAGTGTTGAGGAAAAAAAGTCGTCAATAACTAAAATAAGAATTTACAAATTTATATTTTTTTATTGGATAAGCTTTTTTCTATATGATTCGTTATATTTTATAAATTGTTCCGCACGACGGGCGGGTTTAAATATGATTCTGTTCGAGGGAAAATATTTTGCCACAGCTAAAATATACACATTTATATTTAGATTTTTTATTGATTTACTTTTTTCTTTTTAAATTTGTATTCGTTTTATTTTATGAATCCAATATTTATTTTACTTGATTAAATGTTCCGCGAAACGGGAGGGTTTCAATGCTAGATGATGTTAATTTATAAATATATTTTGGAAATATTATGATGAAAAAGTTTAATCATTTTTCATTGTGTATTCAGCACGACGGGCAGGATTAAATATGAGGCGGTTTAGCACAACTATTTTGCCAAAATTAATATAAAATGATAGAAATTTAGACTTTTTTACGGGTTTACTTTTTTCAATTCATATTCCTTTTCTCTTATGAAATATACACAAATTTCAAAGTATGAATTGTTCCGCACGACGGGTTTATATGCTAGAATTTTCATTGTTTGTTACGTGTTTGTGTTTTGAATTATTCCGCACGAAGGGTAGGTTTAAATATGAGGCGGGTTGAGGAATATTATTTTGTCAAAATTAAAATGAAAATATAAACATTTAGACTTTTCTATTGGTAAACATATTTACAGGTAAATTTTTTGCTTTTCAATTTTTCTTCATTCTCTTCTATGGATTGAATATGAATTTTACTTTATGAATTGTTCCGCACGACGGGCGGGTATATATATATATATATATATATATATATATATATATATATATATATATATATATATATATATATCCCGGGGCATTTATATCTCATAAACATGATCCATCGCTTAGTTTACGTTTGAAGCCCCTGATCAATACCATTGAACCCGCGCAGTTAGGCCACCTCATATTCAAGCATACACACACAGACAGACAGAGGATCTCTTTTATATATATAGATATATATATATATATATATATATATATATATATATATATATATATATATATATATATATATATATTCAATGGTATTGATCAGGGGCTTCAAACGTAAACTAAGCGATGGATCATGTTTATGAGATATAAATGCCCCGGGGGCAGCAACTATAGATAATAGAACGTTTAATTTTACCGTGTAAGACGAGTTCATTTACAAAACTAACGGATTTGGCTTCAAGGTCCAGAACGGATCGTGTTCGAGTTCTGAATTATTCCGTACGACGGGTGGGTTTAAATATGAGGCGGGTTGAGGGATAATATTTTGTCAAAATAAAAATAATTAAATTTAGACTTTTCAATTGATCAGGATTTCTATGGATTTACTATTTTTTTTTTTTTTTGATATATGTTTACTAATTAAATATGAATTTCATTTCATGAATTGTTCCGCACAACGGGCGGGTTTTAATGCTAGTATATATATAAAACAGATCCTCTGTCTGTGTGTGTGTGTGTGTGTGTGTGTGTCTGTCCCACCCTCCTTGGTCCATTTTCTGCAAGCTACTACTCAGTAACTATTTGGTGTACTCGCTAACAAATTATACCATTACGTTGAAAATTTTATTGTCTACACGATAGGTTAAATTTTAAATTTTAAGAAGAAAACCAAAAAAGTTATCGCGGTAAAAAGACAAAATGAACCCTGAAAAATGCGAGAATTTTGGTCAATATTCTGCCATCTACTCCTCATAAACCAGCAATAGTACAACTATACAAATTATACCACGGTGTAGAGCATTTAATGTTCTATAAGAGATGCTATAATTCATATCCAAAAATTAAACAAAATATATAAAAATGACAAAATCACAATATACATTAATAATTTTATTTAAACTCCGGTCGTCCGATTTTCTGTACGTTTTTCTCTATTTCTCAGCAACTAAATATCACACATCTAAATAAATAATACCACCATGCTGGGAATTTGGTTTTCTACAACACGGTACATCTTTTAATTTTCCAAAGTGTATTTAAAAAAAATTACGGCGGTGTGAAGTTAAAATGACAAAGTCAAAAAGGCAAAATTTGCACTGAAAAACGTGAATATTTTGGTCAATATTCCGCTATCTACTCCTCATAAACCAGCAATGGCACAGCTATACGAATTATACCACTGTGTAGAGAATTTAGTTTTCTACAAGATAGGCTATAATTTTACCCACAAATGATACAATTGTAAAAATTGTGAGAATTGTGTAAAATTGGCAAAATTCTCAAATACATCCAATATTTCACTTGAACACCGGGCGACTAAAATGAATTCATTTTTCTACTATTTCTCAGTAACTATTTGTCACACATTAAAATAAATCATACCATCTTGCTAGAAATTGTGTTTTTCTACAATACGGTATAATTTTTAAAATTTCCACAGTGTACCTATAGGAAGTCACGGCGGTGTAAAGTCAAAAGGACATATTGCCAATTTGGCAGCTATTATGCGCACTTGGGATTACACACGAATATACACTGATTAAATTTCACTGAAGCCCAATCACAATTAAGAATGCCCCATATTAGCTCCAAGCATGGATGGTGTGGTTTTATTGGGTACAGTTTATTTAATGCTACACTATACTGAATAAAAGGGCTTGATTGTGCTCAATATTAACACATGAATTATTCCGCCCGACGGGCGGGTAAAATACTACTGGGAACAAAGTTAACTACTGAATTTAGTTGTGTGTTTTAATTGGTTTAATTTCAAGTTGCATACGCTTAAGTTGCATAAGGATATGGGTTGTAATATCATGCAATGCCAACTATATGCATATGCTGTTTAGCGGAACCATTAATCTTGAATTATGGAGATTACAGAAAGTTTCATTGTTTTGATAGTGTTTCACTTCTGAATTACTACACACAAAAGACGGGCGCGAATTTGAGCAGTGTTGATTGAAAAAACTTCGTCAATAATTAAAACAAGAATTTACAAATCTAGATTTTTCTATTGGATAAGCTTTTTGCTTTTTGATTCATTATATTTTATTAATAGTTCCGCACGACGCGCGGGTTTAACTACGAGGCTGTTCGAGGGAAAATATTTTGCCACAGCTAAAATAAAAACATTCATATTTAGACTTTTCTATTGGTTACAACTTTTTATGGGTTTACTTTTTCTTTTTAAATTAATCTAATCGTTTTTTATTAATTCAATATTTATTTTACTTTATTAATTGTTCTGCACAACGGGCGGGTTTTAATGCTAGATGGTGATGTTAAGTTATAGATATATTTCGGAAACATTATGATAAAAAGCTTAGTCATTTTTCATTGTTTTGTGTCTGAGTTCTGAATTATTCAGTACGACGGGCATGTTTAAATATGAGGCAGTTTAGGCAAACTATTTTGTCAAAATATTAAAAAATATATAAATTTAGACTTATTATGGGCTTACTCTTTTCTTTATTAATTCATATTTATTTTCTCTTATGAATTTAATACAAATTTAATAGTATGAATTGTTCCGCACGACGGGCTTACATGCAAGGGCCATATTTTTTGTATAATTATTCCTAAATCTTTTTCATCCTTGAATTTTCGTAAATTATGCTTGCCAAACTTATAGTTATTGGAATGCCTTTCTGCACATATCTCCATAACATGACACTTACTCGCATTAAGCTGCATCCCCCATGTCACGCTCCATTCCTCTAACCTATCCGAATCCTGCTGTAACTCCTTACAACTATTTCGCCTGTGATGACATTCATGATCTTGGCATCATCGGCAAACAAGCTCATGTAACTGCTGATCCCCCTAGACCAGGGGTCACCAAACTTTTTTCACAGTGGGCCGGATAACTGAAAGAATGACGATCGCGGGCCGCATAATCATTCTGTTCAATACTTGCAAGCCAGAACGAAAGCTCTGGGAAAAAAAACGAAAAACTAAGCTTAGCATTCCATGTTAATAAAAAACAAAGACAACCAACATTTTATCTAATAAAAAGTTTTCAAGGAAGGCGACGTAAGCAAAAAGATACATTAGACCTGTACGATATATTATAGCACTCAACACAACAATAACAATAACAATACAACAACAATAGAATGATACAAGGCCACGACACACACACCACCACTGCTGTACACACACTGGCTGACGGCCGTTAGCGTCACCCACGCCTAGTACCCTCGCGCCCTCTGGCGGTGTAGGCACACACTACATCTCCCCTTCAAGTGGTGGAGGGGGCGCTGTCGGCTCTGCAGACGTAATCGCTCAGATGCGACGGTGGTCTGCGTGTTCGGGCGCTCCGGCGGAATTGCGGGGTTCGTGAGGCCTCCGATGTACCGCCCACATTCTCCCCCGGCGGCGGCGGCGGTGATGCGGGTCTGCTTCTGGTCTCCTGCGACGGTAGCGGCGCCGTGCCAACAGATGGCGGCGGCTGCACTTCGAGCGGCGGCTGTACCACGGGCGAGGGTGTGTTGGCTGCTGGTCGCAGGTGTCTACGGTTGCGCCAGTAGAGACCGCCGTGAGGCAGGCGCACAGCGTACTGGCGGCGACGGCCAGTCATGGCGACCACGCCAGTCCGGTCCCAGCGACCGGATGTCGGGTCCTGGAGAGCCACCGTAGTGCCGGGCAGCAACGGCGGCAACACCTTAGCCGACCGGTTGTATTGGGCGACCCGCTTGTTGCGCAAGCTCGCCGCTCGCCGGTCGCACTCAGCGGTGGGCGGCTGCCACTCCGGCAGAAACGAGCGTGGATGCGCGGGAACGGCGGACGACACGGGGCGGCCGTACAAAAGCTGCGCGGGGGAGCGACCATCGGCACCCGGCGCGTTGCACAGCTCCAACAGACCGGCGACAAAGGCGTCTGTGTCGATGTTCCCGTCGTGCGCCGCCTTCTGAATGAGCCGCTTCACCCGTTTCACGGCGGACTCAGCGTGCCCATTGGAAGACGGGAAGTGCGGACTGGAGACACGATGGCGTATGTGCCAAAGTCGCAGAAATTCGGCCGTGTGGCGCGCCGTGAACTGTGGACCGCCGTCTGACGACAGTATGGTCGGAACCCCCGTCATGGCGAACACGTGTCGTAGCATCTTCACCAGCTGATGAGCCGAGGTGTCACGGCCACAGTCGAACACCAGTGGCCAGTTGGAGAACCGGTCCGCGTACACGAGGTAGGTCTTCCCTGCGTGTTGGAAAAAATCCGCGGACACCGATTCGAAAGGACGTGTCGGGTGCGGTTCCGTCAGGTATGGCTCTTTTTGCTGGCTGACTTTGTACTGCAGACATTTTCGGCACGATGCTACGGCAGTGGCGATTTCGTTGTTCAGGCCCGGCCAGAAGACAGTTTGCCGTGCGCGTTGCACAGTCCTGGCCTGCCCCTGGTGACCGTCGTGGAGCCGACGGAGGGTGTCCTTCCGCAAACACCTGGGCACAAGCAGGCGGCAGCCGACCAGGATCAGCCCATGGTCCGCAGTGAGCTGGTCGCGCACGCCCCAGAATGGGTGGAGACTGGCGGGCAGCAGATGTTTGTGCTGAGGGAAACCGCCCAGCACGTACGTCATCAATTGGCGACACTCATCGTCGGCCAGAGATGCAGCTCGCACCGCCTCCAGGGTGGTGTCAATCGGTGACGTGCGATGACCCAGGTCGTCTGCGTCTGTGAACGCGTCCAGCGTCTGGACGAAGAATCCAGACGAGCACTCGTCAACGTCAGCGTCAGCATCAGCAGGCTGGGAAGGTGCGCGCGACAGAGCGTCGGCGATGTTGTGCTTTGCACCCGGTCTCCAGCTAGCGACAAAAGTCAAGTGCAGCAGACGCTGTCGCATACGTTGCAGGCGCGGGTTGGAGATGTCTCCGAGTGCCTTCTCGTTCAGTATCGGAACGAGAGGCTTGTGATCGGTGACCACACTGAACGTGGGGAGGCCAGCCAGATACTGATGGCATTTCTGACATGCCCACACAACTGCCAGCATCTCCAGCTCACACACAGCATACCTGCTTTCGGTGTCGGACACAAATCGCGACCCACACTGGATCAGCTGCCAACGGCCTTGATCATCCCGCTGGCGAAGAACGAATCCAAGACCTTTCTCACGTGCTGCATCCGTCTCCAGCATTGTGGGCCGCGTTGGGTCGAAGTGACCAAGCACAGGAGGGCTGGCCAACGCGCGCTTGACCGCCGTGAAAGCCGCATCGTGCTGTGTTGTCCACTGCCACTCAACGCCTTTGCGAAGCAGCTGGCGCAGGGGCTCAGCAGCGGAGGCGATGGAGTCCGAGAAGTCACCGAACTGGTTCGCCAAACCGAGAAAGGACCGCAGGGATGTAAGGTCCGTTGGTGCGGGAAATTCTGCGAGGGCTCGAATTTTCTTGTGGTCGACGGTGAATCCAGAGGCGTTGATGTGGAATCCACAGAAATTGGCGGAAGTGGCGGCGAACATAAATTTTTGCAGGTTCAACGTAACGCCGGCGTCGTCGAAGCGTTGTAGCAGCTGCCAGACTCGCTGCAGATGCTCGTCGTAGCTGGCGGTATACACCAGCACGTCGTCCACGATCTTGCAGGAGTCGGGTAGGCCAGACAAGGCGACGTCGCCGCGTCGGTTGAACTCGTCGCCGCTGGAGACCAGGCCCATAGGCGCGCGACAGAACCTGAATCGGCCCCACGGGGTGATGAAGGTGGTGAGGTCTCGGTGCTCGCGCCGCAAGGGCACCTGAAAGTACCCTTGTAATGCGTCCACCTGGGTGAACCACCGATTGCCGAGGCCCATACTGCTGACAGCCTCCACAGGCGAGCGAACCGGATGTGTAGGCCGGCGAACGAAGCGGTTGAGGCGTGTGAAGTCCACCGTGAGCCGACAGCCGTTTGGCGTGCCGTCTGCCTTGCGCTTGCCGACAACGACGATGGGTGAGCACCAATCTGTCGGGTGGGAGACCGGCTCGATTACGCCCTGCTGCTGAAGCAGCTCCAGCTGCTGTTGTGCCTGGGCGCGATGACAGAACGGCACGGAGCGGGGAGCCGTCACGTTGTACGGCACCGCGTCATCGCGCAGATCGATCCGCATTGCCCCGCCTTTCATCTCCCGGAGAGGACCGTCCGTGGAGAACACACGAGGGAAGGCCGCTATAAGCTGCTCGCTGTGCGCACGACGGTCCGCCGCTGTTGGCTGAGCTGTGTTGGTCCAGCGCGGGCATTGTTGAACGGCTGCTGGTCCAGCGGCCACCTGCTGCAGGTGCTGTTCGCGAGACATCTGCCGAGGGAACGCCCGGTGCAGTAGACGCAGCTCCACTGCGTCTCGCCAGCAGAGCAGAGCACAGCGCACTGACGGCACCACGTACAGAGTGGAGCGGCAGGATGCATCACCGAGTCGCAAGACTGCCTCGCACGTGCCCAGACACAGCAGCAACTGACCGTTGGCAACACGCAGGCGCGACGACGGTGGGCGCAAGCTACTGGCGGCCACTCCGAGCTGCTTCGCAACCCCAGCGTCAATTACAGACACATCGGCGCCAGAGTCGCATCGCCACTTGATCTCGCGCGGCGCGCGGCCCTCTGCGGAAACGGCAATGTGAACGGCGGTTAAGCGCGTGTGTTTTTGGCCATCAACTACATCACCGATATACGGGCACATATCTAGTGTGTTCTCATCATCAACTTCATCGGCAACATCGGCGACGTCGCGGAGAAAATTATCTCTACGACGGCGGGTACCGAGCTGCGATGAGCGACAGACGCGCGAGTAATGCCCGCGTTTTCCACAGCGACGACACATGCTCTCCGCAGCGCGGCACGGTACTGTCTGGTGGTGCCCACCACAGCGGACACACGGGACGGAGTCATTGCTGTGCGCATGCGCGTTGCACATGCGCGGTTGCAGATGGCTTACAGCGGCGACCTCTGCGCGGGGAGCAGAAGAATCAGCCACATCGGGTCCGGTGTTCCGCATGGCTGCAGCGTCCTGGCGGGCCGACTCAGCCGTTTGACATACCTGCGTTGCCTTTTTCAGCGTCAGGTCTTTGTGTGCGACCTGCAGGAGTTGGTGCAGGGCAGCAGAGTCGGCTGTCCCCATCACTAACTGATCGCGAAGACGCTCGTCGCGGCAGGCAGGGCAAAAATCGCAGCTGGCGGCAATTTCTCGCAGAGAGCGCAGAAATTCGCCCACATTCTCGCCGTCCCGCTGACGGCGGGTGAAAAATCGCCGGCGTTCCACAAGCACATTCTGCCGCGACTGCTGATGCTCCTCCAATAGGCGGATACAGGCGGGCAAATCAGCCGTCGCCGGCAGCGTCAGTGAGTGGCGGATGACGCGGCACCACTCGTCGTCCAGCAGTGTCGTGAGCAGCGCTTGCTGCTGGGCAGGGCTCAGGCTATCACTGCCTGACAGTGTGGTGTACGCCAGCACGCGCTCTTTCCAGGGGGTGAAGTCGGCTGCCGATGCGGCGTAGGCCAGACGGGCTGGTGGCTGACAATGAGCCATGGTGTGTGGGGCGACTGCAGGCGAGCTGGCGGGGGCTGCCATTACAAGCTGCTGGCGAGCGAGCTGAGTCACCAACTCTGTGAGCTGGTCCAGCTTCTGCTGTTGTTCGTCTCGCAGCGGCTGCGCCATGTACGATATATTATAGCACTCAACACAACAATAACAATAACAATACAACAACAATAGAATGATACAAGGCCACGACACACACAAGACCTAGAATGCACATATCCGAATCTCACAAACTAAACAGCAAAAAATTGAGATTTGTGAAACTGATGTTTGGCTTTCAAGATATCATCAATGTTTGGTTTGGAATTGCTGCATCCAATTAAGAGAATTGCTTTCAAATGTTCATCAGTCAATCTCATTCGACGTGTTGACTTCACATACTTCATTTTTGAAAATGTTCGCTCACAGACATACGTTGTTCCAAACACTGATGCCATACCAGCGGCAAATTTCTTCAATTTCAGAAACTCAGGATCAGGTAAGATCAGGTATCTCTTTCAACAAGTCATTTGCTTGCAAATCAATGAGCTCCAACTGTAGGTCAACTGGCACATCGTCAAGGTTACAATCAAACGGATTCTGGAACAGAAGAATGTCACTCTCAGTTCTGTCGAGATCTGAAAATATCTCCAAAAAATGCTTCTTCAAGTCACGAATAATTTTTTTGGGAAAATCGAGGTTGACATCTTCAGCGATTGAAGCGCAAAACTATCTGAAACAGTGAAAATGAGAGAAGTTTTCCCTTCCAGTTGTGCTTCAAGCAATGACAGCTTTCTCCGAAATCTTTTGATGATTATGTAGAGATCACAGATGAGGTTATCCTTTCCCTGAAATTTCAAGTTCAGTTCATTCATGTGGGGTGTGATGTCGACCAAAAAAGACAACTTTGACAGCCAGATAGGATCTGACAGCTGTGGATCGGCTCTATCGTTTTCAGTGAGAAAAACATCTATTTCGTTTCGGAGCTTGTAAAAACGGAACATGACTTTACCACAGCTGAACCATCTCACTGCTATGTAATAAGACAAGTCACAGAAATCAGAATGAATTTCTTCAAGAAAAGCCTGGAACTGACGGTGATTGAGTGCATGTCCCCGAATGAAGTTCACAGCAGAAACGACTGGTTTCAGTACACAAGAAATATCTAAGGCTTTCCACAGAGTGCTTGCCGATGTATGATGCAGTGTATGAACAGAGCGCCTGGAATTTGAAGATCTTCCAACTGAGTCCTGATCTGCCTCACCAGACCCTTCCTCCCTCCAGCCATGTTTTTACCTCCATCAACTGCAACACCTCGAAGCTGATTCCACTGAAGGTTATAGTCTTGCAAAGTTTTCTGCACTTCCATGAAAATGTCTCTTCTAGTTGTTGTTCCATGCATGCTGCAAACGGATGCCAACTCTTCTGTTATCTGAAAGTCCAAATTGACACCACGAATGAACACGAGAAGTTGTGACGTACTCGAGATATCAGTGGACTCATCCAGAGCCAGAAAATACCACAAGAAGTTTCTACCTTTCTCACGTATATGTAGCTCTATGTTCTCTCCAAGTTCTTCTGTTCTCCGCACAACTGAACTTGTCGAAAGGCTGATACTTCCAAACAAATCGGCTTTGTCAGGACACAAGTCATTTGCTGCTTCCATCATACACGCTTTGACGAAGTTGCCATCAGTAAACGGTTTTCCTCGGACTGCCATCTTATGCACTATTTTCTAACTTATACGAGTGACAGATTCATTTTCAGCTAACTTTCTCGTGAAGAGGTTTCTTTGAGCTTCTAAACCACGATGGACTCATATTACTCAGAGCGTAAATTTCCAGCAAACTTTGAATATGTTGATAGATGTTTTGTTTCATAGTGACGCCTAATATTGTACTCTTTCAAAACGGCAACATTTTCGCTACATATCACACAACTAGCTTTCTGGTCCTTTGTTTCCACAAAGAAGTACTTTACTCCCCATTCTTCATTGAAAACGCAACACTCGGCGTCCACTTTTCTTTTCTATAATGAAGCCATAATGAAGGGTGAAGAAAATGGGATCTGAAAATGAAAAAGAAATTGAATTAGAAACATAATTAATACCCTATTGAAACATAAGTAAAGCAGAAGATTCAGGGGTCACTGCACAATGTGGCAAAAATTCATTGTGAACAATTTGCCACACTGTGCACTGGTGAAGCTACGGCTCACGAAAGGTACATATAAAGCTTATAGGTACATTTAGTAATAGAATATATCACATAATAAGGTGAGGTGAATAACACGAGGCTTCTATAGCATAGTTATACTATGTTTGTTACTTTATGACCTCTAATCACACTTGTAGTCCACTTACCTATCACTGTCAAACAAAGAAATCCTTGTTACATACCTATAAAATGGATGACAGGCAAAAAGAAGTAAATATTACTGGAGCGTCGGACCTGTGTTGACAGCCGGACTCATCTAGGGATGGGAAAGATGCGTGTTTGTGTGTGTAGCCATGGAAACCATGGTGATGTCAGAGCGTAGGCGGAGGTACCACGAGCCGAGGAAGGACGTCAGTTCACCGTCGACGGGCCTGGTGAATTGACGTCGCGGGCCGGATTCGGCCCGCGGGCCGTAGTTTGGTGACCCCTGCCCTAGACATATCATCTATGTATACCAAGAACATTATTGGTCCCAACACCGATCCCTGGGGCACACCACTCGTTACTGGACCCCACTCAGACATTTCCCCTCTGACTACCGTCCGCACCCTCCTATCAGACAAATAATTCCTAACCCATTCCAACAATCTACCCTGTATACCTCCTAAATTTTCCAGCTTCCATAGCAATCTCTTATGTGTCACCGTATCAAAAGCCTTTTTTAAATTTAAATATACGCAATCCACCCAGCCGTTTCTCTCCTGTACCACATCTATCACCCTCGTATGAAAACTAAGCAGGTTAGTGACACACGACTTTCATTGTCAAAAACCATACTGACTATCACTAAGCTTGTTGTTTTCTTCAAGGAATTCAACCCACCTATCCTTAATAACATCTTCCCCGAGCTTGCACAGGACACTCGTTAAAGATACGGACCTGTAGTTTAGTGGCTCCTCGCTGTCTCCAGCCTTATAAATCGGTATAACATTCGCTGTTTTACACTGTGCTGGTACGTTTTCCTCTCGGAAACTACTCTGGATTATATTGTGCACCGGTACGACCAATTCTTCTCTACAATCCTTCAAAATACTACGTGCTATACCACCCGGACCAATGGCTTTCCTAATCTCCAATCTATTTAGCCTATGCAAAACCTCTTCTAATTCAGTATCTACATATGATAAACCTGTGAGTGTGTATGTGTGTGCATGTGTGTATGTGTATATGGGTGCATGTGTGCATGCATGTGTGTGCATGCATGTGTGTGTGTGTGTTTGCACATGTGATAAGTCCACCTGACGGCAGCAGAGTAGAGCAGACAGGGCAGAGCGAACAGTGCAGCCAGGGTCCAGATGATAGCTATGCCGGCACAACAGTGCAGCAGACCTGGTCGCGGCTTCAGCGGGTACACAATGGCCAGGTATCTATAGCAACAGCGCACATACAATACCATCAGGTAACGTCCACACTCACACACACACTCACACACACACACACATCCTGCTGAATATACATTGTATATTTGCGAATGTATGCACGTTCAAAGTTTCCAATGATCTATACTCAATTAATCCTTGTATATTGAATTAAAGTATCGTGTTTATGCGTTTGTGTAAGTCCAACTGTTTTAATCTGCTTCTGATTTTTGCACGTTTTAACTGCATGAATTCAGTGCAAGTTCAGAGTTCGTCTTGTCCTCCATACAATTGTCATATCGATCGATATCAATTGTCATGTCAATTGTCATAACGATTCTCTTATATTTGCGTTTGTTTAGACATACTGTGATGCGTAACCATGGAAGCCACAGACATGGTGTGTGGTGGAGCCAGGCAACCAGTCATAATGTGTCGTGTAACCATGGAAACCAAAATGTGTGTCGTGGACATTCGCTGCGATGGCTTCGTGATTAGAAATTTATCTGTATGCTTTCAACGTACATTATTGATGTGTGTATGTGTGTGTTCTTACTAGTTGTTCTTACTAGTTGTCTTCGCAGGAATGAGTCAGAGGCTCGTGACTCCCGCCTTCAAGTTGTCATATGTCTTCTTAAACAGTTGTGTCGTTGGCTGTTGTACTATGTCGCTTGGCAACCTATTCCATCTATCTACTGCTCTATTTGGGAAACTATATTTTTGGATGTCCTTTTTAATCCTGCGTTTTTGTAGGCCAAAACTGTGATTCCTATTAGATTTTGAGAATTGAAACAACTTCTGATTTTCCATTTTATCCTTCCCTGTAAGACATCTATAAACTGAGATTAAATCCCCTCTAACTCTCCTTTCTTCTAGCGTTGTCAAACCTAACTTTTTTAGTCTGTGGAAATATGCCAAATTTTTTATGCTTCCCCAAATTTTTGGGGCTGATTTCTGTACCTTCTCCAGTTTTTTAATATGTTTTTGTAAATGTGGACTCCAAACAATTTCTGCATATTCCAATGTTGGCCGAATGGTGGATGAAATCAATTTCGCTAGTATCCCCTCATCAATATACGAAAATGCTGCTTTTATGTTCGCTATCTTGTTATTCGCTTTCTTGACTATATTTGAAATGTGACTTTCTGGTGAAAGGCTGCTGTGAACTATTATTCCGAGGTCTTTCTCTTTGGAGACGTCGTTTAGCTCAATATCATTTAACTTGTACCTCCAGAAAGGCCGTTCTTGCCCTCTTCCAAAGCGTATAACATGACATTTTTCGACATTTAATGGCATTTGCCAATTTGTACTCCAGCTTGAAAGTTCTTCCAAACCTTTTTGCAATGTCTGACAATATTCAATGCAGGACACATTTGTTTGTAGTTTAATATCATCTGCAAACAAGTTCATATACACGCCACTCGGAACGGTTTTTTCAATATCATTAATATATATCATGAAGAAGATTGGTGCGAGCACAGTGCCCTGAGGCACACCACTTTTCACTTTCCGCCAAGACGAGAAATGTCCTCTGAGACACGTTCTCATTCGTCTATTTTTCAAAAAGTCTCCCATCCATGTTTCCAGTTCCTCGTTGATTCCTCCGATGGTCCTCAACTTGTAGAGTAATTTATCGTGAGGGACCTTGTCGAATGCTTTTTCAAAATCTATGTAAACAGCATCTGTCCACTGTCCTCTTTACTGTATATTCTCAGTAATACGACTGTAAAAACTGACAAGATTTGCTGCTGTAGATGTATTACTTCTAAATCCGAATTGACTTTGAGTAATCATTTGGTTGCTTTCCAGATAATTGACCCACTGTTTTTTTATAATTTTTTTCCATAATTTTGCATGCGACACTGGTCAGCGAGATCGGTCTATAATTTTTCGGATCTTCATCGTTGCCCTTTTTGAGCAGCGGTGTAACGTTGGCTCCTTTCCATAGTGTTGGCAATTTGCCATTTCTTATTGAGTTTTCCATAATTATTTTCAAAGGCTTGCGTAGTGTTTCGGCGCATTCTTTCAGCACATAGCTCGCTATGTCATCATGTCATGTGTGTGTCATGTGTATGTGTGATGTGTGTGTGTGTGTGTGATGTTTTCTTTTTAAATTCACTTTCAATATAGTTTTGTGCTGGTTGAAAAAGCCTGGTGTATGAGTAGAGTTGGGAATCTTATGTGATAATTTTTGGCGTTTTATGTTTTTAATATGTAAAGAAAAATGTCAAAATAAGTTATCAAAATCGCCAAATTACATTTTTCAACTTTAACATAATATGTGATTTTTTGACTCTTTTGTAGTAATTTTGCATTTTAAGCATGTATCCAGCAACATTCCATTGTGTAGCTATCCTTATAGAGGTGAAAATAGAATAATACGTGGCAACAATTTTACCTCGGCCCTTTTTATAATGGTAATGGTGCAGTGGCGGCGCCAGAATTTCTCCGGTGGGGGGTCTAAGGAAAAAGATACGGGGACCTGGCAAAACATGAGGTACTGCACTAGAAGTGTTCATGGTAGAGGTGTCATTTTGGTCTTTTGCTTCGAGACGCAATAATCTCATGGTTCGATTCTGCATGTATGTCTATATTTAATGTTATTTAAGTGAGCAGCCGATTTGTTGTGTTGCTCGAGCTGCGATTTGTGACTAGCGGACACGTTTTTCTCACATGCAACGTAACACATACTCTTACCACCAGACTTTTTTCATGGGATAATTCGATTTAACATTTAATTCCTTCAATAACAACAACAACAACATACAACAAAACATGTATTTGATATAGCGCTCTAATTATCATAGGCGCCCTTTGAGCGTGACAATATAGACGCTATCTGAGCAATTTTGGAGGAATAATCCCCGAAAATATAAATATGAATTGCATGTATGTATAATTCTACCTCCCCAAAAAACAATGTCACGTGCACCTAGCTTGGATCGATTTGGTCTGCAAAGCGAGTTATTGCAGACCATCTGAAACCAGTTGCCACGTTGTCGGACTTGAGAATATATCAGGAACGTTGCTATATATCCATTGATAACGTTGATAGCATTGATATTGTACCTATATGCCGTGTTCGAGTGTATCATAACATGTTGAATGCGATATCTGCGTAATTACAATTATTAACATAGCTAACAATTATTAATTCCAGGTGCAGCCCATATAATTATATACTTGGACAACATTTTTCAGTGAAAATGGCATTTTATGTTTTTTGTGCTTTAAAATGACATTTTATATGAAATTGTTTTTGTGATCACAAAAAATTCCAAACTCTATGTATGAGACAGGTTGGTGGTGAAAATGAGTGGTCAATTTCATCCGTGTCGTCACTTGATTGAACTCATAGACAAACTTACTGATTCTGATGTTTGAACAAGTTGTTTTTGCTTGCCTCAAGCCACTTTTGTCAACATGCAGTCCGCGAATAATATGTACTACAATTTCGAGGTCATAATTTCCTCAGGCAGGTTATACCAATTATCTACGCACATGTGTGTGTGCGTGTGTGTATGACCACCTCTCAATGGTGAGTGCACACAGACTGAACACGGTTGCTGGGACGGACGTATTGGCCACCATGTTGTTAATGGTGCAGTAAACCTCGCCAAAATACCAGTGACCCCTGCCAGCGTAGAACCGCAACAACAACATTAACAACGACACCAAAAATATCAAAAACAACAATAACATTAACAACAAACGGGTTTTCCCGTTTTCCGTCAGCGCCCAGCCCTTTCCTCGCACTGAGGTGCCAACTAATTCTGTGTTGCTCTCAAACTCTGTTTTTGTTGTCGCCCATTGGACATTTTGCTTTGCGTTATAATATGTTTAACAATGATCTCTCAATAAGTTGTTCTCACGTGTGTTTTCTAGTGTTTTTCTTGTTGTGTGTGAATTTGTGTGTATGCTTGCTTTATATTGTGTGTGTTGTATGCTTGTTTTTTGTTGTGACATTTCGTATGCATGTGTTATGTGTTGTGTTTTTGTGCTCGCATGCGTCGAGCATTATGTGTTTATTTGTATGTTTGTTTTGCGTTGTGTGTGCCTTCTCACACCGTGGATTTACCCTTTCTGCTGATGATGTGTGGCGGTGTTGAAATGAATCCCGGTCCTGCTCGACCACAAATACGATTTTCAAATATACTTTTCGTCAACATCAGAGGCTTGTATAAGAATATCAGAGATTTGACAGCAGCCAGTCGCTCCAAGGACATCGTTATCTGTGCCGAAACGCTTGTGCCCGATTATCGGGACCAATCTGAGCTCTTGATGCCAGGATTTAGTAAACCATTGCTAATCAAGCGTGACTCAAAAATCAGGCGGCGTGGCATGGCAGTGTACGTACGCAAAGGCTTTTCAGCAACGAGAATTACAGCGCACGACTGGAATTGTCATGAAGTTATGCTGCTGCGTGTCAACACCGCCTGGATGAATTTCTACATCTTTGGAGCCTACGGAAATCCAGATAGTAACGACTCTATATACGAATGTCTCTTGTCAGCCATGTCAACAATTCAGGAGAAGGACACCAAGTCAGCGTTTGTATTTGTGGGGGACATGAACGACCATCACCGTGAGTGGCTCTTGTCGACATCTCCTACAGACGCCCATGGTAGAGCAGCATATGATTTCTGCAAAATTTCTGGTTGTTTCCAAATGGTGTCTGGTCCCACACATCCAGCGGGAAACTGTTTGGACTTGTTTATGACAGACGTCTCAGATATCGTGAGTGTAAACGTGGAAGCTCCTATAGGAAGTTCAGATTACTCGTCGTTGTCCGTGAAGTTGACATTGATACAGAAGTTTTCCCCTTACACGATTTTAAGTCTCGTGCACATGAAGAACAATGTTGACTGGGTGAAGGTGAATGATGAATTGAAAGCAATTAAAGTTTCAAATCTGCTGCAGAAGGAATACCCCATCGATGCATTGAACAAATACATTACCGATGTCGTCTCAAGGAGAGTGCCTACTAAAAAACTACGTTTTCGATCTGATGACAAAGCATGGTTCACCAACGAATGTCGCAGCGCACGTGAATCAAAGCAGGAGGCTTACCACCAGTGGCTTCAATCGCGCTCAGCCAATTCATGGAATGTCTACACTGAGGCAAGACGGCATGCTGAGCATGTGTATTCAGAAGCGGAAACACGTCACTCAAAAAAACTCGCTGAAAAGCTAACATATGCCAATGACGCCCACAAATGGTGGTCAATGTTGAAATTGTCAGTATTTGGAGATGACCTGTCTGTCCCTCCTATATTTTCAGCGAACGATGAGCTTAAAAGCAACCCAACAGAGAAGGCAGAGTTGCTTTTGGATTACTTCAATTCCAAGCATTGTCAAGGTTCCATTCCGTCTGACGATTAATCTGTCCTCGCCCCGAAAATCAAAGGCATTGCCTTCCAATCAAAAGGAGTGGCGAATCTCACGAAAGATCTTGATGCCCACGGAGGAACAGACCCTCTGAATATGTTTCCGCTATTTTTCACGAGCACGGCAGATATGGGGCAGTGATGCCCACGCGCGCCTGTCTGTAATATATTTTAGTGTTTTTGTTTTCCACAAGCTATTTCGGCCTTTATGTTTTGGAAGCATTGTTTGTCTGCGACCCGGCTTCAGCAGCGGAGATAGTGCCCTCCAGTATTAGCAGTGGCTTGGAAGATATGGAGGTGCTCGGCGGTGTGTCAGGTTGGTGTGCAGGGGACGGCAGGAGAGCAGGGTGCCTGCAGGAGACAGCGGGGGAGCTGTGGCGTAGGGCTGTTCGTCGTCCCGCCTGCACAGGTGGTGGATTCGTCGCCGGGCAGCTGGCAGTTTGCTGGTGGAGGCTGCTGGTGCTGGAGAGCAGGTGAAACAAAAGGTGCTGCTAAGGCCGTAGGAGGAAAGGATGGACGACGATGGCGTGGTGTGCTTGTGCAGCGACGTCACGATTGTCTACGGCAGGTTGCTTTGAGCACGAGTGTCCACGGGAGCATGGTGGATGCTGGGGTCAAGGTGTTGTGCCCTGTCGCGGCAGCCGGCGATGAAGAGGACGGCAGGCTGCGGTGGAGCACTGAAGAGCACGGGTGGAGGCGGGAGCGTGGTGGATGCTGGTGTCTGAAGTGTTGTGCTTCGCCGCAGCAAAGGTGTGTGCGTCTGGCGGAGGCCGTCGTCGAGATAGGTTTTTTCATTCGTTCATTTTTGCTTGGTTTGCGTTTTTATAATTGTACGTTTTTTAGTAGATTTGTTTCTTTGAAAACAGGTGGAGGTGTAGTGTGATTGTGTGCAGTGAGAGAGTGTGTCTGAGAGATTGTCTACGTTGACTGAGATTGAGTGCGCGAACGTGTTAATGTGTCTATGTGTGATCGTGTACAGTTGAATTGCGTATTGCGTGCAAGAGTGTGTGAGCGAGTTTGTATAGCTGTGTGTGTGTGTGTGTGTGTGTGTGTGTGTGTGTGTGTGTGTGTGTGTGTGTGTGTGTGTATGGGTGTGTGTATGTGTGTTTGTCAAGTGTGGATGCCTCGCGGCGGCGAGCGAGTGACCGGCTCGCCGCTGATTGGTTGTGGTGGTGCGCATTAGGCCTGTGCGCGTGTATGTGCACGCTCCCGTGGGTCACGGTGTGAGCTTGGAGTCGTATTCGTGGTGCGATTGTGGTGTGACCTCTTGTAGGCGCGAGTGGGGCAGTGATGCCCTCGCGCGCCTGTCTGTTATATATTTTAGTGTTTTTGTTTTCCACAGTCACACTTCAGTTTGTTCCGTGCCACAACCCCAAGCGGCTCGGCTAGGACTCTCGCGGATGACACAACGTCTCTCTCAAGTTTGTCGAACTTGGAGTCTGGGTGACGTATGAAGGAAAGAACGTTGATCTCAGATGTCTCTTTTCTGCCCATTGACGGATTTATTGTTGCGTCCGATGTCGGTATTGTTTTGCCGGGGACATGTACAATGCGGTAGTGCCACATCATTTTGTCGTTGTTTGATACGGAACAACCATGGATTCGTTATGTCGGCGAGGGCTTTGTCTCCGAGAACCTTAACTAGCGGCTTGTGATCAGTTGTCACGATTAGATATTGACAGCCCATGGTAAAAAACTAGTGCCCTCTAGAGCCCAGGCGACTGCTAAGGCTTCGCTCTCAATGGGATCATAACGCGTTTCTGCGTCTCTCAGAGAACGCGAACATGTCAAAGTTAATTTCTAAAATTGTGGACAACATCCCGGTACATCTGACCTGTACGTGCAGTACTCTTGGATCAACTAATAGCCTATTCTCTTTTTGACTAGTCTGGGCTCAAGCATGTCTATCGCTGAGGGTGAAAATGGTCTACTCCTTCCTCTATCTCCTCGATTATTGCTTCTTTTGATTGCTTGAACGCTTTTTTGAGCTCTGAGTTCCAATTGAAACAGATCTTTGGGCTTAAGAGTGGCTTAAACGGTTCTATCATCTCGATAGTCCTACCGTAGTGAGCCACCTGCTTCAACAGACCGAACCAGGTTCTGATATGGGTGATATTTGATGGAGAAGGAAATGAGAATATGGCCTGATGAGTATCCTGTGTGCCTAATGAGGACCAAATAGTCGATGTCTCGCCACCAATGTGTCGCAGGATCCGTGTCCCATAATAGCGTGTCGTCAACACATTTAGTTTTTCTGAGTCATAACGTCATATCGTCGTCTGGGTCATAGCGTCATATCGGTGCGTGTACACATCCTGTGACGCAAGGATACCCCGTCGATACGCGTGTATATCAAAACCGCCCTTGTTCGGTAATGAAGGTGGTCTTATAAGGATCTTTCTGTTTGATTTCAATTGCATGAAAACCGTTCCACGCAACCGTTTTTATGGTTCTTGACGGTAAAGTTATAACCTGCTTGCTCGGTGGAATTGTGTAGTGCGTCTCACTTACACTATGCTTATTTAAAGGTAGCAGGTCAACCGTTTTTTATGTGCCGTCTGACCTGGCCGTGAGGACCATATTATGCAGCCAGGTCACCGGAGTATTTGGAGGAACCTGCTCAATGACACCCAGTGCTACGTGTTTTTCTAGTTGATCGGCCACTCCTTTCTGCCAATGAACGGGACATTTGGCGATCTCCATGTCACTACTAATTGAACATCGGGGCTCACTCTCATCTCCATCGGTGGTCCGGTCATAATCGGAAGTGGTTGATGTGGACAGGTATTGAATGTTGATGCAGGGAAGCGTTTCATCAACCACGCCGTCATTTCACTTGTCATTTCATGGAAAGGAGTCATATCTGCATATGGTCCGGACGCGCTCGTGAAAGACTACGCTTTGGACGCCCAAATGGTGCGATGGCGTGATCAGCGATCAAAGGAGTGTCGTTTTGCTCGCGGATGATTCTGCACCAATTCGAGGAAAATTGTGTCCGGTTACTAATAGCTGTTCCAGTGTTTATCGACTGAGATATAATTTGTTGACTCGGTAACGTAGATTGTCACTGGAATGTTAAGCTGGTGTCCTCTGGGAGTTTTTCCGGATATATTGGCATATATTAACCCGGTGACGCTAATCCCATTGTTGTTGGCGACCAGAATGCGCTTGTCGGCTGACATCAAATGCTTGCGCTGCAATCCTAGTCTCTTCAGTAAACACTGGCCCATGATACACGTCTGTGCTTCAGATCTGCTATAGCGGCCATTTTTGCGGACGCCTTGGGGATTTCGATATTTCTGATTCAATGACAATTCTGATTGCGGTCGATTAGTATCCGTTGATATTTGACAGCACTCATTTGTTAACGAAGCTCGCTGTCTTTGCTTTGACCAAAATTCTCTCATTGACCGGATCGTTTTGATGCAATCTGCCTGCTGGAAATGGTGGACGGCATATTTTTAGATGACTATTGTTCTCCGAGCGTCATATTTCGCGTCCTGCGCCAGCATTCCAGGTAGGTTTTGCATTATTTTATTTTTCCTCGCACCCAGTCAAACTATGGTGTGATCTCTCTGTACTGGCATGTCATCTCTTTATGAAACTTTTTTCCTCAAGTAATTGTCTGGTGGGTGAGGCTATAACCCTGTCTCTGTGGGCCGCCTTTTTGTATGCTCTATCATCAATACCGGTGCTTTCGCCGAGCATAACCCTTCCCGCCGTCTCCTTGCCGTCGATGGAGGCGATCGTCTCGCCCAATGTTATATCGTCAATGCAAGTCGACCCAAGTACTTCTTTTTATGCTCTCATCTGATATGCCGTTCAATAGCACCAATTTCACAATTTCGTCGGTGTAATTGACGTGCACTGCTTGAGAATCTGCCGAGTTTGGACATTTGGTGGACACACGTCCACTGACACACGTTTGCTACTCATCGTAGCCGAACGACGTATTGCCTGACATGTTCGCCTGGCTGCTGAATAGACTGAAGCAGCTCAGACCGTCTAATGCCCATAGGTTCACCTAGCCTGGAGCGACTTGATCTACATCAGTGGTTCTTAGCCTTTTTTCTCTGATTCCCCACTTCTTAATGAGCCATCTCTTCATTTTCCACAACAGCGCTGATAAATTCAATAAATTCAGTTATTACATCAAAGTAAATGTCAAGAAGACATTTGAAAAAAATAGAAGAATTTCAATGAATAAAACACACATTTGTCCTTTGGTCCGTCCTTTGGCTTCCCACGTGGCAAATCTTCCATTCCCCACCAGCGGGGAATTCCTCACAGGTTAAGAACCACTGATCTACATAGTGAGACCATACATCATGCAGACCCTCTGTATCCCGCTGCCACGCTGTCACACCACTCAAGACACGCCCACAACGCATATGTTACAGGCGACTCTCCAAATAATATTTAGCGGACTCGTTAGGACCGGAAATAATTCCGCTATTTGAAGGTTTCCGCTATTTGGAGATGTGCTCTGCAGCAATGGTCATCAACATTAAATACCGCGAATTGCCATTTTTCACAACAATTGTCCATTTTTCTTGCTATTGTGGTGTGATTGTGAGCGAGAGAGAGTTTGTGAGCATGTTGGAGTGTGTGTGGTTTAGTGTGAGTGTGTATGATTCGCGTTTGCGTTCGTGTTGTGTACTGTGTTTGCATGTATGCGTTCACGGTGTGAGCTAGGAGTAGTGTTTGTGGTGCGATCGGAGTGTGACGTCTTGTAGGCGCGCGTGGGGTAGTGATGCCCACGCGCGCCTGTCTGGAATATATCTAATTTTTTTTTGCTTTTACAGCTATTTTACATATTTGCATTATTATCAAATGATTCTATCAAAACTTCTCATAATCCCAGAAACGTATTAAGCTCCGCGGCGCTCTTCTCTGGACGCCACGGTTTCGGTAGGCTGCAATTTGTCACGTTTGATCAATGTTGAACATTTCAATAGGCTCCAATGCAAAAGTAATTGGAATTGTCAATGTTATACGAAGGTGTATTCCTGCGTTATTACACTGCGAGACCCCACCAATCTGAGGTCCCTGGCAGCCGCCTAGTTTACCTATGCCTAACGCCGGCCTGGTAAGTCTCTACCAATCAGCATGCAAAAATCAACTGTTGTCACTCGACAAACTGGAATCAATGTCTTCCAAACATCCTGCATTTATGAATCACACAGAGCCCTCATTTTCCGCTATTTAAGATGTGCTATACGAGAGATTACCAAATATTTGTCCGCTATTAGGAGGTTTGAATCCGTTGTTCGGAATTGTAATTAACATGTAATTGATTATTATTATTATTATTTTATTATTAATTACAGGCAAATCCAGTAGCATGGGAAGAGTGCAAGCACTATTACCACCCTAAGGTGGCCCCATGTATGGCTTTTGATCGGGACTAAGGGCCTATTCCGCTATTCGGAGGTCCGTTATTTGGAGGATCTACCGTAGTTGAATAGGGGTATAGCACTGTGCGACGCTCTTGGTGACCGAACATAATACACTATCAGAAACGTTGCAATATTTTCATTGTTGACGTTGCTGGCGTTATACATATGCTATTTTATACATTTATGTTATACATATGTTATATGATATGTTATACATATATGCCGTGTTCAGCTGCATCATAACATGTAAATTTTGGGATAAGTACAATTACAACAATGGACACATTAAATCCAAGCGTGACCTATAAAATTATCCATATATATTTGGACAATAGTTTTCAGTGATAATGACGTTTTATGTTGTTTTGCTTTAGCATGGCATATTATGTGAACACAATTTTATGTGATCACATAAAATTCCCAACTACATACAACACAGAGGCGTGCGGAGAACAGTATGATCACTCAGTTCACTCAGTCGTGTAGTAGCGGCGCTGAAGGCCGCACGCAACACGGCTGAGCTCAGTGTGTGTGTTTGCTGTCAGTGTGTGTGTTTGTTGACGTGACGCTGTTCACTACCAATAGTGTAACTTTGAGTTGTTCTGTGATTTTGTATAATGTTCTATGATAACCCATCATAGTGCTCCAGTACTGGTGCCCTAGTGCTAGTGAAACCGGCAAGTCTTGTGGCCGCATACATTTCTATTGGATACATACACACATTTCTTTTGGATGCATTTCGCAGCCTACACATCACATTGCAGCGCTCTACAAAAAATTGGCGATATAAGTGTGAATATTTCTTCAAACTCGGCTGTCCTGGACTGTAAACGGCGCCGCACACGCCGAGGAAGACGTGCCAAATACCGCGGTTGTGGTGGCGGCCGAAACCGACGAATACACGTCCAGCTAGAACGCAGACCTCAAAGGAAATATACGCCACTCACATCAGCTGACCGAGTGCTTGTAACAGTGAGTCTCACAAAGTTTCATATAGGTACAATAGAAAGCAAAGCGACTGAAAGCCACGAAACAGGAACCAGAGGGAGCTTTCAAGTGGCCCATTTCAATGCACAGTCTGCAATGCCAAAAGTTGACGAAATCAACATGCTGCTGAGTAGGAGTAGCATTGATATATTGTGTATCTCGGAGACATGGTTTACATCAGCCCTTCTCACGGCATACATCGTAGTGCCAGGGTATTATGTGTGGCGCTGTGATAGACGGAAAGGTAGAGGAGGTGGAGTGGCCATACTGTGTAGAAACACTCTGTCTGTAACTAAACTGGATATTATGAGCGACTGCAGCACAATAGAAGCGCTATTTCTGTCCTTGAAAAGAGCCCACTGCAGCCGGGTTACAATTGGCGTCGTGTATAGGTCACCGAGCTCGCCTGTTACAGCCAGTGTACAATGCATTGACAACATGCTTCACTCTTGTCTCGCTCTTCCTCAACCATTCATTTTAACCGATGACTTTAATTTTTATCTAATGGGCAAAATATCATCTTCACGTTTTATAGATTTAATAAAAGACTATGACTTGCGCCAAATAATAGAAAAACCCACGCATTAGCTTCCGACTCCAACGCTTCTCGATGTGATAGTGACAAACGTGCCCAGTGATGATGTTCGTGAAAACTGTCAGTGACACTCCTATTGCCGATCATCTCACAGTTTCAGCTGTTTTCAGTCAAAAATCGAGTCGCGACAAACTGTCGCCCAAGCATATGACATACAGACCCTGGAGAAAAATGTATTGGGATCTGTTGCGGCTGACGCTGTTCTCGTCGGACTGGTCAAGGTTCGTGACAATGTCGGATTTGAACGAAATGCTGACTGAATTTATGCGAATATGGAATGGTTGTTTGAACAATATTTGCCTTAAAGTGACATTGAGACCCAGAAAACATAACCTGCCTTGGGTCAAGGGCAACGAACACCTAAGCAACATAATCAAAGAGAAAAATGAAATGTTTCGGCGCTGGAGTCATCATCAGTGAGAAGTGACGATGTTCCGCTCTTTGCAGTGATAAACACCATGGAGGTGATTGGCCCAAAGTTACTGCAACTCATCAACTCCTCGATAAAGACAGGTGTATTCCCTGACGAGTGGAAAACAGCCATCTTGATTCCAGTGCCAAAATCGGGCGACATATCAAAACCTGAGAACACAAGACCGATTTCAATCTTGAGTAGTATGAGCAAGATCCTTGAAAAAGTAGTGAGCAATCAGTTGGTCGAATATCTTGATCGATGTTCAATCCTATTCCAACACCAGTATGCATACCGTCGACGGCGCTCCACTGAAGACCTCCTGCTAGTCATGACTGATCATATGGCGCAAGCTATGGACAGCAATCAACTCGCAGCAGTTATCTCTGTCGATACTAGCAAGGCACTCGACTGTGTAAGAAGACCGGAGCTGTGTTGCAGGCTGGAGTGGTATGGTATCGAGTCTCGCTGGTTTGAAAACTACCTGAGTGGGAGACGACAAGTTGTACGCCACTTTTCACGCAAACTACCAACAAAACATGGAGTCCCTCAAGGATCGGTGCTCGGCCCGTTACTATATCTCTTAGCTGTGAATGATCTGCCATGCCATGTTACAGATGGAAGAGTCTTCACATACGCCGATGATCTCCAGCTTGTACTCACAGCTCCATGTGATATGACCTCACTGAATCTTCTTAATCACCGCCTCGGTGAAACGCTGAAATCCGTCGAAACCTGGTACGCGGCCAATGGGTTTAAGATCAATGAAAAAAGACCCAATTGCTGCTTTGTGGCAATGAAGGGATGCTCACCAAGGCGAAATCAGTAACACTAAAGCAAAATGACAACACGGTGGCCCCCAGACTAAATTAAAAGTACTAGGAGTGATGATAGATAATCGCTTGAAGTGGTGCTATCAAGTTGCACAAGTCACACGGCGGTGTAATGCAGTTCTGATCTCGATCGGCAGAATAAGACGAATGCTGACTGTGGACGCCATTTAAGCCTTGATATCGGCACATGTCTTGCCGCTCCTGCAGTACTGTCTGCCAGTCTGGGGTGGCATATCAGTGGCGGATGAAGTAAGAATATGTCGCGTCATAAGATTTGCAGCTCGACTGATCGCCGGCATTGCTAAATATGACCACGTGACGCCAGCGCTGCGGGAGCTGAAATGGCCGTCTTTTCAACAAATGGTCGCCAAAAGAGACGTCAAGGCTGTTCTCAGATTCTTGGATGAAGACGTCCCTGGGAATAGCAGCATAACCATGTTTCAGCTCCGCAGCGCAGTTTCATCTAAATCAACAAGAGCGACTGGCGATGGCCAGCTGCAAATACCAAAAACACGTCTATCGTTGACAAAAAAGCAATTCAAGAGCCAAGCTGTCAAAAATTACAACAAATACCTGAGCAACTTTTAACTTTTAGTCTTAATTTTAACTTTTTATGTTTTATTTTTAACTTTAACTAGACATAGACTTTATATTTTCATGAATCGTATATGTTTATGTGTAATCACTTTGAGTTTATCAGTGTTTTATGTGAATTCCTTGGAAATTTGTTGATAAAAACCATGAGTGGACAACAAATAAACATTGATTGATTGATTGATTGATTAATATTTTATTCACACATAGACATTCGTATCGAAATGCCGTCCCACGAGACAATTGCTACATTGATGCCCTGCATCTTCCTACCTACCTTCAGTCTATTTACCAATTTCCATCTACCGATAGCTCTGCTACCCTTCGTATATCCCGCATATACGTGTATGATATGATATCATGATATGATATTATTGCTAATTTAGTCGATATTACAACACAGAAAATTGAAGAGATTCCGTAAAATTTCATAGCAGAGCCTGAGAGGAATAAGAAGCACGAGAATGTTGAAACAAATCTACAACGTTAATTTTCATGTGAAAACAACCATCATCACTGGAAAAAAAGACTGAAAAAATCGATGTAACAATAGTCAATTTTACTCGGTAAGCTAGGTTTATACTTACAATTTGATCAAATATCATAATCAGCGATTTCACTAATACAATGTTAACCATATTTCAAACAAGCTCAGCTCATAACAAAATCGCACGAATGAGGCATGACTACTACAGAGTCTTCCCAACTTGCAGCGTTCTAACAGTCAGTGAGAACCACAGGCAAACAACCAAACAACTGATAACCGAATCCCAAATCCAAACTTCCTGGTCCAACTCTGACACCAGTGAACGCTTGCACGATCGCATTCAACAGACACTATGTGTCCACGAGGCTACCAGACAACGACTTAACGAGCTAGACGATGAAATAGTTCGATCAACCACCGCCGTTGCCGATGCCAACCAAAGTCTACATCTTTTCCATCAGGCATTAACTTCTTGCCAGGAAGCACTCCTGGTGCACGAGCGTCTGCCGTTAGTCGAGCGGGCGCCGAGGGTAGATGATAGTCTGCATCGGCAAATAGACGTCATCCAAAAAGCACAACGAAGCATACAGGAACAGTTGACACAGGTGAGTCAGCAGATTTACAGCTTGAAGCAAACGCGTCACAACGCGGCCAAGGATTTGGACGACAAGCAGAATGCAATCGCGATTGATCGGAAATCCCGGACACAAGTACATCACAATAGTGCACTGTCGAATATTCCACACAACAACAACCACCTGCCCTTTCAACGAATGCTTACTGAATCACAATGGACTCGGGAAATATGTGAGTTTGATGACATGACCCACTACAACATCGGAGTCAGTAGACAACTGAGACAGCGTCTGGCCACATTTGTGGCCGACCAAACAAACACAGTCCGACAACACCACTCCAAGGTGCAATCAGAAATGAGATACCGGCTGCACCAATTACAGCAGACATTGGGACAACTCAACAATCAGAGAGCACGAATAGACTGCGAGCTGATGGCCGTTGAAACGGAGATACACTGCGCAGAATCGGCTGCACAAGCATGCTCAGCCAAAGGTCAGCTAGCGGCAGACCGCATCGAAAAACGTTTGACACGAGCCAGCTCCGAGTTGACCTATGACCTGGCGTGGCGCAAACTCTCAGACCAACAGCAGTTAGCCACAGCCAACAACCATCAGCTCCAACACCACATCCAACAACTGCGACATCTGGCCGCTCAACTGCGACAGCAATTGCAATACGTCAACCAACGGCTGATTGTTACAACCGACGCGCTCAACAACAACACACTGTGCCGCAGCACACATCAAGCACAACCACCCGAGTTTGTCGGCAGCCCAGCGTTTGACCATCAACAAGAAACCAGTACGGCCAGTATGCACAACATAAAACTGAAGACGCTGCAGCAAAGCGTAACACAATACGCAGAAAAGCCGGGGGCACAGAGAACAACACAGTTACTATGAAGGTGACCTCCGTTTAACGAATTATCATCAACAGCAATACGATTATCTAGATAAAGGGTAAATTGAGCGTCATCCGAAAAAGTAAAACAGAAAGTGAATAAGTGAAATGCGACAAATTCAATTAAACTAAAACAGCGAATGTACACGAATTAACTATTGAATTGAGAAATCGTCAGTTGAGAAATTCAGACTCATACCTCAATAAAGATAAACAGGTATGAACTCGCAATGTGCAATGGTGGACTGTGAACAAATCGTGATGAAATACAGAAAAACGAGTTGAATTATTGATAAAATCGACTGTGCAGCATTTCCAATTTAGATAATTTCATTTAGATAATTTCGACAAGCTAAGCCAATAATTGAAAAAGACGCGCAAGGTAATAAAGATAAATACCTCCTAAAACATGCTAGTAAATTCTAATAACACATTATATAAAATATTTCCCGTCCAAAAGCAAACATTTAAACCATAAGACAAAACGTGATATGGTTACGTTATAATGTGAAATCAGAAGCCCAGCACTAAACTAACACTCAACTTGCGCTAGGAAAAACCTTCCTGTATAAGAGCGTAATCGCCCGAATCGAGAAATGGGAAATATAGGAACTAAAAATTGCTAATTTCATGCTTTGTATGAGCCCAAATGTCAAGTGTATGCCTGTCTTTGTGTACGTATAATTGAATGAAAGCGTATCATGTCCGTCAATGCTGCGTAACATGTCCGTTAATCAATATTGTAGTATACTCATTAATAGGGCTGCCAAAAATAACCTAAAAATGGAAAAAGTAACTATTTTTGAGAAAAAGTAACCTGAAAAAGTAACCTAAAACTTACCCTATGATCTTTCAAAAAGACAAATTTCTTAAAGACAAATTTGACAAATAAGAAAACAACCATTCACCCATACCATAATACCCTCTTTTCCATCTTGTCTCCGTTCTGGTGTCATTTTTACAACATTCCGTCAAAATGTTGCCTAATATCGCAAAGATAAACATAATCATGAAAAGAAAGGAAAAAACAAAAAAAATTATTTTTGGTTTTTATTCACACCAACCAACAGGGTGACATCCCAATTATAGGCGGAGTACACATAATACAATTCACCAAAGCGAATAGCAAATATAAGATTCTAAAACTTAAAAAAAAATATTTATATATAAAAAGTCAATATTAAAAACAGACTTTGCGAAGTACAGAACGACTGATATTAAGGATGTCTATACCGGGCTGCTTATACACTAGCTTGTTGTAGTATAGAGGCAAGCGAGCGTGTCATATTCTACCAGTGACCACGGTGCGTGTTGGTGGTATGTGCAGGAGGTCCCGGGGTCGCACACCTGGTCTTGGTACTCTCCATCCGACTCGTGACAGCAGCTGCGGAGAGTCGAGTCTGTTTTTCATTAGATCGCAACAGTATCCTTATAGTAGAGAATGAGATATATTGAAGACACGGGCAGATCAACAATGCAATTGTAAATTTCGCCAAAAATATGAGAACAAATAACACAACGCACACGGGTAATATCCCCAAGAAAATTCCACAAATTCCTATTCGTCTTTCCAACACCATGTAACAAATGTACCAACGCACTCAAGCCCTCAAACGCATTGACTCCCTCCGCCTCGTTCAGCCGTCATCAAATTCGCCCACTGTACACACGCACAGACACACAAACGCGCAAACGCCTGCTAAGTCAACGCCACCTAGATACATGTATCTATCATGTATCATGTATCATGTATCATGTATAGATACATGTATCTAGGTGGCGTTGGCTAAGTGCCCGCTGTCGCCATGGCAACTCAGCTTCATCAGACGGGGCTCTCTCCGCACTCACACTCTGTCGCCGCGTTTCGCTGAGTCATCCACTGGGGAAATTACATCGAACAAAACAGCGAAAACTCATACTCGCAATTCACCAAGCAAACAATATAAATTAATCTACTGCGACCGAATCGTCAGACACAGAACAACTATCGATTAAATACAATAAAACCACAGTACTTTATATTGCTTTGGACAACTCACAGAAAAAGAGACTTTCGGATATAGACAAGCAACATCATACTCTTAGTAGCTTTTAGACTTTCAGATGAAGAAAAGAAACCTAATACTTAGAAACTTGCATAATCAGAAAAAGTTGGAAGTGAAAACCTAATCATTCTCATCATTTGACAAAACCCTGTATTTTAATATATAGAAATAACATCGATACAATTAAGCAGTATGGGACACAGTTAAAAATAATTTAATATTGGTTGGATATTTCTGTTAAGAGCAGTTAAGATACTTCATCAAATACTTCTTCACATTTGAAGGTGAGAAATTCCTTTTCGACAAGAAACTTGTTTAGCGTTATGGACCTCTCGATAGCTGCTGATTTAGCTTGGTGTTTTTGCAGAAAACCGTGCGTAATGTCGAGCGTGCGTAATCGTGAAAATGTCGCTCCATTCCGCAGCCAGAGAAGCCAGTAATGAAGCAATAACGTATATATATTGAATAACAATGAAATCAATACTGCACAAGGAAGACACTGTCCACAAAATACACTCTCAACCCAGAAATTCGAACACAACTCCGATATACGAGCCACACGATCAAATTCCGCCACGCACACCGCGCCATTCGCGCTACACAACTGTCCTCGCGCCGGTCAAGGTTACACAGAAGACAAGCAAACGCACACGCACATACACTCATACACTATACGCGCTCATAGGCAGATCGAGACCCAGTTATTTACGGGGCAGCTCAACGTACAATACATGCAAATTCACATCACAATGAGAGCTATTTCTTTGTTGGTTATGCTGATTTTTTTTAACAAATTGCAAAATGTAGCCGGATTTTCACACGCATCGTGTCCGATGTTTATGTCTGTTAAATGCTCAATTTTGAAAGCCATGCTATTTGACCATTTTGAAGTTCTGATCTCATATCCCATCTCTTTTCATCCTCTATCCAGATTTATACAGTATTTGTGTATTTTATCTGTCAAAAATTACCGAAAGCCGTGTACAAGTCCCCTAATAACAAGCGAAACAACTCAAAGTAGACTAAAAACCGAAAAAGTAACTTTTGGTAAACTAATAATTTTGTACTAATTATAAAATACAAGTTTATATGGTGTTGTAGGTAATTTATGAAAAAATTATCTTTAGGTGAAAAAGTAACTTTATTAACTTTTCACAACCCTAACCGCTGGTTAAATAGGCCCGTATCTGACCCGTGTTGACGCCAATACATACCATATCTACAGACATACACTTTCATAAGGAATATATCCATGCTTTCCGACATGTATGCCGTTTGTGTATTTCAGTTGTATGTGTGTGTGTGTGTGTATGTGTGTGTGTGTGTGTAAGTAAATATGTAAGTATATTGTCACATCATTGCACACAGTTGAAAGAGAGAAAAGTAAACATATTGATGGTGACAGAAGTCGGATAAGCAGAAGCTTCTTGACGGACTTGGCGGGAAAAACATGTGAGATGAGCTACATGCATGGATAAAACAATGACAATATACACTCTTCAATATAATTGACTGTCTAAATAACACTTAATAACAAACTACGCTATATCAGAGCATACATATACACACACACACACACACATTTACATACATACGGCCTTTCCACTATACGCATATTAACATATTTGCACACAACAGCTCATGAGCACAAACGTGTTCACACAAAAAATTCACTAGCACGCATATATACACACACACACATACATACACAAATTCACACACACACACACACACAGCAAAATATACGCCCACATATATTATACTTATATTTGTTTGGTGCAGATTTAGCGCGTCTGAACTATATATTCAGTTATCGTATATGCTCAGCATATACATGTCGTTTTAGTTCTTTCTTGAAACTAGAAATGTGTCCTTCAATTATTAGTTCTTTTATATCCACAGGTATATTTTAAGATTGCTTGGTCCAAAGCAAATTATAGTTATCAAATAACTCGGTTCTATACGCAGGTATTATCAGGTCAAGGTTATTTGCTCTCGTTTGCCTGTCCCTGTGTATTCTTTTGAATGGTGATCCAGGTGCCAATGCTTTTTTATTAGTAATATCGAAAAGCATTCGTGGATCGAATTGATATTGAGTATTTTTTTGCTTTTCAGGATTTTTATTTTTTGGCTTTTTTGCTTTTTGCTTTTAGGTCAGGTTCAAACAAACAAACAATATATTTGATTTAGCGCACATCAAGATTTAGCAAGTTGAACAAGTAATCGAGAAGAGAAGAACGGAAAAAACTAAAGGAAAAAGCGCGAACAAGAGCAGCAGGAAGAGAGTTTAACACACGAGGAGCAGAAAAATGAAACGATTTAGCGGACCAAGTTGATTCGTTGAGAGCACGAGAGCAGACGAGAGGGTGAGAATTGCGGGAATATGCAGAAGATACAGTAAGGAGACCAGAAAGATAGAAAGGTTGAAGGGGGTCATGATTAAGCTTATACAACAGATACGAAAATAAATACGAGGAATGATAGGTAGCCAACGAAACTAAAAGAGAAATTGGAAGTATGACGACAGGGAATAGGAGAAAGAACAAAACGACATGAAGAATAAATCACACGCTGAAGAACACGCAAATAGTAATGAGGAACATGAAAATATATTAAGCAGCAGTAATCAATGCGAGAGAAAATAAGAGAGACAACAAGCTTAACGGCAGAAGGACGATCTAGACACGGACGTATTGGATACAGAGAGCGTAGGATCAATCGACAGGTCCTGGCCACAGATAGAATGTTATTGGAAAACGAAAGAGAAGAATCAAATATAACACCACGGTCACGAGCAGAGTCAGAAACAGGGAACGGAAGTCTGGGAGGAAGAATTCGTGGAGGGTGGAAGACAATGAACTCAGATTGATTTAGGAGAAGGCACCTAGAAGAAGCCCAAGAAGAGATGTCGGAGAGAATATCAGAGATGAAGGAATATGAGGGAAGAGGAGGAGGAACAAAGAGCTGAATATCGTCAGCGTAGATATGGCAAGTTACAGAGTGGCGTTCAAGAACAGGACAAAGCGAGGACATATAAATGTTGAAGAGTAGAGGGCCAAGAACAGATCCCTGCGGTACGCCGGAAAGAAGAGAAACACAGCGAGATGAAGACGAGTTGAAGTTCACTGAATAGGATCTGTCCGAAAGATAAGATTTAACAACAGAAAGAGCCGAGGAAGAGATGCCAAGAGAAGATAGATCAGACAATATAATTGTGTGATCAACAAGGTCAAACGCAGACGACATGTCAAGAAGAACAAGGGGTACAGATCGATCAGTAGCGAAGTGTGAAAACGTGTGATCAAGAACAGAAATAACAACAGATTCTGTGGAATGAGAGGGCCTAAAACCGGACTCAAAAGGAAAAAGTGCTGAATTAGCAAAAGAGGAGAGCTGAGAATAGATTGCCGACTCAAGAAGTTTAGAGGAAAAACTGAAAAGAGAGACAGGCCGATAATTTTTCAAAACAGAGGGATCAAGGGAGGGTTTCTGAAGTATAGGAAAATCAGAAGCATGCTTTTCAGTAAGGAACGATCCATGAAGAATGGATGAATTAATAAGATGGAGAAAATAAGGAGCAAGTAGAAGAACGGAATCGGAAATAGCACGAAAATTCATAGGATCAGCTTGAGAAAAGGAGATCTTTGTTGAAGAAATTAGACGGAGAACTTCAGAAATATCCACTTGAGAAAATGACGGAAATTCGCCACAGGAACCAGTGTGTGTCAGTGGAGGTTTTACCTTGTCTGGTAGATTATAGGTCTAGACTAAATGTGTAAGGATTCAAGAACAATAAGAATTTGAGCCAATTTATAAATGAGCTAATTTATAGAGGAAAAACGTTTCTATATCTTTCATAGATTTTAGGTTAGGTTAGGTTTAGCGTTCTAATGTAAGGTGCTGCCTTTGCAGGAGGCGAAGGACTGGAAAAAATTCGTTAAATCAAATGTTCTCAACTAAATGTTCTTGAATCTTTACACATTTAGCGTCAACCGCAACATTTATCGTGAATCATTTAGCGTCAAGATTTACCTTCAATCCTTACACATTTACACAATTAACCACAGTGATGGGTTTGCACCTTTTTAATATATATTAATGACTTGACAAATGACAGCGAAGAATTCCACTGTACAATGTATGCGGATGACACCACGTTGCTTTATTATTATTATTATTATTATTTATTACAGGCAAATCCAGTAGCATGGGCAGAGTACAAGCACTATTACCACCCTAAGGTGGCCTAAGGCCCCATGTACCGGAAGCGCCCAAAAAGAAGGATGCCTCACTGGAGGGACTGCACACGACTTTAAATTCGGAACTGAGCAAAATATATAAATGGGTACAAGACAACTAACTCAAAATTGACACCATAAAAATAAAATGTGTCTTATTCAAGTACCGGTCGCAACAAATAAAGTTTCCGGAAATAACAATATATGAACTCCTTTTCGAATTTCGGAACTCCTTTTCGAATAGTTGTGGCTGATGATGTCTCGTTACATTAGACGAATTATTTTCTACTGTGTAGATAGCTATTTAATATGCAAACAAAACAAGCAAACAAACACACATATATTTGATATAGCGCCAAGTGAAACTGAGGCGCGTAAACAGTAAAAATGGCGGTAACAATATAAAAGAGTAATAGCTAGAAAGAAAAAAGAAGTTAGCGAGTATGCAGACAACAATAAAAAACACCTTATACATGATTGGTTATCAAGCGCCGGTGCTAATTGGCAAAAAAGAATGTAGAGAGGACAACTTAATGTTGTCGGAATGGAGGATCTAGAGGCGTGGGCAAGGACAACAAAAGTTTGTGCAGATCAGAAGAGAATGAGGAGTATGATTTTTGGTTCAGAACATGACGAGGAAGATAATTATATAGACGGGGAGCAGAAAAGTAGAAAGACTTGGCCGACCAGTTTGACTCATGAAGACCAGGACGACAAACAAGAGGTACAGGACGGCGACGGGAAGGTCGCTCGTTGCCCTGTAGGAGGGTGAGTGAGTAGGAAGGAGGAGAAGACGAGTGAAGAAGTTTAAACACAAGACAGACAAGCTTATGATGAATCCTCGAGGGGACTGGCAACCAACCTAGCTGCCGAATATGTGCAGATGTTGGTGTCCTAGGCGGAAGACGTAAAACGAACCGACAGGAGAGGTCAACGATCGACTGAAGGGAGCGAGAAGATTTTTGAGGTAAATGAAAAAACAGAGAGTTGCAATAGTCGAGAATAGGGAGAAGATGTAAGAATTAACAAGAAGTAATGCGGACGATTCTTCGATGTGACGGCGTATTGGGCATAGTTCGCGCAAGGTGAATCGACAGGATCGGGTAACGTTTGAAAGATGCTTGGAGTTAAGTTAAGCTAAGAATAGTTTTAAACATGTCCCTCTAGAACCCAGGTGCTCTAATTTATCAAATAGGATTGTGTGATTGAGACTACCAAACGCCTTTGAATATTCCAATGGGGAATTCCTTTGCTTCCAGAGCTTCATACACCTCCTGAACAAAGTTCAACACTTCCTTCTCGGTTGATCGATTTTCTCTGAAGCAAAATTGTTCCGCTGCAAGAAGATATGTTTTCCTAAATATTTGCTCAGTCTTGTATTAATGATTGCTTAAAAAAAATTGACTAAGAGAAAACAATATTGATATGGGTCTGTAATTGATGATTAATTGTATCTCCCCACTTGTGTATGGGCAATACCTTGGCTACTAATAATATTTTCAGTTCATCTAGAAAATGACTGTCGTATATTTGCTGTGTCTTTATTTTATATTTGTCTGCGTCTATACTCAACCAACCTGTTTCGTATTTGATGTTCTGTTGTTGTCTTCTTGTGTGTTTCGTTAGTGGCGTTCTTTGTAGTGGAATAAAACCTTATACGGTTTATGCTAGTTTATTTACGACAATTTATTCCTCTACAAACTTTAATCAGTCGTCTTTATGGATCGCTATCTAAGACCAGAACGTTTGAACACTGAACCTTCAGCCGAGAATGCCTCAGCCACGTGGAAGCACTGGTTCCGAACATTTGGAATATTTCTACAATCGATTGAATCTCATGGGCCGAACAAATTAGATGTTTTGTTCAATTACATCTCTCCATCATCTCTCGATCATCATCTCATTGACTTGTATGTATGTTCGTGTGTTGTCATTGAGTCTTGTGTGCGTAATAATATCAGTTGTGTTCTGTCTGCATGTTTGGCGGCTGCTACAGTGGTGACCCCGACGTGATCCCAATTCGGCAGGCAAGCTCTTCAACCGCCTCAGTCGCTCAGCTGGGGTGAGCTGAAGACGCTTCTTCAATCGAGCGCACAGCTGCGTGTAGCAGTCAAATGGAAGAGGACTTGCCGTGGCCAGTTCCTTCACCATGCGGAAATGCGACGCTGGTAATTTGGCCAGCACCTTCCTCATCATGGTGGTCTGCACTGTGATGCCAGCATCCGCCATTAAATTGTCGGACATAGCAGTCCATGTATCTACGTCCATTGGATCGAACGTTGGTAGCTCGACACGTACAGCCACAACAAGCTCTGGAATATTCTTCATTGACGAAGCACAGACAGACAACGCATGTGCAGATGCGCCAGTGATGAAATTGTCTGAAATGTCGTCCATTCAAGGAGGACTGTATTCGGGGTCACCACTGTAGCAACCGTCAAACACACAGACAAAACACAACTGATATAATACGCACACAAGACTCAATGACAACAATCGGCTTGCACTGGCTCAGATAAAAGCACCAGACGTCTCCGCGTTGGCCGATAATTCCTTTCTCAAAATCGAGCGCCGCCTGGTCACTGGAGTCCCCTCTGGTCTCCTGGTATCAACGTTGACCGGCATCGATCGTCCACTGGTGCCCGAAGCACTTCAGCGCGAAATCTTCGACCGATTCCACGGCCTGCACCACCCCGGTGCCCGAGCAACTCGTCGGTTAATATCAGAGCGTTTCGTGTTTCAGTGAGTGTCTTCAAAGGTGGCTGAGTGGACCAAGACGTGCACCAGGTGTCAACTTTGCAAAGTCTCCCGCCACCAGCATACGCCACTGAAGCGTTCACCGCTGCCGAGCAACCGGTTCGAGGCGCTTCATATCGCCATCGTCGGGCCGCTACCAGAGGCCGACGGCTACCGGTATCTATGTACTATTATAGACCGATTCACGCGGTACGTTGAGGCCGTGCCCATGACAGACCCTACTGCGCAAAGCTGCGCAAAAGTCCTGCTCGACTGGGTATCACGGTTCGGTCTGTGCCTCAGTATCACGTCCAACCGATGCCAGCAGTTCGTCTCCGACCTGTGGGAAGAGCTCTGGTCTCTGTTGGGCGTGAAACTCATCACCACTTGCGCGTACATGCCGCAACAGAACGGCATTATAGAGCGTGTTCACAGACAGTTGAAGGCGTTGCTCATGGCATCTCTGCGAGACGATGTCGCCTGGCCGTCCGCTCTTCCAGTTGTGCTGATGGGCCTCAGAGCGGCTCACAAGCGCGACCTGGGCTCATAACCAGTCGAACTAGTCTTTGGCGAACCACTGCGACTACCCGGGCAGTTCTCACCGGCAGAGACACAGCCGACCACAGAGACTGTCCGTCGTCTGAACAATGCCGTCGTCTGAACAATGTCCCGCCTGCGTCCCGTGCCGACCGCCTGGCATTGTCGTCACGAACAGCGCCGGCCGTTTGTCTCTCCTGACCTCTCTACAGCGACACATGTGTTCGTGAGTGTGGACGCCCACAAACCAATGCTTACACCGCCGTACCAGGGCCCGCACGCCATCATCAGCCGCGGCAGCAAAGCGTTCGTGCTGGACCGAAGAGGCCGCCAAGAGATAGTCGCTGTGGATAGACTGAAACCAGCATATCTTGAGAGGGCCACCGACACATACCCAGTGATCACACCCGCCACTGAACCGACACCTGGCCCTACCGCGGTACCGACACCTGCTCCAACTGTCCATGCGCCAAGTATCGTATGGTCTCGTCGTGACAGGCCTATTAGACCACCGGCGCGTTTTACATAATTGTCATTTTCCCCACTCAAGTGACATCATTGTGTTGGTTTAATAATCATAGTTATTATTCCTGTTATTTTCGGTGCTCGACACCTGGGGGAAGCTGTGGGCCGACGGTAGTACCGCCATGTGTTGGCCGGGTTTTAATCCGGTGTAGTGTTTCAGGTCATTGACTTGTATGTATGTTTGTGTGTTGTCATTGAGTCTTGTGTGCGTAATTAGATCAGTTGTGTTCTGTCTGCGTGTTTGACGGTTGCTACACAGTGACTACTACGAATCAGCCATGAAAACTCTGAAGTCATTGTACGAGCGGCCGCCTAATGGAATTTTCGCTCGTCAGCTGTTGTTCACACGATCACAGAAGCCTGGTGAAACCGTGGACGAATTTGTAAGAAATATCAAGCAGTTGAGCTCAGATTGTGACTTCAAATCAGTGTTAGCAAGCGTTTATCGTGACGAGAGCGTACGTGACGCCTTCATTTGTGGTCTATCGTCGCATGCAATGAGACAAAAAGTTTTGAATAATAAGTGAATTGACCTCGAATCGGCTGTGGAACGAGCCAGGAGGCTGGAAGCGGCGCAGGCGAATCCGGAGTCGTTCCTCACCGCCTCCAGCGGTTCACGATGCACCTCAGCTGCAGCGCTGCCGCCTCCGCCAGATCCCGCTCCGGATCCTCCTGGTTCCGCGTGCGGAGCAGCGAAAAACGCCAAATGTTTATTCTGCGGAAGAGAGCGGCACAGTCGTTCAAGATGTCCTGCGAGAGACGCCGTCTGCCGAAAGTGCAATAAAAAGGGACAATTCGCCCAAGTATGCCGCTCAAACGCTTCTGTAGCAGCTACTGATTCCTGTTCGTCTTCAGTACTCGCTTCGGTTGGATCGCTCCGGAAAGTCACAATGTTTGTCTTGTGCAGCAATCGCGCCGTTGATGCCCTGATAGACACGGGCAGCTCAGACAACTTCATTTTACTGATGTTGCAAGACGGCTCCGTCTGAGGTCGTCTTCGACCTTCAAAGGACTCCATCTCTATGGTATCCATGTCGCTGACGTCCAAGACCCTCGGTCACTGTTGCGCTAACTTGATCGTCCGAGGTGCCGATTACCCGAACACGAGACTTGCTGTACTAGATCATCTCTGTTGTGACATCATACTGGGCCACGAATTCTTGAAGCAGCACGATTCGGTGTGTCTTCGGTTCGGTGGAGATAAGCCCACCCTACAAGTATCAGCGGCCCAGTCGCTTCCAGCGGTGCAATTGTAGGCTCCACCTCTGTTTGCTAGACTGTTAGCCCGTCTGGACGCTTACTCTCTTCCCAATTCAGATGAAATGGCCCACAAAATTACCAAGTACAAGTATCTCCGCAAAATCACCCAAGGGAAGCGTATAATCCAATTCCCATTCAGGCTCAAGATAAACCGTATACTAATTTCCAGGCTGGTTCTAAGTTGTATTAATATTGTCGCATCCCTTTCGGTGTAACGTATGGTGTCTCTTGCTTCCAGAGGGTGGTATCTAGGATCATTCACGATTTCGACCTCCCCGACACTTTTGCATACCTCGATGACATTGTGGAATGATGGGAATGATGACATGGTGGAAATAATGAAAAGAGTGTGCAAATATCTGTTGATAAGTTCCAGCAAGTGGCCCATCAACTCAATCTAACACTAAACCTCGACAAATGTATGTTCAAGGCGGACCACATCATCTTTCTCGGGTACCTCATTAAACAAGGTGAACTTCGTCCTGACCCTGACGGGGTGAAATGTTTGCAGGAGATGCCGGTACCCCCTGATGAGCGCTCAATGAAACGGATGCTGGGTCTTTTATCGTATTATTCTCGCTAGGTGTCGAATTTCTCTTATAAAATCAAGCCTCTCCTTGATATGAAAACGTATCCATTGTCTTAAGAATATGTTGATGCGTTGAATTCTGTAAAGTCAGAAATCATTCAAGCAGCTGTAGCTCGTATAGATGAGAATGTTTCCTCTTGTGTTGATTCGAACGCCTCAAACACAGCCATCTCAGCTACACTGAACCAATCAGGCCGTTCTGTTGCCTTTTTCTCTAGAAGTCTCATGATTATCCCTCCGTAGAGAAAGAAGCGCTAGCTGCAGTCGAAGTCATACGTCGGTGGAAGCACTACCTCTGTGTGCGTCGCTTCACGCTAATTACAGACCAGCGGTCTGTAGCCTTCATGCTGGACCAGACTCACTCAAGTAAAATAAAGAACGACAGAATTCTCCCTTGGAGAAAAAACCCGGCTACAGCAGAATTCTCCGCTGGAGAATAGACCCAGCTACTCTCTGCTTTGATATCGAATTCCGCCCGGGTCGTGATAACGCCCCAGTTGACGCGTTGTCACGATATTGTGCCGCCACGGGACTCACTTCACTGTCTGAGCTGCACAAGGCCTTGTGTCACCCCGGTGTCACACGAATGCACCACTCTGTCAGAACTCGGAACTTGGCTTTCTCTTTGGATGAAATCCGCCGCCAATGTTCCTCCTGTCGCGCCTGTGCCGAACACAAGCCTAGGTACATACGACCGAATACTCCTCCTCTTATCAAGGTGACGACAGCGTTTGAAAGACTTAGCGTCGATATGAAGGGCTCTCTTCCCAGCACCACGAGAAATAAGTATATCTTTACCATTATTGATTAATATTCTCGTTATCCTTTTGCGTTTGCGTGTTCTGATGTGTCTTCGTCAATTGTATTACGATGCCTCAGTCAACTATTTGTTCTTTTTGGCTTGCCAGGATATATTCATGCCGACCGAGGAACGGTTTTCATGTCCCGAGAGATAAAGGACTACCTCCATTATCGCGGCTTAGCAACGATCCGGACGTCCCCGTACAACCCTAGGGGAAATGGCCAATGCAAGCGCTTGAATGGTACACTGGCGTACTATCTGCCTCACGCTTTCTGATAAAGGCTTACCTGTGAGAAATTGGGAGCAAGTGATGCCCGACGCTCTACATTCCATCTGATCTTTACTTTGTACAGCTACGAACTGCACTCCTGACGAGCGTCTCTTCGCTTTCAGTCGTCGGTATGTGGCTGGACAATCTGTTCCGTCTTGGCTCATAACTCCTACACGGACACTACTCAAAAGGAATAACCGTGCCTCTAAATTTGATGATGCTGTCGATGAAGTCGAAGCGCTCGAGACTCATCAATCGTACGCCCACGTACGAACTCTGGATGGTCGTGAGTCTAATGCGTCATTGAGACACTTGGCTCCCGCTCTTCCCGCTGTTGGGCTGGAAAAGGAAAATCGTGCAATCGACTTCGCTCCTGACATCAAATCCGCTGATCACCAGCTCCTGAGTGCCGGTATTGAGTGTACTACGTCTTCGTCGGTTGGAAACAGTGATGTCCCTTCTTCCCCACTGCCTAAATCACATTTATCGTCTAAGGTGCTTGCTGAACCTATCTTGCGACGTAGTTCCCGTATGAGGCGGCCTCCCGCTAGATTTAAGCTGATAGACCACTAGCGGTTTTTTAACTACGGGGGGAGAATGTCGTATATTTACTGTGTCTTTATTTTATATTTATCTGCGTCTATACCCGACGCACCTGTTTCGTATTTGATGTTCTGTTGTTGTCTTCTTGTGTGTTCCGTTAGTGGTGTTCTTTGTAGTGGAATAAAACCTTCTACGGTTTATGCTGGTTTATTTACGACAATGGCCTTCCTTCGAACACAAATTGAAACTGGTTCATCAGACGGTGCTAACATGTCCAAGCGGTCAACATTTGCACAGTGTACGACGACAAATCTACCTTCACAACAACCGCCTGCCCCCACATCTATACTCAGAACGCGCTCTGGACGTCAGATTCAACCGCCAGCGCGCTATCGTCTTGACACTTTCCTAGTGCCATCTGAGAGGGGGGTGGTGTAGCGTCCCACGTGTACATTTATGTATATTTCACCCTGCAAATGTTACGGCATTACATGCGGCACCTGCTCTCACACATTTTCCTTCATCACAACTCATCTCCTTTCCAAGCTTGTTTTGCACACTTAGCTTACTCCGCTCACACCCTGCTCTACTCCCATTCTCTGCCCTCCACGCATTACTTGTTTTTCTCGCCGTGTACATACATCCTGACACTCTGCTCCTTCGCTGTGCCTGTATCAGCGCTGTGCCCACTGTACCGTTAGCCATTGTGTCCTTCCGGCTAACGGTCCTTCTCCCCTCGCGGTCGGTTGTTGACGGCATGACCGAGCAGACTACACGGGGCTACAGGGGGCCACAGAGTCAGTAGTCTGTGGGGCATCTCTGTGGATACACGGGGCTACGTTTTATTACTGTGCTCGGTGTGTTATTCCTATTAGTGTGTATTAGTGCTATTCGTATTATTGTATGCATTACGGTGTCATTTGCTCATTGAGCTGTCGGAACTGTGTGCGTCACTAAATACACTGGGTGCATCACATCGTGGAAATTTCGTCGCATTTGTGGCGCGGGACTAAGACAGTAGCACGTTCCCAGGCAGAGTCACGTCCAAAGCGCTACACATGACACAGGGGTAGAGAAATATATGGGGATATCTTTTTGACATATTCCGTGGGATGTCATCGTATCCAGGAGAATTTGACTTTATCGAAGAGATTATTCTAGCAATATTTGAACTGCAGGTGGGCTCCATAAACAATGAATGTTTTATATGAAATTCCAGGTAACTTCTGTGGCGTGTCGATGATTGAGCTTGTGAGATAGTATTGTTCGAAAAATGTGAATTAAATGCTGCCGCTGAGTTTTCACTTGGTGGATTAAGTTGGATTATGTCCGATCTGCTTTGTTTTCTTCCCATGAGTGAGTTTAGGATGGACCATTGTATCTTTGGGTCATTCATACTCTCGTTAAAGGTTAAAGGTTAAAGGCCTAAGTGACAGCTGCTACACGGGAAGAAGCCGAAGCTTATGAACACACAGGCGTGCCCAGTGCAGCTCGCTGCCACCGCAGAACCGACCCTATCCACGCTATGGCGCCACAAGCACGAAAGACGTATTAGAGAGGGCCACCTCCTCAGAATGCATGTCACAACTCATGACTGATATCTGGTACCATTTTCTGCTGGGTGGATAGGGGCTGTTGTACTGAAGTTTGTCTTTGCTGTGCCGATTTTTGGCTGTCCGTAATATGCTCACTAATATTTCGGTACTATATGTACGTTTCACCATAAGTGATAGGCCATTTTTGGAGAGTGTTTTCAGTCTTTGTTAGTTTATGTTTTTCTGTTATACATTTTTCAGAGACGCAGTGATATGGGGGCTGGTTATACTTTTACTTCTGTCCTTGATAGTTCTGGCGGGAAATTGATTGTAAAAGGCATGTATGAATTTGGTGTAAAAAACCAATCAAAGGCTTCCACAGCGTTTTCACAGTTCAAAACTTCAGTCCTGTCGGTTGATTGCATAGTGAGTATGAAATTTTGCACTTTGTCTTCGCGTATTACCCTTTTCTTAACCAGTTTTTAACCCCGTTCAGGAGAGGAGACAACACATTGGGAGACTATGGGGTAGTGGTCTGTAATGTCCGTTTCAATTAGTGATGCAAAAAAAAACGTTTTTTTTGGTTACGGTTTTTTTGAAAAAAAAACATGTTTTTTTAGGGTTTTTTTGTTTTTTTGGTTTTTTTTAGAATTAGCCCCAATTGTCATCGGATGTCAAATTTTAGTACATAGAAATGAGTTCAATTGATGTTTTGTACATGTTTACGTGTCCTATTTTAAAGATAATTTGATAATAGTATAAAAAACAAGAATATTTATCAATAAATACCTCAGGAGACTGTTTGAAAGTGCATCCGGGTCCGGTGGTTTAGGTTTTTTTCATTGACAAAACCCATGTTTTTAAAGATGATTTTAATTATGTGGATATTTGAAATAATTTGTCAGCATAACAAAACAAATTCATTGAATAATCATGTTTTTTTCAAAAGAAACAGTGTTTTTATGAAAAAATGCAATGATGCTTTTTAAACTGGTTTTAAATTCGTATTATTAATGAACAGGTCCAGAAAATGTTGGCAGCAGAACAAGACAAGCTAATTGGTTGGTCAAGTGTTTTTTTTTGACAAACGTTCATTTAAACTAACGCTTTTTTAATGAAACAATGTTTTCTAAAACAGTATCTATGTAAGATAGATTTGATTGATGTACGTTCAAATAACTTTTGTATAGCAAGTAGCCTGCTGGTACGTATAAGCGGCTGGTTTAACCACTTTATTATTATTATTATTGAACAAAACGAACATTTAAACTAATTTAAACTGTTCTTTTAAACTGTTCTGTTCTTTTATATGTTCTTAAAAATGGTTTTTTTCAAAATATATTTTTTTGAAAAACTGCTTTCGTAGATGTAGAGATTGCGAAATAAATTGGCGGCAGAACAAGGAACGTTGAACCAAATTAACTGTTTTTTTATTAGTAACCTGTTTTTGGAACTGGTTTTATGGATGATGGTTTCTTTGATGTAGTTATTTGAGTTCAAATACCTTTTTGTACATCAAATATATTTCCTCAGTGTTTTTTTTTCCTACACGAAAATATTGTCCGTTTTTCTGGTCCGTTTTTCTGGTCCGTTGCCACTGCGACCCGCTTTTATTCGTAGTCTCATTAGGGACACTAAGTTTGTTTGCATATTCGTAGTATTTGTGTAAATATTTGCAGTGTTTGTACTCTAATATTTGCAAATAATTGATCTGCTGAATGAAATGATGAAACTTATTATAACCAACGTAGTTGATTTCTGGCAGGAAAAAGTTAATGTGTAAAAAATAAAAAAAAATTATGCCACCTGTTGTTTTTTTTAAACAGTTTCAGATTTTAGCATAAAAACGGTTCTCAAACCCTGCTTTTTTACACAATGATTAACTCAATAATTGAATGCAAAACTGTACTGTACATAGAAGTGCCGCACAGTACCGTGCAAACAATGATATTAGGGCTTTCAGACATATTATAACAATTATATTGTGCATATTTAATGATAATTCGATTTGATAGGGTCACTAATAGCATGAATAACCCATGTGTTGATAAAAAATAATTCATTCAACATCCTAAATATATCATTTCCATAATTTGAATTATTTGCATGACTCTTCAAAAAAAACAAAAAGAACGTGTTTTTTTTGGTCGCGTTTTTTTTGCAAAAAAAACTTCTTTTTTTTAAAAAAACCGTCGGTTTTTTATGGGGTCGCATCTCTAGTTTCAATGACAAAAATTATACCATTTTTGTGTATGTGTGTGTTTGTGTGTGTGTATGTGTGTGTGTGTGTGTGTGTGACCATGTGCATACAATAGTGATGGTGTTGGGTATCTTATTGACTGGTGGCTGTGTTGTTAATCATGCTAGCTGTCACATGACATGCCATTCATCTCCATGCAATGACATTTATTTCTGCAGGCCGATATAAATCATGCTGCCAATATCACATCACTCTAGAATTGAGCAAATAGCACACACGTGCTAATCAACTAGGGCACTTGCGGTACTATTGGTCATCAGTATTGAACAAGTGTCACAAATACATCACAAAATTGCTGTTCGACTATCAATATTTCCTATCAATATGCACACAAATATGGAAATTATATATTTGTGTGTGTGTTAGTGCATGAGCCTGTATGGAGGAGAATGGCAGCGATAGAGAATGATAGAAGAAATACAAAGATATAGAAGGGATTTGGATGCATTTTCATCTGATAGCCAAGTACCAGAAATAATAAGGAACAATATGTGCACTTTCACGCACGCACACACACACGCACACGCACTAACTTGTATGTGTTTATAGAGTTGTGTGTTGTGACCGTGATGTGTATCCAAAGTATTAGAGTGTGCCGATCGATGATAAACTATGGCAATCAAACTTCTGCCAGTGGCCGTCTCGTCCATTTGTCCAGTAATAAATATTTTAGTCTGGCACGCCGACCAGTATTTGGCAGCAGAGGCAGTGATGTGCGGGGGCACGTGGGGGTGTTGATGTGGGGCTGCTCAGCATCGCATAATGAGTAATTTTCACCAGCTCAGAAGCCGAGCAACGGTCAGTTTTCAACTGTGTGGCAAGTATAGCTGATGCAAGGCCGCACGTCAATATACAGAGACCCATACATAAGCTTTACTATGCGGAGGAGATAGTTTCGTGTGTGCACTGATAAGGATACCATGCGTGCCTCTCCCCTGTGCTCAAAACCAAGGGTTTATTGAACAAATCAAAGTGACAAAGTGCCGAACGTCTAGAAATAGAAGAAAAGGGAAGATTATGCGTACTTGAGCATAAAGACGAAGTTGAATACACAATTGAAGATGGACATGATGATATCAGCTGTGCTCATGTTGAGCAGAAACATGTTGGTTGCCGTTCTCATTCGACGGTGGGCTGGTACACACAAACAAACACACACACACACACACACACACACACACAAACACACACACACACAATGTTGAACGGACATGTACATTGTGCGTATATGGGAGAAGTTTAACAATCGCGGTTGATTTTCAATGTCACGTCAATTCTGTGGTGCAAAAGTCTTCAGGCTTTTTCTCTGTGAAGAGCCATTCATTGACACGAGCGCGCTTCAAACAAATCCTGGCGTGGCGCAAACGAGTGCTTCAACATCATTGCATGCAATTGAATGATCAACAATTTGTGAGTCTGGCAAACTTGGAGGTGACACGCCAGCAAATTACTGTGCACAATTCGCCTAAGGACAGTGAGTATTTGGGTGTTTGGGCGCTTGCAGTACATGAGGCCACCACAAGGTGGTATCATTGATTGCACTCTTTCCATACTACTGCATTTGCCTGTAATTAATAATAATAATAATAGCAATTGTCAGCGCTTTTCACGCATGTAAAACTGCTGGTCTGCATAATGCCAAATAACAATTGAAACTTATGTGAACGATTCAGGAAAAAGTTCGTGTCATTTAGGGAGAACGGAACAAGCCAGGCAAAACAGCGTTGTGTGAAAGATATTTTCTGCTAATGTTCCATCAATTTCTACCTTAACAATTCTCGTGTCTCACAGTTAGGATTACTCCATCCGCCCCTGAAAGATGGTCTGCCAGTGGAAAATACCGGAGTGAAGGACATTGCGTCTACGAACCATTACGCCTACGATTCAGTCACGACTGTCTTCTTTCCTAACCTAACAATAGAGTGAGAGTTATCAAAATACCTCACCGAGCACTATCCACATGACAATGAAGTTGCCGAATACGGCTATGCTCAACATCACTGAGAACACGCTAGACCAGCAGACATCCACCACAAGATCCTGCGACAGCCAGGGAGTAGTGAAGGCAGGTGTGGTCGAGATGTTGTGATCATGTGTGTTGCCCAGTGTGTCGATGGCCAGCTCACACAATGTTCCCTCTGTCGTCTGTGACTTGTTCGACTGTCTCATAACAAACACACATAACACACACACACACACACACACACACACACACACACACACACACACACACACACACACACACACACACACACACACACACACACACACACACACACACACACACACACACACACACACACACACACACACATGATATCAACGCCTCAACTACTATGCACCTGATTATTGTACCCAATAGAAAATGCACACACGGCTGATTGAACGTTCGGGTATGCGAGTACAGTGTTAGAAGATTTATCTGAATCAGAACCATTGCAATGGCCCTCCGAACCTGCCGGCCGGGACCCGCGAGTGTTGAAGGGACTCGTTTCCTCACGCATAATATACAAATTTATCGTGAAGTAGCGCATAAAAGTACTGTAAGTTCCCAAGAGACCTAGGGACTGATTGTAACTGCATTTTTCCAAAATTGTACCTCTATTATAATGGTGTCGTATTTATAATACCTTATGGAATCCCCATAAGACCTCGCAATTGACTCTGGTATAAATTACTGTACGAGTTACATGAAATAGAGTCCTTAATAAGCACTTGCCGATATCAAACATAATCTATTACATTACGGTCGAGTATTACTTGATACATTTTTTTCTCTTAATCACCTTAGCTCTCACCAAGTGTTCAATTGATCACTTTCACACACACATACATGCACACGATATGCACACGAATATATACTATATACACACATTTACACAGACAATAATGTGGAATATGCTTTGCGATAATGCTTATGTCAACAAATTTTACGAAAGGAGATTTTCCTTGGTCTCCTAATGAAACTTTTGCTTATGAAGAGTTGATGGACACATTTTTTAGGATTTTCAGCCCCCTGAGCCTCCGGTAAACCCGCCACTATTCCGCGCTGCTGGAATATGTAGCGTGGACGAGAAGTAACTGTTCGGTTCAGACAGAGCAAGGGAGAGAGGGAAAGAGAGACGGAGGAAGACGCTGATGCTATGCTTGTGCTGTGCAATGACAATTTGGCGACATAATTGGCGCATATCTGTCAATCAAGTATTTCATGAGCCGACACTGGCATCATTTCTTATCAAGCTAGTCTTATCGACTATCATTGTTAGTTCAGACCCGACTCAAGTGATATTTTCATTGACGCACGCAACATGCATACTTGAGTGTGTGTATGTACGTATGTGTGTCTGTGTGTGTGTGTCAACATTTGTTAGTTTTTCATTAGAGCACTCATCGCTTGAGGCGTCTGCACACACACACACACACACACACACACACCAAATTCATGAATGGAGTATAGATCGGAATATGGAATTCAACTGTCGCCTAGCTATTCGACATTTAACGCTAGCCATCCTATGCGGTTCAGTGCCTCGTGCGACGTTTGATTTCAACTGACTCCCACCGCCCCGAACACACCGAATTTCTAAGGAAACGTGTATTCAGACGATCGAAACTGTAAATCTGTACAGAAACATTTCAACAAAAAACGAACTTTACATAGCATCACATAAACAACGTACATCATACATGTATATTCAGTGGCAGCCAATTCTCGTGTTAGTTTATACATAAATATTCGCATCAGAATTATCGCAATATCTTAGCTTACATACAAAATATTCACTCACCTCTTCTGCCTGTCACACGAGCACAACACGAACATTCAACCACAAAATACTCAGGCCACCATCCAAGTCATTTGCCCTCTACAAATGCCACACAACTCTACAGTTTTCTCAGCCCAATGCTGATAACTTTTTGACACCTCAATGGTAACCATCAATCAACACATTTTCCCACTGCAAATGTCCAAAGGCGATATTTGTTCAGCCCAATACTGTACACGCGCTGGCACCCCAATGGTGATCACCAGTTTGACCAAGATGAGCACTTGTTGGCATCCCAAGGGTCACCACAAGTCTAACCAGTCAGCGCATCGCCGACCAATTTCTGGCGGATATGACCACCACCCGGCTCTGTTTACTGCTGCCTCTCGTAATTTACACATCACGAAAGCACACATGTGGATAATCTCAAACGCGGCAGCCACAGTTATATATGCTCCCTCGACCAGTCAAGGAAAATGTCCATGTTCATGGCGCCTACTGGCTACATGCCTTTCCTGAAGTCTTCAGCGCAATTAAGGGAATAACTTCCAATTCGGTAGGATATGATATCCCTCCAAGTTTTTTATTGCTGTTGCCCATATAATGTCAACAGTAGCAACTCCACAATGAACCAAAATCACTCCACGCCTCAACACACTGAAAGCACTCTCACAAACAACTTTCGGACACAACAAAGACACCACAACCAACATACACAAACAATACATCCGACCCGCGATAGAATATGCTAGCCCCACATGGGCTAGCAATCTCGCAACACGTCACACCAACACACTTCAAACACTTCAAAACACCGCACTCAGAACATTCACAGGATGCACAGCCACCACACCAGTAGACCACCTCCATCACGAAACAAAAATCCTCAAATTTACACACCACTTAGACATGAGAGGCACACAAACACTCGCAGCAGCAGTCACCAACACAGCGCATCCACTACATCACCTCACAACACAAGAAAACACAAACAGAAACATAAAAACAACACCAATCACACTTAACCACAGACAAATTTTCACATCACTTCCACCAGCTCCCCCAAGCACATCAATCAAGAAACACATACACACAGAGATCGCATGGAAAGCCATACACTCACTACAACACAATACACTCCTACAAAGACACCCACCGGACATACACAAATCAGAAAACACAATCACACGCGAATACAAGGTGCATCTGGCCAGGTTGAGATGCGGTCACCATCCTGCCCTTCTGTCATATCAGAAAAGGTTGAATGACTCAATCGATGACACCTGTCCAGATTGCAATTCAGCACCACACACCATCACACACATCATGGAACACTGCACAGCACACACACAACTCAGACGACAACACAAAATCAATTCCATCACAGACCTGTGGAACAACCCGGTCGGTACCGTGTCTTTCCTCAGGAGCTCGAGGTTGTTCGGCCAGACAACCTGAGGAACTTCAACAACAACAACTCCACAATGACTGACTGACTGACTGACTGACTGACTGACTGACTGACTGACTGACTGACTGACTGACTGACTGACTGACTGACTGACTGACTGACTGACTGACTGACTGACTGACTGACTGACTGACTGACTGACTGACTGACTGACTGACTGACTGACTGACTGACTGACTGACTGACTGACTGACTGACTGACTGACTGACTGACTGACTGACTGACTGACTGACTGACTGACTGACTGACTGACTGACTGACTGACTGACTGACTGACTGACTGACTGACTGACTGACTGACTGACTGACTGACTGACTGACTGACTGACTGACTGACTGACTGACTGACTGACTGACTGACTGACTGACTGACTGACTGACTGACTGACTGACTGACTGACTGACTGACTGACTGACTGACTGACTGACTGACTGACTGACTGACTGACTGACTGACTGACTGACTGACTGACTGACTGACTGACTGACTGACTGACTGACTGACTGACTGACTGACTGACTGACTGACTGACTGACTGACTGACTGACTGACTGACTGACTGACTGGCTGACTGACTGACTGACTGACTGACTGACTGACTGACTGACTGACTGACTGACTGACTGACTGACTGACTGACTGACTGACTGACTGACTGACTGACTGACTGACTGACTGACTGACTGACTGACTGACTGACTGACTGACTGACTGACTGACTGACTGACTGACTGACTGACTGACTGACTGACTGACTGACTGGCAAATAAACTTACTTACTTAATTAATTACTTACTTTTTTACTTACTTACTTACTTACTACGTATCGTGCATTGTGTACTCATTACTCTATTTCACTTGTCAATGTCACCGCCGAGTCAACTGTATGCATTTATGTCTGTATGTCTATGAGTGTGAATGAGTGCCAAGTCTAAGTGCACCTGGTTTGTATGCTCGTCTGTAGCCTCCAGACGGGAATTTGGTTGATCGTGTGAAGGGTGTATGTGTATTGTGTGCTACACATATATGTATGCTTGATTGTATCTGCGACTAGTTTGTTTGCGTGTGTAAGTATGGGTCATGTGACCAAGATTATATAAATGCTCAACGCGGTGATCAAAGAGGCAGTTGGGTCTTGTGTGTGTGTGTTGTCGTGTGAGATCTGCGTCTCGTCGTCTTCCGCCGCTACAATACAATATACCGCTATAATATTGCCCTTAAACCAAAGTCTTCTTGTGTGGACCAGTGAGCCACATATCGTTTATTGCAGTTTTCTAAAATTATCGCTCATTCATTTATGGCTAGTCCCAAAAATGAGGAACGATAAACGATACTTTTAAAAGAATTCTGTAAAAATAAAAAAATGTGCACGGCGGCAATAGTCACAACAGCCGGCCTGACATTTTCAGACCACTTCAAGCTGATGGTGTATATAAGGTAGAGACTAGAAGGATCAACATTGGCTTGCAAGTGAATCCTGAAAACCTCATATGAGAGCTGCCAAGTGTATGTGTAGCTGGCCAATCACATTATTATTCACAGCTGAAGTGCGCCAGTCTCGCTGGAGTTCTAGAGTTAGGGAGGTGTGTGCCGCTGTCTCCCATGCGCCTTGACCCACCCCAACCATGGCCCTTCATGCTGAAGCATGTGGCCTCGCCCTTGAAGAAGACATCAAGGAGAGGTTCACTGACTGTGGCGGATCCAGAGTCCAATTTCGGGAGGGACTGAAATTTGGGGCGATCAGTCGAGTACATTTATCATTATGCAACGTCTTTGCAGCAATGTTGATATCAACAACCTCTGCAGAAAAAGATTTCTTTTAACCTCTTTTAGTGAACCTCTCGGTTATGAGGAGTTGGTAGAAACATTTTTTTGGGAGGCTTCAGCTCTCTGAGCCCCCGTCTGGATCCGCCAGTGACATCTGACCCTATCCCTTCCAGCCAGAACCAGGACATGATGACAAAAAGGACTAAAAAGGCCAGCGACGACCCATTTGACTCCTGGAGAGTCCCACTGTCACGGAGGAGGGTGAGCCTAATATTGAGGAGCTCATCAAGAAGGAGGTGACACCTGGGGTAAGAGAAAGGTGGCAGAGGTGAAACCTGGACAATTCCCCAGCATGTACAGGTAGAAGTGATCTCGCTGTTCATCAAGTACAACACGGCCTTGCCCAGCTCTGCTTCCGTGGAGCGCATGTTCAGCACTGCTGATTATGTCCTCAGGCCCAAGCGTGCATGCATGACCAGCGACAGGTTCAAGAAGCTGGACTTCACCAAGGGAAACATGCAGCTCCTGGATGCTGTCTTGAGGAGGGAGAGTCTGAGTTAGAGAAACTAATGTGGAATATAACTTGTAGGCCATAGACTGGTTCCACTTTTTGTCTAGTTTAATTAATTTTCACTGTGAAAAAATAGTTTGTGTTTATCAATAGTTCAAATAATTAAAGTACTTATTGTTTATCGCTTTTGTTATCTCAAATTAACATTTTTATCACTATTGTTTTATCGTTTATCGCTTATCGCAAGTCGGGTTTTGAAATTATTTATCGTGTATCGTTTATCGCAGGTTGGGGAACAAATTATCGTTTTATCGTTATCGCAAGTTATGAATTTAAGCACAACAGTAGAGAAGGCTGTCTTCGCGTGTAATTTTGCGGGGAAAAACCTCACGGCCCCGGCTGGCACACCGCAGGTCCGGCCGCCACACGGGTTTTCGCAGTCACGGCCAGCACAGAAAACTGTACGGCTGCGCGCACACGAAACCCGCCTTTCGGCAATTGGGCTATCACTTTAAGAAGCGAACCAATCCGTTTCACCTCGCCAGGGATTCGAACCCTGGACCTTTTGTGCACAGAGCGTGCGTCTTAGCCACTCGGCTACGAGGCAGAATTATATTGTATATAAGTTGAAAAATAAAGTTATCGCAGAAACCACTGCCAAATTGTGTTATTTAAACCACTACATCAGTGGTGGTCATTCCACAAAAGTCGTCTTATTGTTCTCATTTTCTTGTTGATATCCATTTCCTTTGGAGTCTGTGATGTGAACTCATACTATGCGGTTGTGTCAAGCAATTTGTGACTATGTCTGTAAAATTTTTTACGTTCTCAAGTTTAATTAGTATTTTTGTTTATTGTACATTTTTCTGCCCAGTATGTAAATTTGTTTCAATGTTATAAGTTTTCAAGTTGAACTAATTTGAAGGTTTTTGTTAAGTTTATCGCACAATGTGTATTTTTTATCGGTTATTGGCTTGACAGATGACTATGCTACTGCACTTAATTAATATTGCTTTTCTTGTGTTTGTTGTGGCAATACATTACTATTACTATTACACACACACACACAGACACGCGCACACGCACAGTCACATACACACAGACACATACACACACACATACACACACATACACACACATACACACACATACGCACACACATACACACACACATACGCACACACATACACACACATACTTATACACGATTTCCTGTGTACGTGCTACCACTGTGCTTTCCTATTGAACAAACGGGTATAAGACATTGAATATGTCTTTGTAGTAATTCCAGGTAAATATGGGTCGTACGAGGTGCTCGTATAAGATGTCAGTGTTTGATATATGCCTGTAAGTGTGTGTGTGTGTGTATTTGTGTGTGTGTGTGTGTGTGTGTGTGTTGTGCGATAGTGCGGTCATGCAGGAACATTTCTCATTGAGCCGATTGTGTGTGTCCTTAACGCAGATCATGCCAACAGAATGGTGCATCAATAAATCAATGTCGCTAATTAGTCATAAAACTCCACATATCCATCAGTGAGGTGCAACATGCTAATAGTTGTTTTTCCTGATACAAACCCACCTGCATGCTGTCATGATGGAAGTAATAATAAAAGTTATAAATGAGTAAATAATGATAACAATTCGGAAAAAGGAAGCTGCCGAGATGAAGAGGCACTCACTTGATGATATGATGAGTCGGCGCTTGTAGAAATGTTTTTTACCATCAAGCCTTCCGACAAGCAAATCTCCAACATTTCCGCCTCTGTGTTGACAGCCACTGTCACACACACACACACGCGCGTATTAAGTTTTGCAAAGTAAGTCAAATGCTTGATCTTGCCCTGATACTGAAGCAACGCACGAATTGTTTGATGATTAACTAGACCAGTGGTTCTCAAACTTTTCAGTATCTGCACCCCTGGATTATTTATAGCTATATAGAGAAATGATATAATGTAAAACACGCAATAACGAAAGTTTCTATGCATTACTCGTTCATACAACTTGAGGTTCCTTCAAGAGGATTAAGCAAAAAAAGAATTTCATGATAAATATAAGGCATAGGTAAAAACCTATATATTCTTTTTTCATATTTCACGGGAATCTTTGCATCCTTTAGGAACAGTGCTTGCTTTGTTGGACTTCGTGGTGTAGTGGTAGCACACCCGCCTCATAGGCGGCTGGTTCGTGGTTCGAATCCCGGCGGAGGAGAATTTCAATTGGCGAATTCTATAACCCAACAGCCCCTGCCAACCCGGTTAAATGTTAAAGGTTTAATGCCTAAGTGATAGCTGCTACAGGGGAAGAAGCCGAAGCTTATGAACACACACAGGTGTGCCCCGTGCAGCTCGCTGTCACCGCAGAACCGACCCTCTCCACGCTATGGCGCCACAAGGACAGAAGACGTATTAGAGAGGGCCACCTCCCCAGAATACATGACACAACACATGACTGATATCTGGTACCATCATTTACTGCTGGGTGAACGGGGGCTGTGGATCATAATATTCGCCCAAAGAAATTCTGCTCCGCCGGGATTCGAACCACGGTCCTCCCGCTGGTGAGGCTAACCACTACACCATATAGTCCACAAATGGTACCATATAAGTAAATGGTACCATATATCAGTCATGTGTTGTGTCATGCATTCTGGGGAGGTGTCCCTCTCTAATAAGTATTCCGTCCATGTGGCGCCATAGCGTGGAGAGCGTCGGTTCTGCGGTGGCAGCGAGTTCCACGGGACACACCTGTGTGTCATAAGCTTCAGCTTGTTCCCGTGTGGCAGCTGTCACTTAGGCCTTTAACCCCTGGTGGATGCGAGCACCCCCGGTCAAAAACTCCTCAACCAGACACTAATCTGAGACACTGCATGAAATCAATATTGGTGCGCTACATACACCAGTGTGTGCAAATCAGGATTACCAATATACTAGCACAAACACACAGTAATAAGCAATGTTGTTCATTGTCTCTATGTCAACGCTTTGTCACCACTCGATAATCACTGTAATCACTGTTCGCACACAACAACACATAGTGCTGTCCAATATTACATCACTTACATCATTTGCAAGTAATTACCCGCCGGTGTGCGTGTGTGTGTGTATTGTGAGGCTGATATACTTGTGCTAATGCGTGTGTATGGCGTGCAGTGATGCGATGCGATGTGTGAATGCGATGTGTATGGCGTGCGTGTGTATGGCGGGCAGTGCAGCACACTTCACTGACACGACTCAATTTCTGCTGATGATATCCACTGACGCCCGTGTAATGTCTCGAGCAAATCCGCTTTCAGATAATTTGTGAAACAGCCAGCTCTTTCACAGGCAACGCTCAAGCGAGATTGAAAAAAACTGCCCTCTTATGCAATGCAAGCCAATGTAGCGTAATGGAAACACAGACTTTCAACTGCTTTCAAGCTGAAGTATGCGTGCATTTACGTAAAGTGGCATCCATTCGAGACACACGCGCACACACACACACAAACATACACACACATACACATATACATATTTAGTTTGATTATTGAATTTAATCATATTAATATTGAAAATAGTAATAATACTGAAATGATGAACAATCACCGATAGTATACATATTAATAAATAAATATAATCTATCTAAGTATCGTTCTTTTTATTCTGCTTATTTTCACACATTCTTCTATATCAGCTTGTTTTTTGTGTTCAATATGCTCACTGTAATATAGTTACTGCAATATAATCACTGCAATATAGTTACTGCAATATAGTCACTGCAAAATATGCACTGCAATATACACTACAATATAATATAAATGTAGTAAATGTCTTTTTCGCGCTTGTGTTTTACCGGCGCTATAGCAAATACACGTTGTTGTTGTTGTTAGTCACTACAATATAATCACTGCAATATAGTTACTGTTAATATAGTTCCGAAATATTTATATGATAAGAAAATACATCGATCAACATTCTTCAGTCCTTTTCATAAATACATCTATTTTCCCCACCTAAAATACTTCTCCTCTCGTACAAGGCTCTTCGTTCCGCCAGTCCTCCTCCTTATCTCAAGACAATTTTCTCTGTTTCTGCACATAATCACAATACTCGTAAATCCAACTGGATTCTAGAAATTCGCGCCGTCTCCGAATCTTCCAGGTCGTCAAAATGGTTTCATTTTCATGCTCCTCGTCTCTTCAGCCAGCTTCCTTCTTATATTGCGGCTGCAAATTCTTACATCTCATTCTCCTCTCAACTGCGTGAACATCTCCTTCGTTATTACCGTGAAAAATAACCATGTATGTATGTTGTTTCAATATTATTTGATATATTTTATGCCTTCGATTGCCATTGTCTTTATATATTCGCCTGTACTTAGTATAAAGTGGCCGTTCCAATACAATACAATACTGCAATATATTCACTGCAATGTAGTCACTGCAATATAGTTACTGCAATATAGTTACTGCAAGACCATGTATCACATCATGACCAGTCATTCCATCTAGTGATGCAAAAAAACGTTTTTTGGTTGCGTTTTTTTATGCAAAAAACATGTTCTTAGGCTTTTTATGTTTTTTTTTCTCTAGAATTAGCCCCAATTGTCATCGGATGTTGGATTTCTGCACATAGAAACGAGTTTGATTGACGTTTTTTACACCTTTACGTGTCTTATTTCAAGGATAATTTGATAATAGTATAAAAAACAATAATATTTATTAATAAATACCTCAGGAGACTGTTTGAAAGTTCATCCGGGTCCGGTGGTTTAGGTTTTTTTCATTGAGAAAACCCATGTTTTTAAAGATCGTTTTAATGATGTAGATATTTGAAATAATTTGTCAGCAGAACAAAACAAAATTAATTAAGTAATCATGTGTTTTTTTTAAAGAAACCATGTTTTTTTATGAAAAAATGCATGATGTTTTTCAAATCGGTTTTAAATTCGTTCTATTAATGTACAGATTGAAAAAATGTTGACAGCAGAACAAGACAAGTTAATTGGTTGTTCAAGTGTTTTTTTGACAAACGTTCATTTAAACTAACGCTTTTTTAATGAGACAATGCTTTCTATAACAGTGTCTATGTAAGATAGATTTGATTGATGTACGTTCAAAAACCTTTTGTATAGCAAGTAGCCTGCTGGTACGTATAAGCGGCTGGTTAAACCACTTGATTTAAACTGTTTTCTATAGCATGATTTCATTCAAGAAAAATTTTCAAAAACGGTTTTCGTAGATGAAGAGATTTAGAAAAAAATTGGCGGCAGATCAAGGAGAGTTGAACCAAATTATTGGTTTTTCATTAGTAATCTGTTTTTATAACTGGTTTTATGAATAACGGTTTCTTTGATGTAGTTATTTGTGTTCAAATACCTTTTTGTACATTAACTATATTTCCTCAGTCGTTTTTTCTATTAAACGAAAATATTGCCCGTTTTTCTGGTCAGGATTACCACTCTGAATAATGCGACCCGCATTTATTCGTAGTCTCATTAGGGACACTACGTTTGTGTGCATATTTGTAGTATTTGTGTAAATATTTGCGGTGTTTGGTACTTTGGTGTTTGGTACGGTACTTTTATATTTGCAAATAATTGATCTGTTGAATGAAATGATGAACGTTATTATAATCAACGTAGTTCATTTCTGGTAGGAAAAAGGTAATATGTAAAATGAAATTACGCCACATGTTGTTGTTTTTTAAAACATTTTTAGATTTTAGCATGAAAAACGGTTCTCAAACCCTGCTTTCTTACACAATGATTAACTCAATAATTGAATGCAAGGCTGTACTGTACATAGAAGTGCCGCACAGTACCGTGCAAACAATGATATTAGGGCTTTCAGACACATTATAACCATTTTATTGTGCATATTTAATGATAATGCAATTTGATAGGGTCACTAATAGCATGAATAACTCATGTGTTGATGAAAAATAATTAATTTAACATCCCAAATATATCATTTTCAAAACTTGAAATCATTGCATGATTCATAAAAAACCCGAAAGAAAACGTGTTTTTTTTCGGTGGAGGTTTTCTTTTGGCAAAAAACTTCTTTTTTTTTAAATCGTCGATTTTTTTGAGGTCGCATTTCTAATTCTATCAACATGACCAGTCATTGCAAGACCATGTATCACATCACCACGTGTCTTATTCACAAGGAATTATTCGAGTTGCATTGTGATAATGTCAATCTTCACCATTCCCATATTCTCACTTTGCGACTATGTGTGTGTGTGTGTGTTTGTGTGTGTTTGTGAGTGTGTGTGTGTGTGTGTGAGTGTGTGTGTGTGTGCGTGTGTGTGTGTGTGTTTGTTTGTGTGTGTGTGTGCGTGTGTGTGTGTGCGTGTGTGTGTGTGTGTTTGTGTGTGTGTGTGTGTGTGTGTGTTTGTGTGTGTGTGTGTTTGTGTGTGTACGCTGCGTGCTATTAGTCAGTGTATTAATTTCCACAATATCCAATTTCCATTCATATTCATTCAATAATCCATTATCAGACATAACAGAACGATTTAATCAATGCACACACAACAACAGCAACAACCTGATTTATACAGCGCCACTTCAGAGTCTATACTCCCTAAGATATAAACACATAGATATAAACAGATGGATACAAACACAAGTACAAGACAATATTGTCAAATAAAAGCAATTAGAACCTACACCCTACTCCCTTTAGCATACTATAACAACACCAAAAAATCTAGCAATCATAAGTACGTTGAAATAAACACGTTTTTAATGCCCGTTTGAAGGACATTACAGTGGATGCGTTCCTTAAGCTCAAAATAAGTCCATTAAACACTCTCGGTGCAGCATAGCGAAACGACCGAGATAACTTCGACAAGCCATCGTTCACCGAACGTGGCTCTACCAGCTCTCTAGGGCGTGAGATAGACCTCGTCAGCACCCTGCTATCAACCAACTCTCTGGGATAAATCATTTCACGAATATACTCCGGCTTACCAAAGATCAGTGCCTTGAACACCAGCAAACACACCTTAAACACAAGTCTTTCCTCGATAGAGAGCCAGTGAAATTGTTTCAGATAATGCGATGTTGGAGTATGCGCTGGTAGACCAAATATCAATCGAGCACAGCGATTTAATATTGTCTGCAGTCTCTGCAATTGATAGTGTGGAATCCGCATAAGAATACTATTGCAATAGTCAAGATGAGTGACAACCATACTATGAACAAGGACAGACAAGGATTATCTTCATCTATTAAACTTGTTAATTATCATATACTTTCTAGATTAGACTATTACAATTCACTATACTTTAGCTTACCTCGTTCTTCTCCAAGAATACTACAACGCGTTCCTAATGATGCAAAAAAACGTTTTTTTTGGTTGCGGTTTTTTTTGCAAAAAAAACATGTTTTTTTAGTTTTGTTTGGGTTTTTTGGTTTTTTTAGAATTAGCCCCAATTGTCATCGGATGTTAGATTTTAGTACATAGAAATGAGTTCAATTGATGTTTTGTACATCTTTACGTGTCTTATTTCAAAGATAATTTGATAATAGTATAAAAAACAAGAATATTTATCAATAAATACCTCAGGAGACTGTTTGAAAGTGCATCCGGGTCCGGTGGTTAAGTTTTTTTTTATTGAGAAAACCCATGTTTTTAAAGATGGTTTTAATTATGTGGATATTTGAAATTATTTGTCAGCATAACAAAACAAATTCATTGAATAATCATGTTTTTTAAAAGAAACCATGTTTTTTATGAAAAAATGCAATGATGTTTTTCAAACTGGTTTTAAATTCTTTTTATTAATGTACAGGTCCAGAAAATGTTGGCAGCAGAACAAGACAAGCTAATTGGTTGGTCAAGTGTTTTTTTGACAAGCGTTCATTTAAACTAACGCTTTTTTAATGAAACAATGTTTTCTAAAACAGTATCTATGTAAGATAGATTTGATTGATGTACGTTCAAATAACATTTGTATAGCAAGTAGCCTGCTGGTACGTATATGCGGCTGGTTAAACCACTTAATTTAAACTGTTCTTTTAAACTATGGTTTTTTTCAAAATATATTTTTTGGAAAAACTGTTTTCGTAGATGTAGAGAATGCGAAAAAATTGGCGGCAGATCAAGGAAAGTTTAACCAAATTAACTGTTTTTTTTATTAGTAACCTGTTTTTAGAACTGGTTTTATGGATGATGGTTTCTTTGATGTAGTTATTTGTGTTCAAATACTTTTTGTACATCAAATATATTTCCTCAGTTGTTTTTTTTCCTACACGAAAATATTGTCCGTTTTTGTGGTCCGTTGCCACTGCGACCCGCTTTTATTCGTAGTCTCATTAGGGACACTAAGTTTGTGTGCATATTCGTAGTATTTGTGTAAATATTTGCAGTGTTTGTACTCATGTATTTGCAAATAATTGATCTACTGAATGAAATGATGAAACTTATTATTACCAACGTAGTTAATTTCTGGCAGTAAAAAGTTAATGTGTAAAAAATAAAAATAAATTATGCCACCTGTTGTTTTTTTTAAAACAGTTTCAGATTTTAGCATAAAAAACGGTTCTCAAACCCTGCTTTCTTACACAATGATTAACGCAATAATTGAATGCAAAACTGTACTGTACATAGAAGTGCCGCACAGTACCGTGCAAACAATGATATTAGATCTTTCAGACACATTATAACAATTATATTGTGCATATTTAATGATAATTCAATTTGATAGGGACACTAATAGCATGAATAACCCATGTGTTGATAAACATAATTCATTTAACATCCCAAATATATCATTTCCATAATTTGAATTCTTTGCATGACTCTTCAAAAAAACCAAAAAGAACGTGTTTTTTTTGGTCGCGGTTTTTTTGGCAAAAAAACGGTTTTTTTTTTTAAAAAAACCTCGTTTTTTTTAGGTCGCATCTCTACGCGTTCCTAACCAATCTTGCCGATTTGTTCTTCATTCTACTCCTTGCCGTCATACCTCCAGTTTTCTATTTAAGTTTCGTTGGCTTCCAAGTGTCTCTCGTATTCACTTTCGCCTTTGCTGTCTAATATTCAAACTTCTTCATGATCCTAGTCAACCGCCGTATCTAGTCAGTCTTTTTACTCGTTCTGATGCTGTTTCTTCTCGTAGACCTGTTTCCCTCATCTGTCCTCGGGCCACTAATGAATCTTCGTGGTCCTCTAAATCTTTCACTTTCTTCGGCCGCGCATCTATAATTCTCTTCCTTCTCATATTACTTCATCTTCTTCCTACCGCATGTTTGCTTCCCGGCTTCAAAATCACCTTTTTGACATCTCGTTTGATCCTGCTTCTCACACTCTGAATCCTTTCGCCATACTTTGATTCCATTCAGCTAGCCATTTTCTATTCCTCCTCCTTATTGTACTCAAACTTCATGTATAAGTGCATGTTTGTGTATGTGTGTATATGTATAAGTGCATGTTTGTGTATGTATGTATATGTATAAGTGCATGTTTGTGTATGTATGTATATGTATAAGTGCATGTTTGTGTATGTGTGTATATGTATAAGTGCATGTTTGTGTATGTATGTATATGTATAAGTGCATGTTTGTGTATGTGTGTATTTGTATAAGTGCATGTTTGTGTATGTGTGTATATGTATAAGTGCATGTTTGTGTATGTATGATATGTGTATATGTATTTACGCTTTGTTGTTCATGTTGAAGTATGCGGGCCCGTGATTTACAGGCGCTATAGTAAATATACGTTCGTTCGTTCGCTCGCTCAATTCAAATACTTCCTAATTGCATAAAAATTTCTCAGTTATAAATGACAAGTTCTTGTAACATTGGAAATATTATCGTTAAAAGTAAGACCTGCATCAATTATGACACCAAGACAACGAGAAAATTGAATGATATCAATGTTCATTCCAACAAGTAACTAATATTCCAAGGTCAATAGGGATGGCACATTACCATGAATACGCATAACTTTAGTTTGGACACATTCAGCTTTAGATGTCTTGACTTCATCCATCGAATAATAACATCGACACACACACAATATCCATGCTTCATATCTTGTATATACATATATATATATATATATATATATATATATATATATATATATATATATATATATATATATATATATATCAGACGTAGTATACTTACTGACTCATAAAGTATATATTTTGAGTGTCCGTGCAACTTTCGTGTCCAGATTGAATATCTTACATGAGCTTCTCACCCTAATTTACACACACACACACACACACACACATGCACATTCAATGATCTGCGGTGGTGCTTGCAGTCTATGTATGCAGCTGGGTGCATACATAGACACAGCCACGCAGATGTCCCACGTGCGAACTTCAGAAGCGAACTGGCGCGCATAATTGGCGCCAGTAGAGCCAGCATGGTCGGTGGCAGCTAGGAGCGCGGGCTGCACGCATGTGCCGCACCAGACCAACGTCTCCGTCGAGATTCACGTGACCTCATCGTGACGTCACGCTGACCTTCACAGTAGCTTTCGGCGATGAGCCCATTAAAAACCGCTGGAGTAAGCACGTGTTTATATGTATGTGTGTATGTGTGTGTGTGTGTGTGTGTGTCAGTGTGTGTGTGTTTGTGTATGTATGTGTCAGTGTGTGTGTGTTTGTGTATGTGTCAGTGTGTGTGTGTGTGTGTGTGTGTGTGTGTGTGTGTGTGTGTGTGTGTGTGTGTGTGTGTGTGTGTGTGTGTGTGTGTGTGTCAGTGTGTGTGTCAGTGTGTGTCAGCAAATCAGCAGTATATGTGCTGAGCGAGACGACAACTTTATAGATTCAATCGTGTTGTAATGCGGGCAACGCGGCAACCATTGAGAAAAAATACTGCTTGGTAGTCGACACTGACGCAACACACTCCCATTGACACACACCCACTCATACTCGCACTCATACACGCACTCATACACGCACTCATACACCCACTCATACACCAAGCATGAATGTGTACAAAATAAGTTTATTGGTCTGATATAAATTACACAGCACATACAACTTTTGTTAACGCATGTGCTCAAAATAAGTGACTGTCAAATGTTTGTGCACGTTTATTTTACTCGAATGAACGTATAGATAACTTTTGACAGAAATTTTTCAATATCTTTGCTGGTGTTGGGTGATAATTGCAATTATTGTGTTATTTGCATAATTTTGTGCACTAACACACAATTTTGTTTTGTGTTTTATGTTTTATATTAACCTCATGGCACTTGGGTCCATATCATCATATATAAATATAGTCTATATTTAGTGTTGACACATATTGTAATTATTATTGTGCTTGAGTTTGAGTTCATTCATAAAGCGATCGTTCATAAAAGCCATCGACCATTTCACTGAATCAGGTGGCTGCAATGTTCTACACAGATGTATTGCGACCAGAGTATCCTTGCGCAAGTGAGCCATTACACGCATTGCTCAGGCGACCGTGCAAATGAACATTCAGTTCCCGCCACCTGAGGACATTCAGTCTTCTTGAGACCTTCAGCCACTTTGAGAAATTTACTCTCCGCATTCTTGGGACATTTAGTCTGCTTTCTCGTGTCGAGGGCAGCTTACTGATTGCCCATACGAGCAATTACGCCTAGGCTTCAGTATCGGCTCACTTTCTTCTTCTTATCAGGTCAGTTAGGCTGTTAGTTCGGAGAGAGAAAGACTTTTAGTTCGAGACTGGCGTAGACGCAATTGTTCGTAGGCGCAGTTGTATTAGCTACGTGTCGAGAAGTACTAAATTCTAGTCTTAACTTGAATACGAGCAACAATAATAGTGAATGTACACGTTTGTACAACTCTCTTGCCTCTCATGTTTTCGCCTCCACATCCTTATCATCGTTTTTTTCTTCTCTGCGCAATCATCTCTTTCATAAATGTTCTGATTATGACTCTCACTCTCTTACTCCTTACGCTTCGCTCTGAGCTGTCATACCGTACCCGTCTTGCTTGGTATATTTACTAGAGGTTTTTTCGCTCTTTCTGTTTTCTTCTTACTGCCATGTTTCAATTTTGCGCTGTGTGTACATGTATATATATGTATATATATATATATATATATATATATATATATATATATATATATATATATATATATATATATATATATATATATATATATATATATTTCAGCCCCTGACGCTCCTTCTGACCAGAGAAATCGGGTCACTGTTCTTTGTTCTTCCTTGGTGCATACTGCTAGTGGAGCGGCCATGTTTACACTGTCAAGACATAAGGCAAAATGACGCAATCAGACTCAAATTTGATCACATGACCACTGCAGTATCAACTATAAGCAAGCATGCGCAGAACGCAGTGTGGCAATACTGAAGACATGTTATAGCGAAAGTGCGGATAATTTTTGACTCACCCTCGTATATGAAGTTAGTTTTCTATTTTTCGCACGATTGTTCTGTGTTCAGGAGACAACACACACAGTTGTTCACTGAAGTTCAATTCTCGAGGTACCTTTCGGCTATCCTGACGACTTCTAGTGATGGCAGCAAAACAGTGCCCAGATTGCTGCTGATTTCAACAAATCGTGCATATATATACATATATATGTGTGCATATATATATATATGCACACATATATATGTGCATATATATGTGCGTATATATATGTGCATGTATATATATATCGTTCTTCTTTTACGCCCCTCGCTTGTATAATTCTCTTCCCTCTCATATCACCCGCGCCTCTACATTTTGGTCATTCCGCCGTCGGCTTCGCCTGTACCTTTTTGACATTTCATTTGATCCCGTCTCTCACTCTCTCTCTCCTTTCGCCTCTCTGTGATATTGTTTGAACTATTTCTCCGTTTCATGATTGTTTCAATTCTCCTCGTTGTCATATTTTTCCCTGTCTTTAGCACAGTTACTGCTTCCTTTCCTTCCTTGCTGCTATATATATTCTATTGTAAATGTTCTCTGTAATAATTATCTGTCGATTTTATTGTTCGAACATACCACTTGATTTTTTGGAACTGTGCTCTTTGTGCTTGTGCTTGCTATTTACCCATTTTGGTTGTTTTGTGACTTCTCTTTCTTTTACCTGCTCATTTCTCCCATATTCTTTACAATTGTCGTTTTATCTCAATTGATGTTTTCCCTTTTTCGCGCTTGTATTTTACCGGCGCTATAGCAAATACACGTTGTCGTTGTCGTTATATACACCAACTTCATATACTCGTATATATATATGTGTGTGTATGTGTGTAAATATATATGTGTGTGTGTGTGTATGCTTATGGGTGTGTGTATTGTCCGCGTGTATGTTTTCTCTGAGCGGCGTGTCTTACCTATTTGTTTTTTATTATCAAGATTTGTCTTTCGCGCGTGTGTTATCATGTGTGTGTAACTGCGCGTGTGTTATCGTGTGTAACTCACATCAACAAACTAGTCTACCGTATTTATTCGAGTACTAGCATTTACGCCCGCTCGAGCAATCGCTTGTGCGGAGCAATTGATAAAATGAAATTCATATTTAATTTATAAAAAATATTGCAAATTAAAAAAGAAAAATGTAAACTCAAAAAATCCTAATAAATTGAAAAGTCTAAATTTAATTAATTTTATTTTTATTTTGACAAAATAATATCCCTCAACCCGCCTCATATTTATACCCGCCCGTCGTGCGGAACAACTAATAAAATAAAATAAATATTATACTCATAAAAGAAAACGAAAAAAAAATTATAAAGTAAGCCCATAAAAAATATTAACCAATAGAAAAGTCTAAATATGAATGTCTATATTTTCGATGTGGTAAATATTTTCCCTCGAACAGCCTCATATTTAAACCCGCCCGTCGTGCGGAACTATTAATAAAATAAAATGAATAAAAAAGAAAAAGCTTAACCAATAGACGAATCAAATTTGTAAATTCTTGTTTTTATTATTGACGAAGTTTTTTCCCTCAACACTACACAACCCGTCCTTCGTGTGTAGTATTTCAGAAGTGTAAACCTATCAAAACAATTAAGCTTTCTGTCATCTCTATAATTCCAGGTTAGCTAAAGTTATTTAGCGCGTGTTTCCCGGTCTCAACGTTGACCGAATCAATCCATCCTACAACATCCGCTTTTACGATGTCCAAAATCCGACTTTTCAGTTCAACCCATCCTCCGAGCGCACAGGCAAGCACACAGACCTCTCATATTCAGAATCGCGGCACGTCAAGACTTGGCCGGCGGCAATAAATCAGCCAGCTTCCGCTAAAACAGCATATTCATATAGTTGGCATTGCATGATATTGCAACCCATATGCTTATGCAACTTAATCTTATGCAACTTGTAATTAAACCGATTAAATTACACAGTTAAATTCAGTAGTTTACTTTGTTCCCAGTAGCATTTTACCCGCCCGTCTTGCTGAACAATTCATGTGTAAATATTGAGGACACCTTTCTATTCAGTATAGTGTAGCATTTATTAAACTGTACGCAATAAAACAAAACCATCCATGTTTGGAGCTAATATGATGTGTCATAATTGTAATGGCGTAGCGATGTGTGCATGGGAGTGTAGGTGTGTGCGCATGGTTGAGTGATTGTAGAGTGTGAGAGGTACGTACTCATGTCAATGGCTTCTTTGTGCATGTGCTGTATTGCAGCGAGGAGTGTGCAAGATTGCAAGTGTCGAGTGTCAGGTGTCGTTGTGGCGTTGGTTTGCTCTGCATGTGTATGTGAGTGTGTGTGCGCGTACGCAATGGTGTCCTTTGTTTTGTCCTCTGAGTTCGTGGGGGGAATCGTGTTCGGGCGTGTTCGCTGTGCGGTGTGGTCTTGTAGGCGGTGTGGGACAGCGATGTCTCACGCGCGCCTGTCTTATAATACATAGTTTTGTTGTATTAGAATTCTGTTTACATGATGCGTTCTTAATTGTTATTGGGCTTCAGTGAAATTAAATCAGTGTATATTCCTGTGTAATCGCGAGTGCGCATAATAGCTGCCAAATTGGCAACATGACATTTTGACTTTACACCGCCGTAACTTCTTTTAAGTACACTTTGAAAATTAAAAATTATACCGTATTGTAGAAAACAAAATTTCTAGCATGATGGTGACAAATATGTGTGACAAATAGTTACTGAGAAATAGGTAGGAAAATGATTTAATTTTAGTCGCTTGGTGTTCAAGTAAAATTTGGACGCATATTAGAATTTGACCAATTTCACGTTTTGTGAATCATTTTTTGGTTTACATTACAGCCTATCTTGTAGAACACAAAGTTCTCTACACAATTGTATAATTATTATAGCTTTGTCATTGCTGGTTTATAAGGAGTAGATGGCAGAATTTTGACCAAAATATTCACGTTTTTCAGTGCTAATTTTGTTTTTTCGACTTTTTCATTTTGAATTTACACCGCCGTAACTTCCTTTGAATACACTCTGTAAAATTAACTATTTTAACGTTGTAGAATACAAAATTTCCAGCATGATTGTATAATTTATTTAGAAGTGTGATACTTAAGGGCGGACTCTGATGCGCTGACGGATCAGTCACCAACCTTGATGTCGTACGGCACACTAGCACTGTTGAACGTCAGCAAGAAGGAGTGCGTAGGCATCTCGCTACCCTGACGGCGGCGAACAATGCGCTTCACACGGATGACACCCTGGCATGCCAAGCCGTCACACACTTCATCATTGTCAACGTCCTCAAGAGCGCGACAGAAAATTACGCCTCTCGCATGATTCAGCTTTTCCTGTACTGCCACCGTAATAGGGGTGTTCACCCAGCGCCTTTAGTATCCATGAGTGATCACGTGTTAACTCAAAATGAATGGGAACAGCTCTTTGGTGTATCAGATAATTAATAGGACTTTGAATAATTTTAAATATCCAACATGAGCCTGATTTTCATTTTATTCCGGTTTTGTGATTATATTTTACTTAACGTTGTCAATGTATCTATGCTTTTGATCATGGCCGCATGTGTGTGTCACTTACAATCCTTGGTCTGAGCTGAGAATGGGCGAAAACAATTCTATGCCGATTTCTAATCGAAAATTAGGGGTTCGCGTTATAGCCGTATAAATACGGTATCTAAATGTGCATTTGAAGACAATATTTCAACTCATTAGTGTACATATAAGTAAACACACACACAAACATGCATCCCTGGACAATCCTGGCGAACGCACGCAAACACTTGTCTCCGGCTGAAAATCAAATACAAAAATAACTTCTCTAGCGCTATCCTGTGTATTTTTGGCGCAGAATATCCAGTGTCCGGAAGCGAATGTTGTCAGCAGCAGTAGGGTGAGAACAAGCATGTGATGCTGAAATCAGCCGAGCACAAACGAGAAATCAACACGTGAAAGTTTATCAAGCAGTTGTGTGGTTGTCTTGCTCGAGAGCTGAGCGGGAGGTTTCGTTGATGATGAGGGAGTGGTGTGAGAGAGCGAGGGGTGGACAGAGCACGGAGGGGTGGACAAACCCTCCTTCCCTTGCTGATCTTGATGCTCCTGACTATCTTGATCGTGGTTGGTGTTTGCAGGCAGTAGATGTTCAGTGAACGACTGACACAGCGCGTGCAGTGAAGGCACCGTGTGACTCGCACTGTCCAGGACTGATAATAAACCGGCGCCAGTGACGTCATCGCGTGACGTCACCGCGTCATCAGTGTGCTGGTGCACGTGCGCGTCCGAGTGTCGTTTCTGCGCCACAAGAGCAGCAAACGGCGTGGCGCCTTGTTGCACGTGCTCATCGTCGGGAAAGTCACGTGACTCCAGCGATGACGTCACACCCTGCTTCATCACCGCAGTGGCGTCACGTGCAGAGATCGTGATAGACTGCAGCGACATCTGGTGTGCGGTGAGGTAGAAGAGACGACAGTGATCCACGCTGCCATCACTGCTGGCCTCACAGTCGAAACAGGCAGCCAGCACGTGGCACGAGGCGGCACGTGATAACACGTGGCAGCACAGCAGACGGAGACTGGACAGGTGCCACAGGTGGAGGGTGGCGCGAGGCGAGGAGGATGACGGATAAGAGAACACCGCCAGCAAGCCAGTTCGTGGCTGCACCAGCATCACACTGCAGGCCACGTTGAGACGAGCCAGTAACACACTGTCTCTCACACTCCACACCAGCACGCAGTTAGCAGTACGAGCCACCAACATCACGCGCTCATCTGCCTCGGCTGAGCTGAGCTGTACTTGCAGCAGAGGCGGTGAGTCCGCCACGTTCAACACGGCCAATCTGCTGTGAGACAGCTGCGTGCCCGGGCTGCGAGCGAGCCGCCACACCACGGCCGCACTGCCAAACGCTCCGGCGATGCAAGCGCCCCCTGGCGACACGCTCGTGCAACTGGCAGGCAGACCGCGATGATGCAAGCTGGCGCAGCAGCTCCACGACACGACATTCTCCTGTGACTCGTTGCTGGACGCCAGCGAGACTGGCTGCCACACACGCACTCGTCCGTCATCCCCCGCCGTCGCAGTCAGACATCCGTCATGAAGCAGCTGCAGACTGGTACATGCGACCGCGACGGAATTAACTCGGCAGTCGTGAGGCTCATCGACGCACGAGTTGAGCACGAACTGCTGCACGGCCGGCTTCCACTGCCAGAACTTGAGACGATCATCACAGCAAGCGTCACCGTGTTCATTGTGATCACCACGGCTGCCACCACACACTGCCTCCATCGTCACCATCCAGCCCGCCTGATCACAGATGGCCACATGAGTGACGTCACTGAGTCGCGCACTTTTGTCCTGCCGCCGTTCCTCGCTGACATAGTTGGCGTTGGTGACGTCCAGTGAGAACAGCTCGATGCAATCATCGAGCAACGCGGCCTCCGACGACTGCTGCTCATGATGATGACGCACAGGAGACACAAACTGCAGCTGACCCACGGCCGCGTTGGCGACAAGAGCTCGCGGCCGCCCACACATGACAAGTCCGGCACCGCGACACAGCGGGTCTCGCTCGTGCCAGCGATCACTGAGCACCAGACGTCGCACCACCTGCTTCACCCAGCCATTGTCTACATCGAGCACGCGCAACACATTGTCTCGGTGCGCCACCACTGCCACCAGGTCGCTGTCGCGCGCGTGACACGAAGGAGGCACGGTCACGTGGCAGATGGGCATGCCGAGACGAGGCAGGAAGCGAGGACGAACTCCGTCGCGTCTCAACGGCCACACAACCAACACGCACTCGCCACCGCCGCTCAGCAAGTGGGCGCCCCCGTCTCCGCTGCTGAACGCCACGCCGCGCACGGCCAGTGTGTGCCAGTGCAGCACGCAGCAGGGAGGAGAATGCACTGGCGCTGCCTCTTTCCCGCCGTCCGACACCAGCATCAAGTCACGCCACAACAGCACGCGACCGCTCGAGTCTCCGACAGCCAGGCAGGGCTCGCTGGGATGACCGGCCAGACATGTGAACGGTCGCTGCTGGTCGCCACGCAGCACGAGCGCCTGACGTCGCAGCGAAACATCCTCCGGTAGCGGGTGATCGCCGTTCTCGCCGGGCAGCGCACACACCGTGATATTATGACGACGACGACCTGTGATGGCAGCTACCATGCGGTCCTGGAAACAAGTGGACACCGGCCAGTGAGCGCCGTCACAGCTCGATACTTTGCGCAACACTAGACTGGCGGACGACTGCGAGTCTGCCAGTGCCAGCCGCCACAGATCAGATACGTGCTGCTCTGTTTTGTAGCTCTTGTCAGGCGGGCGTGACGCTCGGGCGCTCAGCAAGAGCAGTTGTCCTGAACGTGTGATGTGATGGAAGCCCTGCGGACATCCCGGTACCGCCGAGCTCAGCTGGCGCTTGCTGATCACCGTGGCCAGAGGTACATCCCACGTACATAACGTACCGACCGCACTGCAAGTGATCACTTGACGCTCATTGTTCGGGTCGTGACACACGCTCACAATATCGTCGCTGTCATCACGCACGTGCTGCGGCTGCTCACAACGCAGCACGTGCAGCAGACGCCCCGAGCCACAGTTGAACACGTGCGCGGCCCCGTCGCTCAGTGTGACGAGCCAGCGAGCGCCGCTCAACAGTAATGGACAGGCGCGCACGTGCGACCCGCTGCTCAGCGTGACCTCGGTGACGCGGCCCTGGTCGACGCCGTCATCCGCAGAAGTGACATCAAATTGCGATCCTTTAACCGTCATTGACGCGCCAAGAATTAACCACGTGATAGGAAACTATACACTACGCCTGTGCACAGAATGAAAAACACCACATAGTGCAAAAGCCATGAATTTAAACATCAAAAATATGTAAAAATCCATCGCAAACTCGTAATCAAAAACGAAATTGATTGAGCGCCCCATGGAAACGGTAGTTTGACATTCTTCAAGCATGAATATAGATATAATCCTAGTGAAGATCTGGAAAGAATTCCCTAAACCTATATAAAATGTGAGCTATAACACGTCAGTATGAACAAGAATAAAATGAAAAACATCAATGATACTTGACTGATTTTTAGAGAAACAGGATAGCGTCACTTATTGTTGTTGTAGGTTACTGCACTCAGCCATTGGAGACTCACGTTGTTGTTGTTGTTATTGGTTACTGCATATAGCACAGGTTAGGCTCAGGCAGAAGATCTCTGAGACTCACGTGCAGAAGATAGCGTCACGTATGTATCCGTCGTAGATGAAAATGTAACAGGCAGGCAGCAATTCGGTTAATATAAAAAACTAGCATGTAATTTATTGTTTTCTTTGAATTTTTACTAAAATTGAAAACATATTTCGATTTTGTTGGTAATCTACAGACAATTAAAAAAACCGGTTGACTTGTCAAGCGAAATATTGATTCATATCTTTATTAATTGTATGTCGATCCACGACAGGCATGTTTAATCATTGTAATTTGATTACTGCCGTTGGTATGGACAACGACCGTACGAAATAATTGATGAGATAGCGACAGTGTTGCTTGGAACTTCATTCTGCCACTGTGTCCCGGTTTCGTTGTTGGTTGTTCGCGCCTATTCTTTAAAATGGCAAACCCTCAAGTGTTTTTCGATATCACCGCCGATGGACAACCAATCGGCAGGATTGTTATGGAGGTAAGAATTTGCCATACCAGTTGTATTAGGAAATTTTGTAAGATAGGTTGTCATATTTGATAGGTGCTTTCATGTATAGTCACACCACCTATGAAATATCATTTTGCCGCCTGTAGTTTTTTCGTGCCTACTGTGTGTCTTGTGTCACTCAACAAATGCTGTTTCTCGTTTTGCAGTTAAGAAGCGACGTGGTGCCGAAGACCGCTGATAATTTCCGCGCTCTCTGCACAGGAGAGAAGGGGTTCGGCTTCAAAAGCTCCTCATTCCACCGAGTCATTCCCGGCTTCATGTGCCAGGTCTGTCAGTACTTACGTGTCGTATTCCGCCATAATATATTACTCGGTGTATGTTGTATTAACACAATAGTTAACTATAATACTATAAACTATTTATACATTGAAAGTATACAACATACATGTGATTGTTTCGTTAATGTTTTATCAAATTTTTCATGAGAGGCTGTAGCGCTGTATTTGAGCCGTCATGTCACCGTTTTATTCGTGTTGTGTGGTGTCGTGAATAATGGAAGGGCGGAGATTTCACTGCTCACAACGGAACTGGAGGAAAGTCAATCTACGGCGCCAAATTCGCCGACGAGAACTTCACCTTGAAACACACCGGACCTGGAATTCTTTCGATGGCCAATGCAGGTAATTTTGACTGGTCGGGCTTTTTATTTAGCTTCCGAACAGCTCAATGACTGGGGTGTTGTCGTTCTATCTTTCCGCATCGTAGCTATCGTTCCACGGGTTCGTGATTTGAATCGTGGCCCCGGTTTTTCTGTTTGGATCCGCCGGCAGTTAGCGTTGTATGGATTTAACCTTTGCGTTGTACAGTTTTAACCTTTAATATCCCAGGTATAGAAAATATGGATTTGGATTTCAGCCAAAATTTACAGATCGTTTCAAATACCCAACATATATATTGAAGTATTCGAACAATGGGTTGTTCAGTTATAGAAGGAAAATGATTTGGAGGACCCGGAGGATTCATTTATGGCACGAGGACAAGAGAGAGAGGAACCGGAAGTCGGGAGGAAAGGTAGCTGGAAGGATATAACAAATCAGATAGGTATCAAGGCTGCGGAGGATCATGTATTAGTTTATAGATTATACAACATACTTTAAAGTGGATTTGTGATTTAATAGGGAGCCAACGGAATATGAAGAGAAAGGGAGAGGTGTGTCGGCAGAAGGAAGGATATAGAACAAAGCGACAGTATTGGTTAATGACACGCTGCAGGACAATGAGGGAGGATTTAGGACAATTGAGGTGAAGTGAGCTGCAGTAATCGAGTCGGGAAAATATGAGAGTGTGAACAAGTTTGATAGCAGAAGACTGATCAAGACAAGGCCGGATAGGATATAGAGAGCGAAGTATCAGACGACATGTACGTGAAGTAGATTGGATGTTAGTTGAGAAGGAAAGGGAGGAATCGAAAATCATTGGCATTGGCAATCGAGATTCTTGGCAGACTATGAGAGAGGGAAAGGTAGGAGGGGAGGGAAATACGTGGAGGATGGAGAGCAAGGAACTCGGATTTAGAAGGATTCAGGAGACGACGAGAAGAAGACCAAGAGGAGATATCAGACAGGAGATCTGGATGGGAAAATTGACAGGGGATATATAACTGTATGTCGTCAGCATAGATGTGAAGGCAAATAGAGCGGCGTCGAAGGATCGGACAAAGAGAGGACCAGGGATAGATCCTTGCGGAACGCCAGAGGAGAGGAGACAGAGGAGTTGAATTGAACAGAGTAGGTTCGATTTTGTAGGTAGGAGCAGAGTAAAGCAAGGGCAGAATGAGATACACCAAGATGAGAGAGATCATCGATAAAAATGCAATGGTCAACGAGATGAAACGCTGGGCTCAAGTCGAGTAATACGAGGAGAAGGGATTTGCGATAGGAAAAGGAAGACAGAATACCATGAGTGACTGAGATAGGAACAGATTCAGTGGAGTGATAGGGGCGAAAACCGGACTGGTTAGAATCAAGGGAAGTATAGATGAAAGGAGATAGTTGAGAGAGGAGATTGCAGACTCAAGAAGCTTGGATGAGAAACTAAGGAGGTAAATAGGACGAAAGTAATTGTGCTAACTGTGTGTGTGTATGAGTGTGATTGTGTGCGTGATATATTTTTCAGTGTTATGTTCAGTGAATATGATTATATGTGTACGTGTATGTATTGCATCGTATTAGCAATTTGATTGAACCCAGGCAGTACAAGCTACTCAGCTTCAATTGTCTTTCCAGTTTTTGTTCAATGAGACATTCTGATTGTGTTGACTTGAACGCTGGAAAAATACATGAATGCATGAATTGGTTCTAATACAATGCAGGCCCCAACACGAATGGCAGTCAATTTTTCCTGTGCACCGAGACAACGACGTGGTTGGACGGCAAGCACGTGGTGTTTGGCGCGGTCACCGACGGCATGAAGGTTGTCCAGGAGATTGAGAAATACGGTGAGACTGGTACACGAGATGTACTGCTGTTTGTCATGGCGACATAGGGTCGTTTATGTTCAGCGTGTCATTATGTACGTCATCGTTATTACCTCGATGTCTACGCTCATTTTCAGTGAAATTGTCCTATTGAATCCGGTATTACTAATGTATGTGTAATTTTGTGTATTTCTCATTTTGTTTCGCACACGTCAAATAATGCACCATAAAGATGGCGTGTGGAGGGAATTCAGCAAGTGTGTATTTGTTAGATGCTGTGTGGCACATACACTGTTCACGTGTGGTGTGTTGTGTTATGGGGCAGGATCGCGGAGTGGCAAGACCTCCAAGAAGATCCTGATTTCCAACTGCGGCCAATTGTAGACGTCTGATCTCATGTTCTGCCGACGTCCAGGGTTCCTGTCTGGCTGCGGCTCAATTGAACTGCTCTCTCTGCTCCATCTAGCGACAAAATCGTTTTTTCTCTCGATGTACTACTACATATCTGGACAAGTTCTGTGTTCTCCTGTGGCGCTCATTTTGCACTGTGTTCGGCTGTAATAAACGTGATTGGCGGCGGTGTTGCTGGTTGGTGTGGTCGACCTTGATCGTGCCTGAACTTCTACCGGTTTAGCCCATAAAAACCACTGACGCAATGTTCGCTTGTATTTGAGATCAGCACGTTGTAGTTGTGAAATTTCAAGTGCGTTGTCCTGCGAGACGCAAAATATTGAAGTAACAAGCTCCAATATGGTTCACTCGGTCTTGTCGCGACCGCACGGTGGCTCGCTGGTAGAATGGGCACAATCCCCATGTTCCTCCTGCACACAGCGTCGTGGAAACCAGCCACGCCTCCTGTCTCCACTGACATGCGATTCCACCTCGCCGTATAACCAGTGTCTGCACAACCAACACATTGTCACTCAATGTTTGTCCTCAATGAGATATTCTCACACTCACATGGCTAGGAAGTGAGGATAATTTGTGAGTGAAATATATGCAGTAATGGCACGTGACTAGTGTGGCTAGACGACTCACTTGCGCCAGCGAGACACCAAGACAACGTCTCCAATATGCAAATGAATGCGCCGCTCCACCGTGCATGGAATGTGGTAGATAACCGACCAACCTGTCTCAAACAGTCAAACAAATAGTCGACTAACTGTTACTTGTACAGTAAAAGCCATTAACTCATTACCTGCCGGTGATCTATGAGATCACTTGAAAATGATCATATTAGTAGCTGTCTATTTCATCAGGCTGTGCTTATTACGAATGTCTTTCGATTTTCGCGCAATATTTATAAAACTTTCGATTGAAATTAATGCATATACAAGCTTGAAAATAGCAAAGCTGTTGTACTAGACAAGATATTGGATTATAGATTAAACAATGAGCGAGAATATTGGAAAAAAGTTTCTAGTCGCTGCGCTGCTACACCGCCAAAACTCTCTTCTTGTCACAACATTATAAAGAAAGACAGAAGCGCCAGGAGCACCTTTGGTGATGGGCAGCCAATGAGCCGAGTATTTCTCCACGACCACACACCGTCGCATTCTCTCCCGCTTCTCTCGCTTCTGCTGCAATTGCTCACGCTGTACACACACACACAATGTGAGTGAGAGGAGCATGCTGTGTGCCAGTTGTGGTGTATTGCTGAGCTATTGGTGTGCGTGTGTGTGTGTGTGTGTTTGGGCTATGCTGTTTGCGTATGCAAATGTGTATGTTAGCGCGAGTTTGTGTGACTGTGATCCTTGCGCGAGCGGTAGATATGTTTGTTTGTGAATGTGTGCGTGTCTGTGAGGCACGTATGTGTATGCGTGTGATTGTGTATGTGTGCGTGTGTGGATGTGCGTGTGTGGATGCGCGTGTGTGCTGAACTTTGTTGGTGACTGTAACTAGGGTAAATGGGGAGTCGGTCTTGAGGCATGTCTACGACTGGTGTGGTCTTGTAGGCGCGCGAGGGACAGCGGTGACTGTTTGTGTTGCGGCACCAGTTGCACGTGAGAGATTGGCACGAGACACTACCACACACCCCTCCCCCGGCATATCACTGACCGTCAGAGTAAACTGGTCACACCCGCGTGCCACGCTCCACCATATTCCGTCGCCGATAGGTCTACACTCGGCGGTGAGCACAGAGCTGCAGTTCAACCTCCAGCCCAGGTCGTACGGGTTGGCGAAAACCGTCTGTCCGCTTTCACCACTCTGGAATTTCTCCAACAATTCGCACACATCCTCTCCCTGACACACACGCATACATACACGCAGGTTAGTTCAAGAAAACTCGGGCTCACACTACGTAAAAGTTGACTGAATTTTATCTAGTTATTAAATTACGTCCTGTCTTTGATAGTTCATCAATATTACATTCAAGCACAGTGGTAACTAGTGATACCAGGACAGTGGTAACTAGTGATACCAGGACAGTGGTAACTAGTGATACCAGGACAGTGGTAACTAGTGATACCAGGACAGTGGTAACTAGTGATACCAGGACAGTGGTAACTAGTGATACCAGGACAGTGGTAACTAGTGATACCAGGACAGTGGTAACTAGTGATACCAGGGTAGTTGAAAACATTGAGAGCTTGCCTGTGATTGTCGCTCCATTAAATGTTGATGTCGTATTTTGAGACGCATCAACCGTCTGTGACGAGCTTTCTGCAAAATCCAATCCTCCAGAGCTGTTTGATTACGCCAAATTGCCTTCAACTGTCACCGCACACACGCACACACACACGCAAATTACGAAACACCAAGTCATGCCTCTTGAAGAACTTGAACAATGAGCGCGTGCAATTATAGCGTGAGGACCTCAGTCGAATAGCCGCCCACAACCACTGAATGACCCGATTATTGCTATTGATATTACCAATTACCTGATAGAAGAGCAGCACAGACACCCCGCACACCACACCGAGACACAGACCAATGGCTAGCAGACACCATAGCAGCGCCCACACGGACATCAGTACAAAAGGCACCTCCCGCGACTGCCACACACACATACACATCCACATGCTGGCTCACACAAACACACGACCAGCAAAGACAAAACGCTGGAGACACAAGAGACTATGCACGAGAAACAAAGCTAACAATGCGGCAACATTGAAGTTAGCCAAAAATACAGCGATTATGTGGCTCAGTGGGAATATTTCCACCAGAACAGTACGAAACACTCAGATATGGTATTTTTACACAAACAATGACTGATTTACACCAGTGAATGATGTATTAACACACACACACACACACACACACACACACACACACACACATACACACATACACACACACATGATGCCACTGAAAATAGCAGCGGAAACACCACACTGGCCGAATAATTGGCAAGACAGTCGCACGTGAGTTATGAGTCTGATGACAGCCAGCGAGCATATGACTGCTCCGTGAGAACACCCCGCCACTGCTGATGCCAGGAAGCAGACGAAGAACGCGTGGTTGCGGTGACCCACGCAGTTATTGATCCACGGACAATGATGGTCCATCTTCATCACACATCTGTTACCTGTCCCACACAAACACAAAGATATGTTCTGTTAAAGTTCAGCGCAAATGACCTACTGCCAGAACATATACAATCATGATATATTATTGGCTGAAAGAATTGAACTGCGCTTGTCCTGTGCGGATGTTTTTTCGTGCTGCTCCGGCTATTTGCGTTTTCGTGGCGATTTGTGCTGCTGATAGTGGTTGAGAATTTCACGTCTAGGCGCTCAATTATGTGCCTGGCCCGACCCTTCGTGTGTGTGTGTATGCCTGGCGGGTCCCCCTGTGTAGGGTACTGCCCTCAGTGCTCGGGTCCCGTGTTTGTGTGCGGGCCGTGTGTCTGTGTGTGCGTGTGTGTCTGTGTGTGCGTGTGTGTCTGTGAGTGCGTGTGTGTCTGCGTGTGAGATCGTGTGCTTGATATCTTATCATGCTCGTCATGGCCGCGATGACCAGGACTGCCGGGCATCAACCGTACCGCGCTGCTTCCCCTCCTGACGGCTCAACTTGCGTCACGTGCAAAATGGCCGTAAATGACTGTGTTGTGTTGTGCACAATGCTCAAGGTACTTGCACGTGAAACACACACGAATGACCAAGTACATGGCCATGCATTTCTTCACGACCAGGTTCGCCTTCACCTGTGAGGGTTGCAATGTCGGTCTTGACTGCAACACTGCAGCAATGCAAGAGTGGCTGGACAGCCTTGTCGGCATTCAACCGCCGACAAAAAACCATGGTGGACACGGTCCAATCTTCATCAACCTCTCGCGCAGCTAACAAAAAGTGTCAGCGAAGGCTCAGCTGCAGCGGATGACCAGCCCGAAGCCTCCGCTGCCGTCAACTCCGCCACTGATGCTTGTTCAACATCCGCGCTCATAGGCACAGCAGTGTGGCGGGAAATCCGGATGATGACAACGACCAAGCGTGGCGCCGTCAAAGTGAGTCTTCCTGACTCAAAATCGGCCGACAATGCGATGCTGGTCATGAAAAATGACAGTCAGCTCAATGCTTCTTATCGTGGCAAAATCGTACTAAAACTGACGATAACGTCAGTGAGTTCTGACATCGCAGATAATGAAATACGCCACGGTGTGAGCCGAAAAATGTTTAAGTCAAAGCGGCCATCAAGCACTAATCTGACTTCAAGGCGCTTTAAAAAATCTGCTGGCCGCTCTAAAACAGTTGTTGCCGCCGTCTCTCCTGCCATCCGTGACATCGTGATGAAGTCAGGATATTTGTACCTGGGTGACCGACGGTGTGTGGTGCACGACCGCTGCTGGGTCACTCGCTGTGTCAAGTGCCAGCGTCACGGCCACATGGCTGACAAGTATTCCTTCATATTTCACCTATTCCTCTCTTAGGATACTTTAACTCATCCCTCGATTCTCTCAAATCAATCTTTATTCCTGTTAAAATCTGACGTTCCACTAATACTGGCTGTCCTTGGTTTAATTCTAATGTTAAAAATTCAAAAATCTCCCTTCGTCGTCTTGAGCGTCAATGGCGTCGTCTCAAGACTGACTCTTCCTGGCAAACTTTCTGTTCTGCTCGTCGGCATCATCACCTACTCTGTGATTCCGCCAAAAAATCTTACTATAATTCCAACATTTCTTCATGTCTTAACTTTAGGAAAGTTTGGAAATTTCTTGACAGTATTTAAGGCAATTCCCGTAGTCTTGTTTTTCCTAGTCATATTCCTAGTCACGTAACTTGGGCATCATCCTTGATCCAGCTCTTTCGTTAACTCAGCATTTCTCTCACTTTGCTCGCTCTTGCCGCTTCATCCCTCGCCAATTTTTCCCAATTCGACGTTACGTTGATGGACCTTCCGCTATTCTTCTGATCAATTCCTACATATTGTCGCGTGTAGATTAATGTACCGTAAATGCTCTTTTTATCAGACATGCCGGATTATGTTTCGACCCCCTGCGTATGGTGCCGGATTATAAGATCCTGCCGGATTATTAGAGCCTATCGGATTATTTTTGGTCACTCCGCACGGAAGGATTGCGCAAAAACTAGCTCTTTTGCGAATTAGGTTCAAAAATGTTGTATGGTTTTCAAAATTCATCACAATCGCTCATCTCCTTCATACCTCCAGTCTGTCCTCCCTCCTCTGAACCGAGCTAATTGTAGCCACCCTCGCCCACATTCTTGTCCTACGGCAATTAATAGCTCAACTTGGTCGGCTAAATATTTATATTTCTCTGCACCCCGAATTTAGCATTCCATCCCCGCTCATATTCTCCGTTTGACTTCCTTCAGTTTATTTTGTTCCTTCAGTTCATTTTGTTGGATGTTTCTTATTGAATCATATTTATTGTTCTTGATTGTTATTTATTACTTATTTATTAATATTTATTCTTATTTATTGATGGCTGTTATTTACTTAATCACATATTTATTGTTGATTGTTATTATTTATTGAGGAACGTGGGCGGAGTGACATTATGGATTGTTATCGGATGGTGGCTTATTATTTATTGTTATTTATTTATTATTTTCTTTCCAACTCTCTTTCTAGACTTTTTTCTTTTCGAACTCTCTTTCTCTCTGAATCTTTTGGGCGCTTCCGGTACATGGGGCCACCTTAGGGTGGTAATAGTGCTTGCACTCTTCCCATGCTACTGGATTTGCCTGAATTAATAATAATAATAATAATAAAGTTCTGAACTTTACAAACACTTTTTGAATTCCAGCTACCAGCTGCTAATCTGTTTGGACAGGTTCTGTTTCTGCTACCTCATCTTTGATGTTATATTTCTCTCGTGCTCTTATTTGTTATTTCCTATATGTGTTGCACCATTGTTCTGCCTCTTTGTGCCTGCTCATCTTTTTCGTGTTGTGTTTTGTAAAATTCTGTTAGTCGCGCCTCTGTGTTCTGCATAAATATGTGCGCTATATTAATTATATTTTGTTGTTCTCATGAATTTCCTTCAATCCAAAATTGATAAGACTCGCTGCGTGTTCCCTGCTGTTCCATATCCTCTCCGCCCTTACCCTCCTCTGTTTTTCACTCTTTTACTTTAGTAACCCTCTCTGATTGTAGAACTATTTTAAGGCGTGTTCAAATTCATTCTTCATCTCTCGAACCCATTGATCTTTCCAGGATTCCCCACTCCATTGAACTGCTTCCTTTCATGGCTAATTTCATCAATGTTTCTTTCACGCTTCGACAATTTCTAGCATGTAAAATAGTACGTGTGTGTGTGTGTGTGTGCGTGCGTGTGTGTGCGTGCGTGTGTGTGTGTGCGCGTGTGTGTGTACGTTTAGGTTGGCTAAAAAATGCACACATTTTTGCAGAAAATTACACAATCAACAATTACTTGAATTAGCGCCTGAGAGACAAGTGAAACAACCTGGCTCTGCTCAATAAGCCAGGAAAACAGTGGTAACGCACGAAAAACGAGAGAAAAATAAAAAAGAGAAGAACAGTGCGAGACTGGGAAAAAACGAGAATAATTTGAGAAAATGAGAAGAGAGATAGCAAGTTGGTGACGTCACATTTGCTGCAGTGATGAGCTCGCGGTGCCTTGAAGCCCCGACATCGCTCACAAAACTGCAAATACTGCACATCATTCACTTCTTCCTGTACACACACACACACACACAGACACACAGACACACACACAAACACACACACACACACACACACACACCGAGGTATAATAACACCATTCTTCAGCTGAAAATGTTGTGATATCTTTCCACTGCGAGCCCATCTGCCCCTGAAATAGCACGAGGAGCGTGATTGTTAGCAGATCACTGTGTATTGTATAATTCGGCCACTTCTATTCAAACATTCACAGCTCTCAGCAAGGTCCCAGACAGGCGATGTCGTGACCGAATTCAGTAATGAGTAGGGCTGTCAAAAAAGTAACCTAATAATAAAAAAAAGTAACTTTATTTTCGAGAAAAAGTAACCTAAAAAGTAACAAAAAATAACCTGTGACAACCGGAAAAATAACCTAGAAATAACCTAGAAATAACCTAGAAATAACCTAACCTGCATAAAAAATATCCTTAAAAAAAGTCAATTTCTTTTTGTAGTTCTGAAAGAAGAAAATACACCAGTCCCTCTTTTCTATCCTCTTTCCGATTTGGTAATATTTTTCCACCCTCTCTCCGATCTGGTACCCTTTTTACACCAAGCACCAAAAGTGACTTGACATCATTTGGCTAACATCGCCAAAAGCAGCATATTCATCAAAATGTAATCACACTGCATGCGTGAATGCTCCCGTCCTTATGTAAGCAGCCTGTTATCACAGTCTTGTAAGGGGGCACTGTTTCGTCTCTTGAGCTCAAACGTGGGAAAGTGGCGCTATCTCACGCACTGAAACTCACGTGCTACTTCCTGTACTAGTAAATGCGCACTGTCAAGTGCTACAGTGCAGTATCTGGTATAGAGAGCTCACACACTCCAAAATTGGGCAAATCCATTTTGAAACCCCCTTCTTTTTCAGCTTCGGCATTCTCTGATTTCCTTTCATCCAAGATCGAATCACTACTCAGCTATATTGTCAAACCTTCAGGCTCCCTTCCCTCGCGCATTTCTCATTCCGTTTCTCCTTTCAATTCTTATGCAAAAATCTCACTTATCGATACTATTCGGTTCTTACGAAAGACTATACCTTCCCCCTGTCCGCTCAATCCGATTTGTTTCAAGAAAATATCCTCTAACATGCACCTTTCTGCTCCTTTTTACACCCACCTCGTTAATGCCTCTTTCCTTCATGGTGTTTTCATTGATTTCATTGCTTCGGGATTTATTGCTCATAGATCCACTGAAACGGCCTTGTTAAGAGTAAAAAACGATATTCTGCAACAATTTTTCACGAAACCTCCTGCCATATTGACCCTCATTGACCTCTCATCCGCGTTTCACTTGGTGGATTATCGTATTCTTTTAAATCACCTCCACGGACTTGGCTTTTCTGATTCTGCTCTTGCTCTTCTTGAATCATATCTGTCTGATCGCACATTCTCCGTGGTGTTGAATTCCGAAGATTCTCTCCTATGGTGTCCCTCAAGGCTCTGTCCTCGGTCCTGTCCTTTTCAATATTTACATGCTCTCTCTCTCTGCTCCATTTTTCGCACCCTGTCTTTGCAGTACAACATTTTCGCCGACGACAACCAGATCTACCTTCCTCTATCTCGACAAAATGACCTTCCTCTCATACTCAATTCCATTTCCTCTTGGGCTGCTTCATGTTCTTTATCAGTCAATCCCTCCGAAACACAAACTATTTTATTCCAACCACCTTCTTTGGACGCCCAATCATGCCAACTCAAAACCCTTTTCCACACACGAAACCTTGGTGTCACATTTGACTCCAGTCTTAGTTTTTCTTGCCATATTGCTCAAGCTGTACGCAAATGTAGATTCATCCTTCGCAGCCTTTATGTATTGAAATAGAATATAAAATATATTGACAAACGTAATTCAATCACACTCATACATTCATTTATTTTTCCTCATCTTAACTTTTGTTCTTCCGTATTCAATTCCTTATCAGCGAAACACCTTTCCTCCTTGCAATCTATACTCAATCAATCGTGTCGTTTTGTTTTTAGACTCCCTGCTCGCCATCCTTCATCTACTCTGCTCAAGAAACTAGGCTGGCTTCCCTTTAAACGTTTGGTCCACCAAAAAATATGCTATCTTATTTTCAAAATACTACATTCACATGCTCCTCCACCCTATCTCAAGGAACTGCTCCACTCTACGACCTATGCCCATAATACCCGGAACTATATCGCTCTCCTTGAAATTCGCGCCACGTCTGAATCTCCCTGGTCCTCTCGATCTTTTCAGATCGTAGATCCTCGACTATGTATCAAGCTGCCTTCTCATATAACCTCTGCCACGTCCAATAAATATTTCAGTCTTAGCTTCATAAACATCTTCTTGAATCCTATCGGACTACCTTTGCTTGTTTTTCCTCATGCTATCCGTCTCTCCACTGACATTTTCGGCTCCCTACGACACCCATCTGTAGCGGCTTCCTCACCTGTTGTGACGTTTCCAACCACCGTCTTGACCGACCATCCTAGCTGTGTATACCCTCTGTTCGCCCGCAACTTAGCTTATGCTTGTCTAACTACCGAGCTAGCTTCTGCGATACTTTAGCTTGCGTCTATGTTCGTGTGCCGGCCTATGTGCCTCATGACAATTTACTTTTTTTTACTTTGCTCTTTTGTTCTTGCATTTACCCTGTTAAACCCGCCGATACTTTGTTGAAAGTGGCCAATACATACATACATACATACATACTATCCTGCGCACCCAGAAACGTAAAACTATGGAGTAGCACAGATATTAAGATGAAGATCAATTGCTAAATCCTAACAGCAGAAATTTTGAAATTTCTTGATCGTCAGACCTGATATTCCATCCCCTTTTCTATTTTATACTTATTAATATCGTGTTTGTGCCTCTTATCCGCAAAAAAAGATACCAAATTCCGTGGTAAAGTGACCTAATAACAAGAAAAATAACAAAAGGTAACCTGACGATAAAAAAGTACCCTAAAAGCAAAAACGTAACCTAACGATGAAAAAGTCACTTTTGGTCATCTAATAACTATTTTAATAATTATCGTACACAACTGTTTCATTCAGTATAAGTAGTTTATGAACATGCCTTCACTCGCACCCGAGCCTACACTCGCAGACGACAGCTAGCATGTCTAGCTGCAAGGAAGCTTTCCACAGTGTGGAGATCAGCTATATCTGCGCAATGTAAGGTGCAGCTGTTCAGGGCCACCGTGTAGTCTACTCTGCTGTATGGCGGCGAGAGCTGGTCGCTGACACAGTCTTTGGAAGAAATCGTCGACGCGGGGAACAGGGCGCTGCTGAGATACTGCTTGAACGTTCGGTACCCCCGCATCACTTCAAACGCAGCCTTGCTCGCCACCAGCAAGCTGCCGCCCGCCAGCGTGATGCTGCGGCGACGACGACTGCAGCTGCTTGGTCATGTACTGCGACGGCCTGCGTCGCCGATGGCCGTCGTCGCCACGAGCGCGCCGACCGAACCATGGCGCAGAGGAGGTGCTTGTCGCTACACTCTGAGACACCTACTCAGCAGCGACCTGGCGAAGATCGGCCTCGGCAGCATGTCCGATGCAGTCGCTCTGGCCGGCGACAGCGTGCGATGGGCCAACCTGATCCGGTCTCAGTGACAGTTGGGATTTTTTAACGCTGCGGGCGACGACTCGTGCCACTCAGCACCCGTCATTTTTCGCATCATCATAATCATCATCAGAAAAAATGGACGAATGATCGATCAAATGAGAAACAAAACGAGACGCAGCAGAACAGATCCGTCAACGAACAGCGGTTCAAACATGACAAACATGGTGAAAACATGACAAACATAGTGCAAACATCACAAACATGACAAACATGGTGAAAAACATGACAAACCGGTCTCCATTTGAGTTTCAGCAGACCAGGACCGATGTACATGGCGCAGAGAAAGCAGTAGAGAGTGGAGGCCGACAGTGCCAGGAAGATGTAGAAATTGGCGCTGCCCCACACGCTGCGCTGAGGCCACAGCAAGTAGCTGCAGTGAATGGTGCACAAAGTGACCAGTTTGATTATACCTGTCCGACAGCACAAACACATGCAAATGTGCGTGCTAGTCTGACAATACCGAAAAAATGCAGTTTCGATCAAACTAATTTTACCATTTAAGTGAAGAGTGCATGCAAATTACGAGCAAAATTGCAGAATTAAAGCAAGAACTGTTCGCCATGACGGGCAGCCATTTATAATCAACTGGAATAATTATAGCATGAGTCGCAGATGTTCAATTTGCGCGACTAAACCCGACGCAAGCCAGCTGAGTGAAAAACAGCAGCCACAAAAGCTGGGCCAACTACACAATGCAGCTGTGCATGTTGTATATCCAGCTGAAATAAAATAACAAATCAACTCACCGAACGCAAACAATGGACCCCAATGACAAAAACGACGGAAAGGACCCAAACACATTATATTCAATTATATCTCGAATAGTTGACAACACGGTAAGGAACTGAAACGCTATAATTTCCACAGCAGTGAAAGCTGGAATTTTCCAGGATTAACCTCGATGCGTGGTGAATGCTATGGAAAAATGTTGTTGTTGTTGTTATTGGTTACTGCATATAGCAAAGGTTAGGCTCAGATGCAGGGATTTTGGAAAAACAAACGTAGACAACAGCGTTTGAAACACATGCGCCACTTTCAGGAAATATCGTTACGGAGCAAGACTACACAGAAAATAGTATATTGACTTGATACTGCACTGGAACAAATTAGTATCGTAAAATCTCAATCAAGTTGGTTTTGGAAATTAAAATTTTTAATTTTAATGCGTCATCGGATGGTAACCTACTAAAATTACTGGTGTCATTAGTGTAGAGGCAGAATCGTGAATATCGTCCACGAGCTTTTACCATAATAAATAGATGATGTAGTACCATAATATATACAAATATTACAATATGGAATATAAAAGCTAATTTTCTGCTATATTATCAACATCATTCCTCGCAGCTTCGCTTCGTGTAAATACATTTGTATGCGTCCTAGTTTGCGTGGGTGTATCATCCTACGCATGTGTGTGTGTGTGTGTGTGTGTGTGGGTGGGTGTGTGTGGGTGGGTGTGTGGGTGGGTGTGTGTTTGCGTGGGTTATAAATAGTCTGCATTGGCAGTGGCAAGTTCATATTGGTTGAAAACGCTCGTCCATTAGAGAGCCGATCAGAAGGCTCGCTCATTGTTGAGATGATGATACTAGTAATCATGGTTGTATTTCTGCTCCGGGCCAACTGTGACCAGTTAACCTCGGCATCATCTCTATCACAAGCTGCTACGCCCGCCACCCAGGCACTCGTCAACATGGTGAGAGTGAACGGCCATAACTTCATGAGCATGACGTACACGCAGGTTGGAGGCTGTGCGTCCGTATCCTGCACCTGTCACTGCTTCAACAACTCCTCGGACCAATTCAGCATCCAGAAGACATTCAAGACGGCACCATCTTGTTCCAGTCTTTTTCCTGTTACTCGCTCACAATGTTCCTGCCACCATGTGGAGCAGCTGGACGCATGTCTCGCATTTCTACCAATTCCCGTCAACTTCACATTGCACAATACAGAATTTATCAACCTGTAGAATGATGATTAGTGATAAACTTCTGGCATCGTTCATATTACTTCTACATCTGGTACCTGCCGTCTAATCCTTCGAAACCTCTACCTCATCCGTCCCTACATTGATTCGTCAATTGCACAATCTCTGGTATCTGCTCTCATCATTGCTCGTATTGTCTACTGTAATTCACTGTTTCTTTATCTTCCACAGAAGTCACTCAACATTTTACAATCTATCCTTAATCAAGCCTGCCGCTTCATTCTTAGCCTTCCTCCGCATCATCCCACATAATCCCATCTACGTGATCTTGGTATTCTTCCTATACCTTATCGCATTCAACACATCATCTGTACACTCACCTATAAACTCTTGCACTCTCCTGACTCTCCACAGTATTTACTTGAACTTCTTTCTCCACATCCGTGTCCTCGTGATACAAGACAAGCTAAGATCCTTCTTGAACCTCGTTGTCACTGTGAATCTTCTTGGTTTACACGCTCCTTCCAACACGCTGCTCCTCGCATATTCAATAGTATCCCATCTCACCTACTGTCCTCTCCTTCGCTTAAATCCTTCTCGAAACAGTTACATTCTCACCTTCTTTCACAGTTGAATTGTACATACTGTTGCATGTATTGAACTATTTGAATGTTGTTGGAGATGCTGAATTGCGTGTATGTTCATGAACAATTTTATGGCTTGTATGGGTTTGTATTTGTACGATTGTCTGTGTGTTGAATGTATACATATGTATGCGTGTGTATATTTATGTATACGTGTATGTGTGTATATGTGTATATATGTGTGTATATGCATATATATTGACCATATATATATATAGCCTGTTGGAGGATTAATACAATAAATTGAATTGAATTGTACTACTGCCCCGTCAATTGAACACCGATAAATACACTCAATAAATGCTCCGTTCTTGTACCATTAATCAACCTTGTGCATAATTAATTCTCCTCAATATTCTAGAAAAATTCAAATTCGTTTCATGTGTGATTTATTTTGAGCACGCTTGTGATGTTTACATCCTCTCCCCCCAGAGAGTTGGCGATCTCACATACTTGATCACACAATCAAGCGCACACACACACACACATACACACACACAAGCGTATGTACATGTCACTAGTTAGCAGATCAATTCACAATAAAGTTGAGGACTAGAAAGACAATTGCATGAGGCCTCGTAAAAAACTCTACTCTAATCATAATATATATCTACTGGGTGAATCATCACTTGAACCAAAGATTTCCGATCACTTCCAACAAGGCGAACAGGTTTTTACAAAGGCAAGGTTTGTGTGTATCATAGTCCTCAGGTCTAAGGTCAAATATTTGTTCGGCTGGTCACAGATGAGGTTATTGCTCTAGTGAGCGATGGCGTAACCTCCCAGGTAGCAGGAACAAGAGGCAGGCAGCTGAAAGGTTTCCACGGCGAACGGGAAATATTCATCACATGGATCGTAGATCAAAAACCTGAAAAACCACAACACACACTTATCACGGTCATCCTGGCTTTAATTGGCTAATCTACATAATTATATGTGAAACACATAAATATTATAAATATAGCGGTAAGTAGGAACAAATAATATCTAATTTTGTGTTGAAATGTCATCAAAATATGTGTCTATATAAATTTAATCATATCACAAATAAATTTTAAAACAGTAGATGCATCTTATAAACATAATATTTTTCATATAAACATATTTTTCGCAAAATTGCGTGAATTCTTTAGAATTAAATCTGGAATATAATATACTTTACATTTTGCTACTCAATGATGAATACTCGTGGAGCATAGTCTTGTTAGAATACACCAGGTTCCCTCTAGTTTTACCTGTGATAAACAGATTTCTGCAGACAAGAAGATTCATAGCAATGGGGCACGAGAGGACATGGCTCTCCAGAAGTCAAGCATTTCTCAATGCGGGTGGTTTGAGTGAATGTCTCATAGTCGACCTGTGAACGCAAACACTTGGTGTCATCAAACACGCGAATATTGACGCTACAAATCTGACAATCTCAATTAAGAGACGTGTTACATCGACTTGTCATCATAATGAGCAGTTGAGAAGTGCCATGAGGTACGACGAGGTGCCACACGCGGCACCATAACCAGTGGCTGATCCATAGTGCAATTTTGGGAGGGGCTGAATTAATTGGGGGGCTGAATACATTGGGGCGGGGTGAAAAACGGGGCGATCCGTCATGTACATGCATCATTAAGCAACGCATTTGCGATAATGCTTATATCAACAAATTCTACAGAAAAATTACTATTTCTTGACCTCTTTTATTGAACCTCTTGGTTATGAGGAGTTGATGGAAACATTTGGGGGGGGTCCACCAGTAACCATAACCAACAATAAGGCTGCATTAGGTTAAATACGCTTACCATAATCTACCACTAGGCACCATGATACATTTTAATTGAGAATATTAATTGACTCTGCTTAATGCTAGAATTTCCAATCCGTCAAGCTTTTCAAACAAGAATAACTATAACATCTACTTCTCATGGAGTATAAATGTGGAAGAGTTGAAAGCATGGTCCAGAAGTATGAAATTAGGGTCACAAAATGTCATTCTATTCAAAGCTAGCATGATGAAGACGAGTTTCAGTCATCGGTGTGGTGTTGATCAGTGACTGGTACAAGCTGACGACTGCATGAACCAGTACGAGATTGGGCCAAAAAACCAGGTCCACAAAAGGAAATATTTGCGTCTATTGACTGCACGCTGAGTGATGTCAATGACCGATGAACCGATGTCAACACTTTCCAGGAACACACACACACACACACACACACACACACACACACACACACACACACACACACACACACACACACACAGACACACACACACACACACATACTGGCACACAACTGTGTAGTGTTCAGCAGAGTATTCAGTTAGTCAGAGAGGGAGTGATATGGAACACGGTCATTGATGACAGTGATGGTGGCTGCAGCAGAAATAATACTGGCACCGCCTGTAGCAGTACCTGTGCAGGTGCACGGAAATATTCGGGTCACTGGAGGTACCTGGCACCATGATCCACGTGAGTTCACTGCCACAGGAATCTTTACCGAGCGCTCAATGTCAAAAGCTCATGCCATGCATGCGCCCAATAGCAGAAATAAAAAGATAAAAGAATGGCTCAGTAAAAGTGAAGCAAGTGCTATTTCATGCGACCAACACGACTCGGGGAAAAGAAACATGTTTTTTATGACAGAAAATGTCTTTCCAGTTCAGAATGCAACAATTGCTCTGAAAAAACTACTTTGGAAAGCACATGAAGAATTTGCTATTGAGAAAAAATAGACAGTGAGTTCAAACGCATCGTTGAAATAATGCGTCCGGACTCAACAACAAAAACAACATTTGTATTTGTTACAGCGCTTAAGTTAACATATGTGACAAGTAATAATATAGAGTGCACACAATGTAGACCGGTTGTTTCCAGCCTTTCCTAGTCTGCTATGCCTTTGGCAAGCCTTTCAAAAGTTCCCGGCACCCTTATCGGTAAATACATATTTAAAATATCCGTTGTTTATTATATTTTTTCGTTTCGACATTTTGCATCGGTGTAAAAACACCTTATACATAGATATGAAGATTTTCTTTACACTGATCCTGCTATTACAAAAATG